>VWZW01006279.1:1228633-1562295 GCA_013397115.1 Edolisoma coerulescens
CGAACTCAGAGTTGCCACAGCAAGCAACTTCCAATCAGAACTGCTACTGTACACGGCTGAGCACATTTCAGCTGGTGGCCTGACCGACTGACCACTGCTCACATAAGCCAGTCAGCCCTCTCATTCCTAAACAGCTTCAGGCAGAACCATTACTTAATTAAAAATGCCTTGACCAGTCCCATCAATGTGGGAGCCAAGACCACAAAGACTTTATAAGAAAAGTCAGTGTGACTCCAAATGAAAAACCTACTCTGGCTTTTCCCTTTGCTCTCTAACTTCCACTGCAGATTCATGTCCTGGTGAGTCATGACATATGCACAGCACATTTGTATATGAAATAACTTGCTTCTTCTGCTCTTCCCCCTGCTACAGCTGCTTCCTCACCCCCACACCTCATTCTTGTTCCTAGACTTTGTTCACCAAAAAACTTTCTAATAGCAAAAGAAAGAAAAAAGGAAAGAATTTTCCAATGGCCATCAGGCTGTTATAACAGTCCAAGGGTTTAGCATGGATTTGACTTCCAGCTTCAGCCCAGGACTGTGAGCCCAGGACTCTGACTGATGATGTGAGCAATCTCTCTGCCACACTAAGCTAATCACAGCAAGCCAGCTTGAAGTGTCAGTGTATGATGGACAAATGCTGAATGGCAAAACAGATGGGAAATAATAAGTCTTTATTTTACGTTGTGAACCTACCAAGTATAGTTTGCTAGTGATGAAACCTCTGCAAATACATCCCTGCAGATATCTTGAACATGGCCTCAGTTCAGAGGTGCTGAGTGAAATACTGAACAATGGATTCCTCTGTGCAAACACATTTTTGTTAAAAAAAAAAAGTTGAGGCGAAACTGTTCAAGTGTACAAAGTGCTTCAGATTGGACTCTTGGCCCTAGGTGTTGGAATTTTGTCCCATTGAAGGTGACTTTGACAAAATGCTTCCAATCACCCTCCTCCTGCACCACAGGGAGGGCAGCCATGCCTACACAAATAAATAATGGTTGCATCCGAAGGAGAAAGTTCAGTGAGCTGGCATAAGACATGCTACCAGAGAGAGCTTTGCTTGTTCTATAAAGCACGAGGGCCTTCTTTTGGCCAAGGAAATAAACAGAATTTGCCTACAAGTTTATCCTCCTACAGTGCTAAAATATTTCTTTCCTGTACTTGTTAGTCTCTGTATCTTTTACTAAACTCCATGCTTCTGCTGCCTGCTGTTCTTTTCTCCCTTCTCCAATGGTTCTCTTTTCCTCCAACTTCTCTTCACTATTGCCTCCTTTCATTTCTTTTCCTCTTGTGCAATATCCCATCACATACCATCAACATTTTATCCTCCCTCTACTTTATAGACTCCAGTTAGTACTTGTAAACTCCCTTGGCAGCTGTCCTGCAGCAGTGTTTCCATACCAGCCGTTCTTTCACACTTTGCTCCAAGCCAATTATGGACACTTGTTTATTTGCATAAGGTACAGGCACATACTTTTTTAAAGATCCTTTCCCACAGCTATGTCAAGTTCCTAATGCCATTTCATCATCTAAAATGCTTCATTCTTCGCAGCTGAAGTGAGAGTCTGCTGCCTGCTTACAGTGACTGATAAAATGGTAACCACAAGTCTAAAATACAAAATTAATCTGTGTGGGCTGGTTCATGACCTTGAGAAAAACATCCATCCATGCAATAATCCTTGTCTTCGGTCTACCACTGATCTAGCTATAAAGAAATTGACAGATTTTTGTTACCTAACTGCACCCTTTTCTGGGAGATATATAAGGAAACTTAAATAACAGGCCTCTCTGGGAAGCATATGGTACAGCAGCAGAAAATTGTGACTCTAGCAGTGGGACTCTGCCATGGTAACCTCACCCAACATGGTGAATACTGTGTCTTTTCCTAGATGGTCCATGTTTTCAACCTCCTTAAAGAGATAAGAATTTGCTCAGGAATTCTTTCAGTGGACAAATCCTACTCACTGGAAAAAGAGGTCACTTTCCCAGGGCAGGACTGGACTTCATTATGGCTTACTGAGGCTCTGCTGAGGTTCCACTCTTCCAGGAGTGTGGATGGTTCTCTAGTTCATCTCAGGCTCAGAGAAAACCTGTGTTCACTTTTTTTTTTTTTTTTTTGGTCAGATCTTGTTGCATAAACACGAACTTGGACACTTGGCTGGTTTTGCTCACACAGCAGCAGCCAGCAGCTTCTCCTGCACCCTCTGACATCTTGAGTATTGATGCTTCCATGCTTACAATGAGGAGAACTGGCAGCAGGAAGCTCAAGGCAGGCAGAGATGAGAAGAAAGAGTAATTCCTGCCAGACACTGCCGGAATGTTGAATTGTCTCTTTGGGTCTACGTCTGCTCACTGCACACATGCCAATCTGTGGAGAAGAGCTCACAAATCAACACCTTCTCAGGTGCTTTGAGCCAACTCTTAGCTTTCAGAAAAAGCCACACCTGGATAAGCAACATCAGATGATGAACCAAGCTACACACATGGGAGTGCCAGGCAAACTCTTCAGTATGGAATGTTGTGGGTGACAGGAGACAGATGTATGTAAACATTAGTGGACACACAGGTCCCAGTTTCCCTCTGTGCTTTAGAGAACACACAAGTCCCAGTTTCTGCCCTGAATATCTTTCCATTGCAATACTCAGTTCTTATGTTCTCAGAACTTTGCCAGGTTAAGTTGTTTAAACATTTAATTGTTGAAGCATTAAAGTGAATATTTTTCTTTCCCTGTTGTCCATCCAAAGCTAAGGATTTGGAGGAAATTCAATCAAAATATTTCCATTTTTTGGGTTTTCATGAAGGTGAGATTGAAATCAAGGAAAATCATTTGTCTGGGAAAAGAAAAAGCGTACAGCCTTCATTAAGATGCCCTAACACTGTCCCGCTTGAAACTGAGTATCTGCTTTCAGGATGTTACGGTGCATATGCTTGTTTGCCATTTTAGTGGACATTTTTCTCAAATGTGGCAAATTGTATATATATATATATATACATATATAAAATGAAAATCACCATATGTCCATGTCTGAAGAAGACTTTTTGAAGCTTAGCAACTGAAGTATCAGAAGAATTCCTCTCTCAGACCCTTCCAATGAGGACACTTCATCCTCTCATGCCTAAAGACCAAATAATATGGTCTTGCTATCAGGTGACTTGGCATGTTCCAGACAGCAATATAACCTAGTCCTTCCTTACAGTGACAGAAGGATAGTGTGCTACTGTCAATGGAGCACAAAGTGAGGGAATTTTCTTTTTCAGTTCCAATTTCTGGAACAGTTCATGCCCAGAGAAAAAGGCGTGAATGGGATGAGGCAGAGTTTTGGGCAAAGGTTGAACAAGGGAGATAATATTAACCTTAATTTCAATATTTTCTTGTTTTTAACCTGTTTTCTTCTGACATCTTTGTATTCTTTCCTTATGATGCAATTATATGCATTGAAAATATCCTTATTATTTACAGGCAAGCATAATAGTAAAATATATGCATCGTTTTCTTTGCACTGTAGCTGCATAAAAGGTTTATGAAATTGTCTGTGACAGTTCCTTGACAAGAAAAAACAGAGATATTACTATAGTAACATTCAAAAGTGATTGCAACAAAAATAAAATAATTCAAACTAAGGCAATATTTGCTCACATAACTTGAGTCATTTGGATTGTGAATTCATGACAATAGCGAAGAAGGAAAAAATCATTAAGGAAGAGTGACAATGTGCCCTCACTCCATACTGCAGAATCCAAAAGCTCTCACTGTCAACCAAGGAAAAAACAATAACACAAAAGTGGAACATATATTCCTGTTCAGCAGACTTGAATTTTGGGCTAAAAGTGGGCCGAGTTTGCTTTCATATACGCTTTGGATTGCCTCTTGATTTCCGTGCAAGCACCTGTTTATAGCAGGGATGTATCTGTGCAGAGAGGGACTCAGTGCCCCTTGGATCAGGTTGTGAATATGAAAGACACTACAGAGATCTTCATCAGAGATCAGAAATATTCAGAAAGAATCTGAAAGCAGATTTTGCCCTGCACAAGAGCATGGTATCAAATGTGGGCATTCCCGTTCTGCTCCCAGCAAAGTATATATAATAAAAATAAATGTAAAGCCTCTGTACTCCTGAATACCTCTGAGCTCTTAAATAGATAAAACCAAGGTGCCAAATTCTGCTCTTCCTGCACAGCTCCATTGATGTGCCAGGGATGCAGAGTCTGACATTAGGAGATTAGCACAGTGCAGGTGGGATGCAGAACACCACAAAAGGACAAGGTTATGATTTTTCCATACAGAAAGACTGAGGAGGGGCTCCTGCTCTGAATGATTTCACTTTCGATGACAGGTAAAGAAAAAAAAATGAATAGAAGACTGTGCATATCTCTCTAATGTGCTGTAGCAGTCTGGCTTGATACAATGGCAGCTGTGAGTTTTGGGAGATGCTCCTCAGAACTGTGAAGGCATAGGGAAAATGCAGCCATATCAGACACAGAACTCCCTGTCTCTCTGCCCCTAATATTTACTCAAGAATGGGCAAAACACACTTCAGATGCCATTAACCCACTGAAATAAATTGTATCTTAGAATAGGTGCCTTGCCTCGTAAAACAAGGAATGGCGCTCATATGGAGTGATTTGCCCAGCTGCCATTCTCAGCCTACCTGAGAGTCTGAATCAAGGAGAGGCAATTCCACAGGCTGCTAGCTGCCTTGGTGGAGGGGAATGCCATGCATCCAAGGGTGTGGGATGGGGAGGTGGAGGAGTAGGACAGGACAGAAGCAAGGGAAAGAATTTAGCTTTACCCTCTAAAATCCAACCCTTTCCTTTAAGAAAAAATATTTTTAAATCACCTTGACAGCCAGTGTAGCCAGCTCTGAAGTAGGAAAGTTCAAAGAAATTCTGCTTCTATTGCCTAAATTTTAATTAGTCTTTGGGTAAACGGGAGCTTTGAAGTTGTCTACACAGCAATTTCCATGTGCCCTGTTGACTTGAAGAGACCAAAGACTCCAGCAATATTCAAAGCTGCCCTCTGCAGATGTGTAAATGATTCCACAAAGTGCAAATGTGGGGATTTAGGTCTTAGCCAGAAAGATCTTTTTAAGGATGTGCATACTAATTCCAAAAGGAGACCTTCCATGCAGACCCATAGGTCTCTGAAGAATATGTGCAAAGTCAGGTTCCCAGAAGTGCCAAGACCGGCAGACCCAGTACAGACCACTGTGTCGTAGCTTAGGCCGAGAAGCTGTGAGCAATAAATTTGTGTAAGTGACAAAATCCTCCGGATTGTAGAAAAATCAGATGGTGTTCATTTCCATGATAATTTGTGCTTTGGTTGAGCTACTTTTGACTTACAGTGAGAGATGAATTTGACCTGCTCTCTCATCTGCTGGGCTGCAGCTGTGCCCTCTAGCACTGTATATGTATTCCAAGCTCATCTTGATGTTGAAACAAAAGCAAAAATTAGATGACAATCTTCCATTCTTTCTGTGTGCTGCCAATACCTGTTTGTCACTATAATGGTATTAATCATCTTTTATTTATAGCAGAACATTGGAAGCTTCCATTTTTCCCTTTTGATTTATTTGTAGGACAACAGGTGCACAACTTAAGCAGGTGTATGGATGTGTGCATATGTTGTGAGTTTGCTGATAGACACAAAACATCTTTAGTAAATTATTACTTGTATCAAAGCTGCCATTATTTTTATTTCATGCCTAAACTTAATTCCACAGCTGTTAGCTCCCACACTCCATTAGCTGTTTTGTGTCACAACTGCAGTAATGCAGCTCAGGGGTGCAAGACCTCTTCTCTCGCCCTCCAAAAATCCACACAAACAAAACATCTCTAAACCATACACTGCTTCCAGTTTCTTCTGAAACTTGGGAGAGGCACTGAAAATGTATCAACAGTTTCCACTGGCAACTGCTGCAGAATAGCATGTTACTGATTCAACAGCTGACATGAAATGCCTTTCCATATGTAAAGCTCTGCCTTAAACACACAAGGGACACGAAGAAAAAAAATTCGTACTTTCTTTTTCTTTTGTCCAACAGTAAATGGGTAGTGTTGAAGTGCTGGATGCTTAAAAAAATGCAGTTATAATTTTGGATCCAAGCTGTGAGAACACTCATTGGAGACAACTGTTCTCCCATGGGCTAGCCTTGAATAAACAATCACAGCTCTGTGTGATATTAGTTCTTAACCAGATTCTAGCATTGAGCTGTTGCCTCGCCATGGTTACTTGCCTTTTAAACCAATGTTTCTTTTCCTTCTTTTTTGCCAAGATTCTTGCTTTCTTGGCAGTGGCTCGTTCTCATTTGAACTTTTGCCCTATTTTAATCTCCACCAATTTTTACTCTAAAAGAACCTTTTCACTGGTATCTCTTTGTTGCCCTCAATTTCTTTTCTGTGTGTGAGAACTTACTCGAGGACATGGCTTACGGGAAAAAGCCCAAGTGATCGTCTTCTTCTAAGTATCCAGCAGCTGGCAAACATCTGTGAGATTAGAAAACAAAGCCACAACAGCACAAGACAGTAGCCACTCCCAAAATAAAATTAAATAGGAAATAAGGACAAACTACCAGATCATTCACTTGGAGATTTATTTGTGCTTGTCAGCTCCTGAGCTTGCCTCACTCCAATTCATCTGAGGATAACACCATTAAAACCCATGTAAGAGCATCACTCTGACACACAGGATTCCAGTGCAGAATCCCTCACTTGTCCTGTGCCTCTGGAGCTGGCGGAGCACCGGGGTCCCATGGATCATATTAAAGCCCTAAGGAAGGGGAATATACCTCTGGTTGTTTTGAGGCAATTCTCCAGGCAACCCAGAAGAAATAAACGAACAGCTTCTATTAAAAAAGCCAAAATTCCTCCTTTACAACAAGAATATGTTATCTTGAAATATCTTGACTATTTTTGTTGTTGTTGTCTTTTGTAGAGATTCTTAAATGAGAAAATCAATGGGAACTTGCTGAAGGCTCTCTCCAAAAATTTCTAGCCACATAGTTGATCACCCTTATTTCCACTGCTGAAAAAGAAAAAAACCACAGCTTTGTCTTAGTTGCTCATTCAGCTTCTTATTCCTCAGAAAATGTCACTGTGTGGTTGCTTAGAGGAAAGACAAGTATATGTGTATAATATACATGTGCTTATATGGATACACACATACAAATGTACAAAACCACAACAAAAGCATCTTGTAATAATAGTTGGTTTTGGTAAAACCCATTTTCTTACCAGAAACATAATTTCCAATTTTCCAGTGTTAATAAAAGCACTGTTATTACAATTTATTAATCTCTCATTCTTGGCTGCATCGTGTGGGCTGAATTTCTAGCGTAAAGTAGAACATAGTTTAAGCCTCTAGGGCAACATACCCCTTTGGTGTGCGGCATGTAAAATGAACCAGAGTAACATCCTGCTGGTATGTGCATCAGATATTCTGACAGACAAACCAGAGGCCAAAGATTCAGTCATCTATATTCACAGATTAATAAGGAGTTGTGTTCACAGACTTACATATACCTAAGACCAACTTTTCACCATTTAAAAATTTCTAACTGACATTTAAATGTAGGAAAACAAGTTACATCTTTCTTTTAAAACATAATCTTACCAATACTGTATATGTTAGAAGTTTTAAATTAAATCAATTAAAATTCTATCCTTGTTTGCTTTTGTTTATTAACTTTTAGAGGGAAATTTTCTTCATAGTAGCAAAATCAATACTCTGAGATAAAATTTCTAACAAGAATTTCCTTTCTCATAAAATTTTATTGGCATTTTAATTTTTCATCTCTATTGAAACAGTAAAATGTAAAGAACAACGCTCCTTTTTTTTTCTAGTGAAAGGTCTTTATTTACTTTAGAAACCAAGCAGGAGCTACGTTTTCAGCTGAGTTCAATCAATTTCTACATCTTTGATATCTCTTCATTTGCACAGAATCCTGGCTGACAGAAAAATCACTAGCTAATTGACTAAAGCATGCTTTATATGCGAGCGTTGGTTACAGTCTGTTTTGCAACCCCCTTGTATCTGAGTTGGAAGTGGGCAAAAGTGCCCCTCCAAACACAGCACCCTACTGTACAGAACCCGGCTGTCACCTTGGGCAATCCACCCCTTAATGCCTAATATACAAATTCCTAGTTGGATCTAGCTGAATTACTGTGCTTTCCTGTTGCATATGTACAGCAGCAAATCATTGCACTCCTTTGGGCACTGAGGGGAAATTAAAGGGCCCAGTGTGTCACTCAGTCCAAGATGGGAACACAGACGTGAGAAAAACAAGGGTCTTTTCCAGGTCTTTGCCATACGAGAGCAGGAGACAGAGAAGGAAGGCTGTTCAAAGCCTTGCATAGGTAGTAATGCCTTGCTTCATTTTAGACTCTCTCATCTGATGATTCCCAAATTGTTTGTATAGTTTGAGTCACTGGAAGATGCCACAGCGGACACAAATATTATGCCAACGTCATGGCAGGGAATTGAGGATGCAGCCAAATTAGGTAACTTCAGTCCAAGACTCACACTGAGATCCACACCTAATATAGCTCCTGCTGCGTTTCTCATGCTAGAACTGGTCTTTCTGGTGAATGGAAGCCTCCTTTTATAGGAGCAACACCAGAACATAACAGTGCCTTGCAGAAATGTGGATGGGAGCACACACACAGCCACACTCTGTCACCGACTGCGTGGCTCCCACCAGGTAGCAATTAGCACAGAATGTGCGCCACAATATGTAGGCGCAATAATCCTTAACTGCTGGCAGGCCCCCTCATCCAGCATCTCATACTGTTCTGGTTTTCAGTCAGACTCGCACAGCCAGCACTGCCCAGCCTTTGGGAAGGGGGCTTCTCCCCGCACAATGCTGACTTGTGTCCCAGTGCAGAGTGTCACTTTCCCACACGGAGCAGTCCCTTGATCTGTGAGTAGTGCCTATGGCTTCTTCAGGGACCACTTGAAAAGGACAGTGCAGCTCAGCAGGCCCTTTGTAAATGTGTGGCCATGACACATTCATCAGTAACAATGACCCCGTAATCATTTACAATGTCTTTGGGCCTCTGTGTGTAAAATAATGCTGCTATGCCAAACCAATGGAAAAAAAAATTGTGTCATGGTTGTGGCTTTAAAACCGGGACTGTGAAGCATTACTTGGAGGGATAAAATAACAAGTCGGAAGGGTGAGAAAACTTGAAAGGAAATAGACTTAGGGAAACAGAAGCTGGAAGTAATCAATAAATCATAGAATAAAGTAAAGAGAAAGAACCTTTAAAGTGCCCATCTTAAATGTCAAGAGTATTAGAACAAAAGAGCTCTAAGTGGGAGAATGTGTGACAGGAAAATATGCTGAAACTCTGACAGAAAGTATATTCACTCCTGAGCATGGAAAACATACAGGCAATGAAGGGCAGCAGAGAAAAACAAAGAAATTAGGCAATTGTGTATGTTCCTCTTCTTTGTATAGTCTGAACACACAGGATCAGTATTATTGTTCCTAGAAGATTCTGGGGAGTAAAACTGGTTAAAAAAACCCCAAACATCCCAGCAGTGGAAAAGATCCATTTTAAATTTTATAATATGCTGGGAATGTGTTATCACCTATGCATGAAGGTATGCCATCACCATTGCAGAGTAATAGGATCTTACTTATGTTGTACTATACCAAAAGAGAAACAGAGCCAAGGTGGAGTTGGTCTCATATTTATCTCTCGACAAATTCATACAGCTAAAATTTAGGATTTTTTCTAAGGACACTCTTCCAGTGATGCATTTAATCATACATAGCTCCAGCCACACATAGGTCTAGGCATATGTGTTGCCCTACTGAAATCAATGTATATATCCATAAAGTTCAAGTTAAGCTGGTACTCATAATATTTTTCCAAGCTGGAGCCTAAGTGCTGATGGATTACCTAGTTAGCTATAAATTGCATGGTTGCTTCTGGTTTTGGCTACTGGCTCAAAAATAGATCCCTATTCTGTATGAAGCAAACTTACAGTAACTGTTATTCATGTAATATAACAGATTCTTCTGGCACCACACACATGGACATTGTGAAACAAAATTTTCTCTTCAAATGGGGTTTGCAGTCAACTGAGAAAAGGCTGCGTAAGCTCTCCTTAGCTGAAACCTGTACTGAAAGAAACCACCCCACTTTGCTGTACCTTGAAGAGCAAAATTTGGGAAGCTCTCATAGAGGCTCCTGGGACGCATTCGTCCCAGTGAAAGGCAGACAGACAAACTTCTGGGCCTGTGCTTTGGGTGATGGGCTTCCTCAAGCATGGCAGATTTTAGGGCTTGTGCAGCTATTGTGACACAGAGCTGGGCCACAGGCATTCTTAAGAGCCCCGTTGGCACTGACCACTGCACAGGGCTTTTGTTTGGGCCAAGGGCCAAACAGATACCCTTTGCAATATGTGTGCAGTCAGGACACAACTGCAGTAAAAAGTCATTAAAAACCACACGTATTTCTTGTTGTGGAACTAAAGCATCACCTTAAAACCATGTGGACCACTCAGGAAGTGGCAGGGGAGAAAAAGTACATTGAATTGGTTGTGAAATACTGTCAGTTTAAATCAGGTAGTGGTATTTGATAGGGAAACAGAGAAGCTTAGTCCATTTTAAAGAGCCTTCATTAAACTATCTTGCTCTTCTGCTGTGTGCACATAAACGACAGTACTGATGTGCAACAGTAATGTCAGCAGGTAAACTGAGTGTTAATGTTTGTGTTAATGTTTCTGAGCATGCCCCCTATAAAAAGATGTTTCCAAAAACCTGATGGGTCTGACGTGAGCAGAGTGCTGAGTCAGGGAAAAAAAACAACTTACTGCAAGTGCT
Source organism: Edolisoma coerulescens (assembly GCA_013397115.1). NCBI lineage: Eukaryota > Metazoa > Chordata > Aves > Passeriformes > Campephagidae > Edolisoma > Edolisoma coerulescens. The sequence continues at coordinate 1,239,462 of VWZW01006279.1, forward strand.
CATTTGACAGCAAAGGATTTTGTAGTATGCCTCAACGAGACATTTAAAATTTCACTCATAATTTTATGAAATGTCTTTCATTTAAGTTGTCAAAGCCTGACAGGCTTGTTAACAGCATCAAGGGGTGAATGGTCCTTCATCTTCTTGCTCTTGCTCAACTGAATGATCGATGAACAAACTAAAGCTGACAGCTGCTGCGAAGATATCAAGAATTAAAGGAGATGCAGAAGATGTTTCTACTCCTTCCTTCTAATTCCGCCTAAAGAATTTGATATTCTGTTCAAGAAAAGTTGGAAAAGCAAGAACAGCAGTGGCTTAAATCCTGTCCTTAAGTTCAGATTTTCTGCCCACTCCAGCAAGGCCCACTAGACTGGAACAAGGCAGGGCAGCTCATGAGACTGGGGTCCCTTAGTTATTTTCTCTTTCCAGGGGTCTTCTTCCACCAGGAACCCAGGAGCTGAGAACCCACTAAAGGAATAAACACGAAAGGCTATCAGAGTGTCCCCAAGATTTACACAATATCTTGACAAATTTGACTCTAAGAACAGCAAAACAAGTATTTTTCTTAAGCAATTGTCCTCCATTAAAATGCCAGCATTTTTTGGGTGACATTAGCTCTCACTTTAACTTAATGCCTTCAGTCCATGTCTAAGTTTCCCCCAAATTCTCCTGTAAAAAAAGTAGTGATGCACATGAAATACAATGGTTTTTCATGGCATATCGATACTTGCTGAAAGCCAGTTTTGACTTTCAAGATGCACTTGAAACCTCATTCTAAGAATTAATGAGGGAACCAAAGCATGTTACATGAATAAATGGCCAGTCAGACTGGCTAAGTTTTGAACATAAGGTCAAGATTACAATAAACCAGGTGAATGACATGCAAACCAAGAGTGACTCCAATGTCAGGATGTGTAATACGCTGGGAGGACACACAAAGGGACATGGGGAAACTCCACATAGCCTGCTCAGGGACATTTTGTGATCGATCAGGAAGTCAGACACCATTAAATAAATGATTCCTTAGAAGTTATTCAGCTCTCTCCTATCAAGCCAGCAAGGTTTACACTGCCATTATTGCATGCTTGGCCAAACTGATAAACTCCAATAATGAGGTGACAGGCTTGGCATATTAGGGGAGAACAAAGGATGTGATTTCTCTCAACTTTGGCAGGACCTTCCGCATTGTGTCCCACAACACTACTTGCATAACGTTCAACAAACTGATGAATTACATAGTAAATAAATGGACAGTGGACTGGCAATTTACAGGTGGACTGTAAACTGGCAGAACTACCAAGTTCAAAGGCTTGTGATATGGCTGGCATGTCCAGCTGGAGGCCTGCCACTTTTTTTACCATGTAGGTAATTGAACAGTTGAATAAATTGCCCAGAAAGGATGTGGAGTTTCCATCTTTGGAGACATTGAAAGCCCCAGTGGACACAGCCCAGAGGACTGAGTTCTAGTTTACACTGCTTTAAGAAGGGGAGTTGGAGTAGATTATCTCCAGAGGTCCTTTCCCACCCCAGCCATTCTGTGATTCTGTGACAGCCCTGTCTTTGTCTATATCTTGCAGGTATTGGCATACTGAATGCTTGTTGCTTTTATTCTAGGAATGGCACCATCAGTCAGTGTTTTTTACAGAAAGTGTATCAGTTTATTGTAATTTCCTTGACATACAAGCTGAATTTACAACTCTATTGCCATCCTTATTTTTCCCATTTCTTACTTCAACTTTGCAGAATGCTCTCTAATGAATAAAGTCTATAGAGTATCTCACACAATGAGAAAAGGCAAGAACCGATTACCCTTTATTGAGAAAGAGTCATTTTTAAAGCTGCATTTGTTACCTCGTTCTGTTGAGTCAGCACAAAGCCTTTCTTACTTTGTTGCAGAGTAGTTTGTCTGCAGTGTGTGTACCACAGTGTCCTTTGTAAGCACGCAATATATAAGGTCTGGTATTCCTATCCCAGGGTTAGCAAATCTGCAGGGTGCCACTCTCCCAAGAGAAACTCAAGACATGGAAAGACACTTTCAGGAGCTGCATTTTCCTCCAATTTTGTAACGCCATCCATCTATCACCAATGGTGGATATTCCTTTTGTGACTCTGCCTGCTCCTCCTGTACCTATATATAATGCAAAAGAGTAACTTCCTACTCTCCACAGTGCTGTTTTACTACAGGCAGATGCTATTTCTAAGTGCAGTGGTAGGTCTCAAATCAAAGATGTATCTGTTTCCCCTATAGCTTTAGGATTTGGGACAATCCGCAGGCTGGACTCTTAATGCCTCAGTCCTGATTCAGATGTTCCCCTGAGCCAGTATCTTTTTCCATGTCTCCCAGGGCAGATGCAACGTTGCCACTATTGTGACACCTCACGTCAGTTCTGAAAAACTTGTGTGGCTGCTACAAAGAGATCTCAGCTACCCACCAGAAAAAAAATCTCACGGAACTTCAGATAGAAGCAAAATTGACACTTATGCTGGGGGATAAGAGAGTGGCACAGATAGCAGGGGAGAGAGAAGTGCTTGTGAAAGACTTCAGAATGAAGGGAATCCATTCTTGCTGATGAGAAGGCCTTGAGGAACTCAACCTAAAAAATATTGCATTGTTGTAAGAATGAGAAAAAAATCACCCATTACTACAAAAGTATCACAGGACTATTCAAGCACTCTGGAAGCTTTTCTGAAAACATGCCTTCTGGTAAGTTTTCGAGCTACAGAATTTTTTTTTTTAATTTTACATTTCAATTTTCCCTACTGTGTTACCTGTTATTTAAGGTCATTCTACACATACATGTATAAATGTAAGTATAAATATGTGTATGCGTGCATGTGTGTGTGCAAGAATATAACCATATGTGCATATGTTTATTTATTTGCATCCTGTGTGTGTGTGTACAACTACCACAGCAGAATTCTTCAGATGCAGAAATGTTTTGCAATACATTAATTTTTGCCTTCTTCCTGCACTTGTTATGCCAGCACCAATTAACTTACAGGGACTATTTGTAGTGCAGTGGCCCTCAACTGAGGTGGCAGTGAGCTCAAAAATAATTTTAGGCCGATATTTAAGCAGAGTTGTGTGCTAAAACACAGGGGGTGTGTATTTGTGTATGAGGCTCATCCTGCCCTGCACTGCTGCCCAGCTGCTAAGTGAACAGTCCCCAACCCTCATCCCAGAGTGAAGCAGGATGCTGGGGAGCATGGAGACAGGGTACTCTTCAGCACCCCAAGAGATGCATCTAACAACAAGCAACCTGTGCTGTTTGCCAGTGCCTGATGCTGATTATAAACTTCTATGTTGGGAACTCGAGATGTGGCTACATAGCGAAAGTTGGAGCTAAGCCCTTTGGGGCAGGGATGCCCCATCTGTTCCCGAAAACCACCCTGCTCCATCCAAGGCTTCAGGGCGGCACAGGGCTGAAACTCTCCTGGGAACATCACTGGTGGGCAGGGAATCAACCAGGTCGTGGAGTCCTCTTCAACCCACCCAGTGCATGTGCTGAAGTTAGTCACTACCAGTAGCTGCTATATTTATAGAGGGATGTCGTAAGTTTGACGTAAGACACGACTTGTTTTTTCTGTACAGCAGGGCAAAGGTGCCTTTCTCCTCCCCTTCTTCAGTTTTTGGATAAACCCTTACTTGTTTTCACAGGAACATTAGCTCAAATCTGCTGCTACTGTGCGCAGCTGATAAAACTATTGCTTGGAAAGACCATATGTCACATGGAACTACTCAAGAGGCATAAAGCCCCACTTTTTGCTGATCCTTTAAAGATACGATTTTATGCTCAGTTAAAATGGAAAAGAGCATTATGTTTAAAGATAAACCCACTTACTGTGCAACCACTTTGCTAAATTCTGTCACCAAGTTACTTGTAAGTAAGACATTTGGACCGCCTTTTAAAAAAAAAAAAAGTTGTTGCACATGGTTTTCTCCTTGTTTATCAGTTGCTATGACAATGCTAATGACAATATCACCACAGACAAGGACTAAAATCTTTTACTCGAGACAAGAAAAGACAAAATCAGTTCTGAGGAGAAAGTTCCCTTTATTAATATACTTCTTGTTCCCCTCTTTGACCCATGTAGTTGACCAATATTCAGGGTCCCTACAGGTTGTTTCTGTTTGGAGAACAAACGGATGAGGGAGTGAACTGAGCTTTTTAATGTGCTTCTGTTTGTTTAGAAAGAATTTACACAATGTCCCGTTACTCTGGGCACAGTGGGAGCCAAAACAATAGTCAGTGTTTTCTCTTTTCATACTTTCAAGCTTCTTTTGAGCCACAGCTCAAGTTATCTCTCTCTTAGGTTTCTCTCAAGGTCAGGTTACAAGGGTTTTCCTTGCTGGCTCTGGCATGTCCTTGCTACTTGCTATGTCTGCTTCTCTGATGTTTCTGCTGTCACTTTCTGAGTTGCTCCATTTCATCATATGCCACCTTGTCCCCAGCCTTTGCAGTTGGATCCTGGAGAAGTGCCTCAGCCCCCACGGTTCAGCACTGTAGACGTGTGCCGCGGTACGTAGGGTGCGGAATGTTATGGTGCGGCTCCTGGAGTCTCAATGAGGATGTCCCAAAAAGGAGGCAGTTCTTTTCCTAGGGAAAGGAAGCTTTCTCACCCACCATCTTCAGTGAGGTTTCATGGCTGACTTTCAGCATAACACCGAATTTATTTCCAACAGCGTATTTTTGCTCCCTGTCAGATCAGTTTCTCTACAGTAGTGCTATAAGGTGGGGGAGCAGAAAATATGTTACTATTTCCTAACAAAACAGCCTCTGATGCAACTATAATAAAGTTGTGAAAAAGTCCTAGAGGACTTAAACAGATTTGACAGCATTTAATTTCCATAAATTTAGGGCCTGATCCTGATTTTCTTTTGCTAATGAGTACTAGAGGGAGATAATGCATGATTTTTTCAGACAAACTAAAGACAGAAATAATGGCCCAGCTCAGCAGTGAAAGACAGGTGTGGGATTGAGCTGTTGGGACTTTTCTATGGCCAAAAGAGGTAATTTCAGCATTCCTGCTCTGGGTTAGACTCATCTCTGCTGTGACCAACAGGTCTCCTGTCCAGGCCTGACTGAGCTACACAGACACTGCTTCTGGCAGTAGCTCTGCTGCTGGCCCTTGGGGCTCTTTGATTGGAACAAAGGTTGCATATAGCATAATCTCCACTCAGACAGGGAAAGGTCTTTGATTTTGAACAGCAAAAACTCGTAAGAGTTGCATTTTCTTTTCCTTTTAAGGAAACAGACACAAGCAGTTTTAATTTATCTCATGTTTATGCCACAGCTACTAACATGGCCCATTCGACACATAAGGAAACTGCTTCTAGTTGCTCTCAGGCATGATACATCTCTGGTTTTCATATACTTTCTTTTTAGCATTTCTTCCATAAAGCTATGTCCTACCAACTTCCCACCTTCATATTTATGTAGGTGATGGTCTGTGGTGGGCTCCAGTGCAGATTCTGAATGGAAAAGATCCTCTGGTATGACCTCACAGACCTACAGCTTTGGAAACAACTCCTTCACTACCGCAGATGAACCAGCTATAATTTTCTGAAGGCCCCAGCATCACAAATGGATGTCTTTGGCCACATTCACAGCAGTAATACTTTGGCACTGATGAGACAGTCAAAAGTTGTCTTTCTAGACTGTGTTGCCACCCATTAAACTGGGGTGGGCACGGACCTGCCAGCACTGGTGAACTTCACATCATGAAAAACCTCTTAATTCAATAGAACTTCATTTAAATGGAATTTCATATGCCAGAACAGAGGAAGCTTGCACCTTTAACTAAAAATCTCAGGCCATCCGCACATGCACCCAGTCCTTAGTCCCTAGGAAATGCCCTTTGCTGAGACCATTATTTCTTAATTAACAGACAGTGAACAGTATATATTTGGTTTAGCCTTTGAAACCTATATTTGATTTAGCCTTTGAGAAAAAAGGTGAGTTTTCTCCAAGCACTGTAGAGGGTAAGCATCTCTTCGCATGAAGCATCCAGTTATGGGTATACTGTATGTAAACTAAAGTGATTGATTCTGCTGAGTTCTCAGCAGAAGATGGAGGCTGGGATGATCATGTCTTCTCAAGACAGGTATTCTGAACAGTAGGAAAATGGATTTGGAGGCCAGCGGGGAGGGGGAGTCATTAATTTTCACTTTAAAACTTTGAAGGAAGCAGTGCAAAAACCTCTAGTAAAATTGTCACAATAAGATTGCCAAAAGAGGCATTAGGTATTCTCAGGCTTACAGGTTATTAATTTATTACATTGTCAATAAATTGATAGTCACTAGGTCAGAGTCTTAGTAAAAGATCTCCCCTCTCAAGCAAGTATCTTTAGCAGTCCACTCTACAATGATCACGCTCTGTCATACTCTCAGAACAAGGATTTGAGAACTCGTCACTCAGCCCTGAATCTGTGGATCAATCCTAGATTTGTGCAAGTTGGTACATGTCCCAGTCTGATCCAGGCCAGAGGGGAGCACTCAAGCTTATTTCTCTTGAACCTGCCACGTGACTGGGCTTCATGCTGCCTGTATCCTTACACTGACCTTTTGCTGGCTACAAGACAGCAGTCAGTCTCAGTCAGCACAAAGCTGGGTGTTGAAGATAACCCATCAACATTTTTGGAACCAGTGCAAACCCAGTGTCAGCACTTGCCATACAAGTCTAGCTGAGATATATTTGATGGCGTATGGGGAGCACTGGAACTGGACTTAAAGCACCGAGCCACAGCCCCAGAAGCATGCTCTAAATGTAAGGGGATTACTTTATGAGGCCATTATGCCTTAATCTCTCCTTTTGGATGTGTTCCACTTTGCTCACAATGCTTTCACATTCACTGAGTCAGGGAGCATGAGACTAACTCTTCAGTGAAGGGTTCAGGGTTCCAGCACAGACTGAGGCACCTCATTACAGTAGAACAGCATCAACAGGACCAACAAGCCACCTCCAGCCCCACAATACTCACTGGCCTGCTTAGCCACACATTTTTGGAGGAGGACAGATAGAGCATTTGAGGTAACTGATATCCCCATCCCCATGCTCTAGCTGAGACCACTGGCCATGAGGGAGAAGGGTTCAGTCTCATCCTGTCCTTTCCTACCCAGCCACCACGTGTGCACCCCACTCTTTTCCAGTGCAAGCTGTAAGAGCTCTGTGGACCTGGGCTAGTGCAGCAATCCCACAGAGAGGTTCCAAACATCTCGCTGCACCTTCCTGCCTGTGTCCTCCATCCTGCCTGCATCCTGCCACAGCACATGTTTTCTTCTGTTTATGGCGCCTGGCTTAAGGCTGCCAGGTGCCTTGGCAGGCAGTTTCCCCCATCCTAACCTGACTGGTAGCACTTGACTGACAAAATTCACGTATCAGGTCAGCATCTCCTTTGTGCCACTGGCAAACAAGCTGTCACGATTAGTTTAAAGCTTCACCATGTTTAAAGAGGCCAGATAGGTGGTTTATTCCTTCCCTCATCCTTACACCCTCCTCCCTTTCTATCAGGAACACCATTTGCTGCTACACTAATGTTTGCAGCAGTTATTATCAGCAAACTGACCTGGGACTTGCCATCATCCCACGAAAGCAAGCCTACCCTCAGCTTTGTTAGGAGTGATCTAGTTCCAGGTTTTTATTCAGTGGCATTCTCAGTTTTGCTCTTGCTGATCATAAGCAGCTTTTTGATGAAAATCAGTACTCTTGACACTTAGTTAAAGCCACCTCTTGTTTAACCCCATAGGCCAAAGGCCTCCTCAGTCAAAGGCTGTGACCCCTGAACATTAGGTTAGACTGCACAGACTGACTGTTGTCACTAGCTATAGCCATGCCTATCTTTGGAAGTAAAATATTAACAAACCCCTGTGGGAAAAAAAAAATTCTGACTTGATGATAGCATTTCACACTTTCTAAACAAAAAGCAAGGTAGAGCATAATCAGCTCCTTGTTCTTTTGCTTAGCTGTTATTCCTGACTAAAAATGTTTGCTCAAAAAGTCACTGCAAAGTCTTTTTCCAGTCGCATATGCTTAAGATTATTACTGTTTTGAAAAACTGACATCAGCTGCTTGTGCCCTGCTTTGTTGTCTACAGTATTCCAAAGACAGTTAGCAAAAGTCCTGGAAACCCCCATCCTGTGGCACATGTTTTCTCTCCTCTTTCAGAACAGTTCCATTATGCCACTTTTGGAGGGCTTGATATTTTGTTCCTAATACTGATTTAGAAGCATCTGCTAATAAATTGACAGGTTGTGACACCTTCCCATAATTTTAGAGCTTCTTCACCTTAGCTTCTGAGTGCTGCTTTTATGGTTTCAGAAGGCTTTTTGTTCACGCAGCTTCCATCTTGAGTAGCTCGCTGAATGGGGTTGTCAAGACAGCTATGTTTCATGTACATTTTTCCTGGAACTGAATTCAGTGTTGCCTATAAAATTAAAAATCCTCTGTCTGCAGCAGCTTTCATTCTGCAATGCCTAGCTTTTGATTTCTGTGATTTCTCATCTTGCTGGCATCAAATCTATAAAATACTTTCATACAGAGATTGTTTTTATTGGTTGCATTGAAATTCATCCTCTTCAGTGGGCTACCCTCTTTCATTACACACCTAAAAAATCCAGGCTCATCATTTGCTCTGTGTTGTGTCCAGTGTGTTCACTGGGAATAGAATGTCTGAATATCTGTATCCAGCAAATGGGAAACCAGTTGTCATTAGAGCCTTGTTTCTACTCTTTAACATTTGCACCGTGGCACCACTCAGCGGCCCTGGCAAATGAAGCTCTTTTTAGTTGGGATCTGTGCATATCTATATGAAAAGCGAGCATGTACTCTAAATAATTATTAGCAGATGAAATAATTCTTTGCTAAATGTAGCTTGCCAGCAATATAGTTTTTCTTGGTCTAAGATGCATACCTTCTGTCTCCAGCAACGTGTCATTACAATGAGGCTTTTTTTCTACCTTTGGTTGGCAGATTCCTGCTCTATGGCTTACTTCTAAGGGAGGTCTCTGACAGGTAACGAGACAAGTAAGCCTAATGTCAGCCTGTGGGTGTAAACTGGCCACACAAGGATTAATATTTGCTTCAGGCACAACTAAAAAACAAACAAACAAATNTAAGGTGGAAAGCCACTTATTTACAGACTGGACACACTGTATTTGTGGAAGTCATTGTTTTAAACTTTGAAATACTTTTTGTTTTTCCTGTGAAATAACCAAAGACAGCAAGTGACTGAGAGCACTGAACAAGGGTCCAGAGCAAAAACATCAAGTAAAAATGGTAGGCAAAGGTAGGGTCTGATTTTTTTGGCTCTGAATGACAGTGTTTGAAGTTGGGCATACAGAGGAGGTAATCAATTACGAGCAATCCACGGATTCTTTCCTAGGGCTCACTGAGACTTACCTGAAGTCCAGAAGTCTGAAATCTGTGCTAGGCATATGTCTTTTCCTCAGCCTTCTTCCACAGGTGCACCTGCAAGTATGGAAATAGAAACCTGTTTGCTGGGACAACTGATGAGACACAGCCACATTTCACCCGGGGGCTGCTTAGGTGGGGAGCCTGAAAAGTCAGGAAGAACACCCAATCCTTTTAAAAATCAGGCATGACAAGAACTAGTGGGATCTCTTTTTATCAAAGATTGCTGGCAATATAGTTCAGGACAGGGAGGGGGCAAATAACTAATTTTTCCCAAAATTTCCTATTTCTAATTACAAATACTAGACACATTTTTAAAATCTGAATGTTATTTTCATGGCTAGTTTTAAATATTATATTAACGGCTAAGTTTTATACAGTTCTTTTCACACTACGTCTTCACATATTCATAACTAGTTGGTGCTGTGTGCATTATTATTACTTATGTGGTAAGAGGGCAGTTGAAAAACGGTTTAATTTTACTGGCCTATCACTAAGCACTCCTGCTATCTAGTAAACAATGGCAACACTTACAAATATCCTATTTGTTTTGTAATGAAATAATATGGACAGCCTGAGCATTACAACACAAACCGGAGGCACTCTGTACTAAGAAAGAAGACAGCTATACTAAATGGATATCACTATCTTTATCTGTCACTAATTTATCTGTTACTAATTACTCTTAATAATTTTTTTTAAAGAACACTTCTAAAAAAATGTAAATAGAAACTTGAAAAGAAAAAAAAAATCCTTCTCATCTCTGAATAAGACTTTGAAAATGGTTATAATTTCTGCTTTTTCCTAGATTTTAAAAAAAAAAAAAAAAGCAAAAACCACCTTAACTATTTCCAGTGAAATATAAAATCTGAACTTCCCCCAGATACAAAGATAACAAAGACTTTCAGTAGCATGTTGCTGATCTTGTTACCAAACAAATTTGTATTTGGAGGTTTTTTTTGGTGGTATCACTAATAATAGCTTACACTCGAAATACTTCCTTTTTGAATTACATGCCAGGTCACATTCTACGTTTATTATGCATTATGCACTTATACTAGCTCACAGGTATTTTGGGGATACCATCCATCATAAAACTGGGACAGATTTTGCAGTCTCCTACCTAGTTCATTCTACCTTCTCTTTTTTTAATGACTTACATTAAAAGTATCACCTTAGAAACACCACAATATAGTGAACTCTCACTTGCTTTTTCACACCTAAATTCCTGGATGAAGACTTTAACAATAGACCTGTGGTGAATTCCTTTCCAAATCACCAGTATGGGTCAGTTCTATCACACTCCATGACAGACGATTTGGGTAAGTTTTGGATGAAGGTGAGAAGTTGTTTCTTGCTTTGGTTTCTATTACACTTTTATGCAGTGTATAGGTTACTTATGTTATTTATTCTGATGCTTTAATAAATCATTGCACTTTCATGTCTTTTCTTGGTTGTTTGATGTTGTATGATACTCGCCACTCAAAAGTGGTGTGAGAAGGGACAGCTTCCCTTCTGTGTTTAGAACGGGGAATTCTGTTTCAGCTCTGTTGTGACTGTTGACAAACACCGACAAGGGCAGCCTTGGCCAGTTAACCTTTTGTAAAGTTATGCCAAACCAATTGCAAAAGTCCAATGTGAAGCACTCATCTTCAGCCTCCCAGCTGCCAAATACACCAGAGTTTTCTTACCCACTGTATTTTCCTAAGCAAGCACACCAGTTGGGTGCAAGATAATTCACTTGTGTATCTTGATATTTTGCACACCTTTTCTGCTAATGTTTCCTCCTCTCACCACCTACAACCATTTCCCCAATGCCAACACATTTTTTATATGATCTGTGGCTGATGGCTGAAAAATCCCCCAAACCTCCAATTGCTATTTACGATGTGATTAGACAGGTCAAGTTTAATTTCAGCACCGTGCATGAATCTGTTATCCAATCATCCTAATGATACACTACTCAAACCAGCAGTGGGGCTGAGGATGGAAAGAAAACCTTGATTGTAAGTTGTCTGCCAATAATTGGAGTTTATTATGAAAGAACACTAACGCAATCATCCTTGGCTCCCTTTGCCAAAGGTAGGGAACATCCCTATCTCTTCATTGTCACTGTACCTGGAGCTGTGTGACAGATGAGTAAAGGTATGCCAGAAAGAATGCAGCACTGCGGGAGGGACTGCTTTTCTTCAGGGTTAAGGCAAGGGTATGCTTAATCAAATCAGCACCTTTAAGAAAATACCATCTTTCAGGTAGAAGACACAGCCCCTCCTCAGCTGAATATTACTCTCCAGGTTACACAATCCAGCCTGCTGAATCAAGAAACCACCAGTGGCAGTCCCAGGTAACTTGTTTTGGTTTGCCATTTCATCAGTTGTTGCACGTGTTTGAGGCACTCCCCTGTTTAGCGGAAGATGCCTCCTTGCAAGGGCACAGCTTCTTGGATGGCATACACACCTTGCTGCACACCCTGCCAGGGCCTGAGCATCTCCCAGCAAACAGCCCTCCAGCCAGCAAGATGTGCTCCTTGATAAGGGAGGCAGCACTGAGAGATCAAGAGAGCAATGGTGAGATGCAGGAACAGGCTGAATCAGCACGTCAGGCAGATCAAAACGTCAACAGAGCCATCACATCTGCATGCTAAAGTTTCTTGCAGGGAAGTGAAATAGCTGGAGGAGGGAACTCTTTGCCTCTAGTTTTCATAATGCCACTCCAGAGCTGCTCTGTATGCACGCTTTGCCCCTTTGAGACTCTTTGGGATGTCTATCATCCATGGGAAAAAACCCTTTCCCAATACAGACTATAAGCAGAGGCACCAAAGTCAAGCAGCAGCATTGAAACACTCGTGCTACAGTGAACCAGAGCCTTTATTTGTAGCTGTCCTGCAACTACACCTCCCATCCCCATTTCCAGAATACCTCCTTGAATGTGCCAAATGCAAGATTTGGCACTAAGAGCTGACTTCTGCGAAAACATAAATTGCCTTTTTTTTAAGAAGCCCCACTTATTCTGTTCTCCCCAGACGCAAGCACTGGTATGCAGTCACACAAGAATAAAATACACTCTCTCTTTTAAATCACTTGTCATTTCTGTGCTGGGGTTGTCCTGGCTATATAACCTCTGAGCTGCTGGCAGCATGTTCTTTTGTCCACCCAGGCTCTACCCACAACAAACCATACAGGCAATACATTCATGAGAAAAGCTCAGCCCTCAAAACACAGAGCAAAGGGATCAGATAACTGCTGGCTTCAGGCAAGGACCTGCCAGGGCTCCCTCCATGACCTTGAGCAAATCACGGAATCATAGAATTGTAAAGGTTGGAAAAGATCACTAAGATCACAGAACTCATCTGTTACCACTCCAGCTTCTCTGTGGTAAAACAGGCCCCAATACCCTATATCACACACCTGAGCAAATCTAATCATCTCATAATACTCATTCTGTAGTTTTACTTCTTATTTCGCAGAATCATAGAACGGTTGGGGTTGGAAGGGACCTTAAAGATCATCTCATTCCAACCTCTCTGCCATGTGGAGGGACACCTTTCACTAGACCAGGTTACTCAGAGCCCCATCCAGCCTGGCCTTAAACACTTCCAGAGACAGGGCCATTGCCTCACCACTCTCACAGTATACATTTTCTTCCTAATAGCCAATCTAAACCCACCATCTTTCAGTTTAAAGCCATTCCCCCTTGTTCTATCTCTACATGCCATTGCCCAAAGTCCCTATCCAGCTTTCTTGTAGGCTCCCTTTAGGTACTAAAGGTGCTATAAAGGTACTACAAAGGAAGATGCTGTTAAGTCTCCTTGGAGCCTTCTCTTTCTCAGGCTGAACAACCCCAACTCTCTCAGCCTTTCCTCACAGGAGAGGTGCTCCAGCCCTCTGATCATCTTGGTGGCCTTCCTTTGAACTCTTTTGGACAGGAGTCCATGTCCTTCCTCAGGCCATTCTCAGTACTCTCAGCTCCTAATACTTAACACTTACTCTCCCTGTAACATTTACTCACAACGACGCGGCAAAAACAGAGTGGAAAAACAGAAAAAAAATAAAAGATACCCGATGTCTGAGCCTGTAACCTGTTTTCGGTGGACGGGATGCGGGGGAGGGTAACACACACCACCTCAGAGAGCTGGAGAAACGTTCCGCCCATTCCCCAGCCTGTCCTCCCCCTGACAACAAACACGTCCTCAACACGTCAAGATTCCCGCAAAAACACCCCGAGTGAGAACTGCTCTGGCGCGTACTTGAAGTCGCTGGCAGCGACGGGGTGTTGGGTGCAAGAGGGCCGTTCGGAGCACTGAGGGGTGCTTGGGGCGAACACGGCTGCTTGGCCCAAGGAGGCTTGAAGCGGAGCTTTCTCCCCAGGCCATAAGGAAAGGAAGGAGCTTTTTTTAAAAAGGAGGGAGGTATTTTTTTTAAAAAGAAACGGAGGGATCCTGCCCGCCCTCCTCGGCGCGGCCCCCGCCGCCCCCCGGCCCCTCAGGCGGCGGNGGGCGGCAGCGCCGGGAGACCGCCGGGGATGGGGCTGCCGGGCCCCGGCCCTCCCTGGTTCGGCTGCTGGAGTAGTAGTAGTAATAATAAAAATTAAAACAACAAAGCCATTATTATTATTATTACTATTCTTCTTATTATTTTTGTTTTGTTGCTGTTGTTGTTGTGTTGTTGTTGTTGTTGTTATTATTATTGTTATTATTATTACTATTATTACTATTATTTTACGGAATTCACCAGTAATCATTGCATGGACATCTCCCCTTTAAAAGTCAGGAGGCTCTGGAATAGCGGTAGCTGCCAGCCAGACGGGGGGGGCCCGTTGTCTCCCACCACGACTTCCCCCCGGAGAGCTGATTAATACCGACCTCCTGCAGGCAAAATCGGATCTGCGTGAGCTTTGCGCCCCTGTGAAGTGCAGGATTGCAGGATTGGCTCTGCGGCCACGCTGCTGTCGAAGATAATGGACGGGAAAGGCCGACCTTCTGGCGTATGTGCCGTGGCGACTCGTCCAGCACTGGAAGCTTTGCCACTGCCCTCCAGCTTCACCTCAGCCAGCACCCTGCAAAGGAGACGTGTGCCGCTACAGAAAAAAGGATCTGCAGTCCCTTGTTCCTGTGTTAAACAGCATCATGGAGTGGCTGACCATAGGAATAAGGTCACAGCTAGATGCATTGGTGGGTGGTGATAAGCGAAAAAAGTCTAGGCTTCATCTTAGAATGTATCTACATTATAAACAAATAAGGAGGAAAACCATTGTCTGGCACAGGCTAATGGTGAGGGTTTAGGCTGTCATAAGCCTCTGCAGTTTGCTCCAGTCCCACAGAAGTGGGACCTCAAAACATATCTCATGAGATTTCTGATTGATGAATTTCTGGTTATTAGTGAAGCCCTGGCTACTCAGGCTTTGAAGAGTGGGCACTAGGTCTGGTATTAACGCGTGGAGGGAGTCTAAGAGCAGTGAAACCTGTACCCTCTGCTTTTTCTCATACTTTGGAGATGTGCTACCAAATCCTGCTCAGAGCAATGTCTATGTTGCCTCAGTCTTCAAATCCCATTACAGGTGATTAAAATAATCTAGAGTTAACAAATTCCCAAATCACCCTACCCAAGTCCTTGTATGAAAGAAAGGACATCATTTCCGACAGACTGGATGTGGAAAAATTAATTTCCTGGCATCCAAACATAAGAACGGCCATGCTGGTTGAGACAAGTCCATCCAGCCCAATAGCCTGTCTCAAACATAAACAACAGCTGATGCCTGGGGAACAGCATAAGAGAGGGGTAAGCACACAGTGATAGTTCCCTGGCATGCTGTCCCGAACTCCAGCAAGCTGTGGCTCAGGGACTTCCCTGAGACAGATGTGGTATCTTTAAATTTAATAGCCCTTGATGGATTTTTGCTTCCATGAATTTGTGTAATTGCTTTTTGAACCCATATCAATTTTTGACATTGCAGCATCCTGTGACAATTAGTGGTACACTCCAACAAAGCAGGGTTTAAAGAAGAGCCCTTATTTTGTTTGTTTTGAACAGGCCACCTAATAATTTCATCTGATGCTCCTAGTTCTTGTGGTATGAGAGTCAATTACAATCATTCCCTATTTGCCTTCTTGGTGCCATTCATGATTTTACAAATTTATCTCATGTCCTCCCTCACATATTGATCTTTCAGATATGTATTCTTAGTCTATTTTGAAATCCTAGTGCAGAAGCCATGTTACAGCTCGGATCTTCCTCTGACCCCAGTGTTACCATTTTGGAGCTAGCAGGCTTGAGCAACACCATTTTCAGGGTGTAGGCACATCAGATGTATTTATATCAGGATGCAGCAGTGTTTTTAGCTTTGTTTCTTCCACACTGAATTCTAAAATTTCATTTAGTTTTTTGAACACTGCTGAGAATGGATCTGGCATTTTCATAAATATGTCTAGATTTCACGGCTCTTCAAGGATTTTTTCTCTGAGAGCTAGCAGTGAGCCCAGCACCCTCAGCTCTGTATGTAGAAGAGTCTGCTTTGCCCACCGGCATTAAAATACACATATCTATCTTGCCTTTCCTCTGTTTTATCAGCCGATTACTCAGTATCATGAGATGATGTTTTTGTCATGTGCCATGTTTTTACTACCATAAATAACGTTGTGTCACCCACAAGTTTGCCACCTTGCTGTTCAACCCCTTTCCTGTGTATGAGTCTGGCAGATGGATTTGATACTTAAGATCCTGGTGAAATTAGAGGGGTGCTGGAGGAGGAAGTAGTGGGCAACTATTTCTCCTCTTTCCATCAGCACAGCTTGCATCTCACCTAGATTTGGACTGAGGCGCTGCTCCTCAGGGAGGTGCTGGCAGGCTCTTTTTGACCCTGCAGCACATTTGGAGGGATGCTGGTGCAGGCTGTCCGTCATGCGCAAGGCCAGCTGTTCAGCTGACACAACCGATTTACGCTATCCGAGGATGGGGCTGGAGATGGGGAGCCAGCCATCACGGGCATGGGGACAGCTGACATGGAAGTGGGGTGGCCTCAGCTGGACACAGCGGTGGAGACAGGTGGGGTGGCCTGAGCGGAGTCCGCGGGGCAGTGCTGGGTTGAGGGCAAACCTGCGGAGGCAGTGCCTGTTCTTTGCCCACCTTGTGGTGGTGTCATCATACCTCCCTCCGCACAACCTGACAGGTATGTTTATTCTTAACAACACGCAAGACTTTTGGAGGCTGGCCCCTGCTTCCTCGCTGCTTGTCAGTGCTGAGCACGGCCGGTCAGAGCGTGCTGTGAGCGCTGCTCGCACAGCCAGAGCTGTCCCCAGTGCGTCCCCATTCCAGCGTGTCAGCCAAGCGTTTAAGACACCTGCTTCTTTTCGCTCCTGCGCCGGCCATGGACTAATAGGGACAAACGGGAAGAGGACCTAGCAGAATGCAGAAAATAATCATCCTGTGCCAAAAGGGAATGTATGATCAAAACTACAATGGGCAGGCAAGCAGTGAGGCAGTGACCCGAGGCAGCGCAATGTGTCAGGAAGAGAGAGCAGCAGCCCAGGGACAGCAACAGCCCAGAGCCTCAATTTGTAATGACTGTGTGGACCACATGCCAAAAAGTCTCTCCCCACCTCCTTGCTCCAGAGAGCTCTCCTAATGTTCTTAGCCACTTGGACATCACAAGAAAAAGAGCCTGCACGTTTCCAGCACACGACCTAAGGCATTTGCTCAAGCAAAGCACTGCCGTGCTTCGGCACTGCCAAACCTACCTCTGACTCGGAGTGCTCCAAACACCTGTGAGTCAGACGATGGGAAATTCTCCCTGTCTCCACAAGCACAGATGAGTTTGAACCTTCTGGGCATTTTAGCAGTTTACCATCTGCACATATAACCTTTTTTCTGAGCACACTGAAGTCTTGTAGGAGGATGTTAAATCCAGGAACCAAAATAAGGAAACATGTTTACACCTGCTGCATCTGTTCAAGAATTTCCAGCCTCTATTACACTTTTGACTTTCACATTCCCCCTCCTCCTCCTTCCTGTTTGGTCAAATGCCACCATGTTAAAAACAATCCTGTTTTTTTCCCCCCAAGTCTCACAGACTTTCTATTGAATCTTGTGAAAACTTACAGCATATGAAAGAAGCTGTGAAATGGTCTAGCGACAGAAGCAAGTGCTGGCTGCAGTCTCTCTTCCTTATCCAGGATTTTCAGATACTGGGATTCATTGTGAAGAAAAATGACATTAACTACACAAAATATGGTGATTTTAGTTTTTTAAACTAGAATGAAAAATGAAGAGTCAAACCATTTCTGACACAGATGAAATCTTCCGGAAAACCAGGTGCAATAAAAAAATTTTTAAAAAAAATTATGAGAAGTATTATAACACACCCGAAAGGCAGCACAAAGAAGATGTCTGTTAGCAACTGCCCCAGTCAATTATAACTGGTTTGCTGTAGAAGACAAAACACACTAGTATCTTCTGTCAGAGGTGATCTGTTTCATTAAAAGAATTACCTGTATGATTGCGCCCATTGCCAATTCAGACCCATAGATATGAAATCTTTGTGAAAAGGAAAAAGATTTCTCGCTTGTTGGGGGGGGGCAATAGTGAAATAGTTCTACTGAGCAGAATTCAAAGGAGATTTCTTTTCATAATTTTCACCAAATTTTATGTTAAAGTTCTTCCTGGATATGTTATAAAATATTTTTCAGTGAAGCAAATACTATGAATACTATGAATCAAATTACTTCAAGAGCGTCTGGTAGCATTTTTATAACCATTCAAATTAAGGTATTGATAAAGAGGTTGAAAAATAGAGCAAGAGATACAAAAAATATTGGATAATTCAGACATTTTCCTCCGAGTAATTGATTTTTTCTAATGACTTTTCTCTTGGAAGATTTACACTGGCTTTGTGAATACATGAGCTGGACTATTAATAATGTGGGCAAGGTGGTGGTACTGGGAAAAATCCTCTTCTCCCTGTAATTTCCTAATAAAGCCCAGTTAATGGAAGAGAAATGTTTTCACGGGTCAACAGGTAACTAAGGAAAGTGCCGTTTAGTGATTGTGGCATTTGATGTTATGATAAGGGCCTCTGTTTCTTTGAATTGCTGTGGGATGCTTGTGTGAAGCATGCTTCCTAAAACAGTAAGAGAAAATAACAATATTAAGGTCAATATGGGACATAGTTGGGAAGGTTTGAGGCAAGTCCTGTGGTCCTAACTCAGGCAAATTCTCACTGACAGGTCTTGGCCAATACAATCTGCAGGTGTCCACTTTCTTTCAGCATTTAGCCCAGTATTCAACCAGAAGAAAGCAGTTCAGTAATTCATTAGGATATGATCATGCCGGGCTGGTTACTAATTGTTCAAAATACCATTGGAGGCACTCCAGGATGCTGCACAGCACTCCACAGCTGGCAGCCATGGTACACAGGCGCGTATGCCACCCAAATAGAGCTGAATAGCATGAGAGCCACAGGAGGAAAGCAAAAATCCCTTGCTTCCAAGCCCATGGGAACCTTCCTGTGTTGTGAGGGAGCTGCAGGTGCAGGGAGCTGCAGGCAGGATGAGTGCAATGAACAACCCCACTGCCTCATGCCAAAGCGAAATGTTAGCGGCAAAATAATTTTACTCCTGGCTGTCAAATGGGAGCTGCGGGGTTCCTCTCCTAACAATGAAAGGCAGACTACTGTGCATTAACAGCCCTGCCGGTGCACAAAGTGGCCTAGCCTGTTATTAAACTGTACAGCTAAAGCTGTTGTTCTCCACTTAGCTGAAAGTGAGTTACCATATTGCAGGTCCCCCAAGACGTTCCCTACCCTTGACATATCCTCTCCCTCACATGAGTGGTAATGACTGGGATCAGATCCCTTAGGCTCCTGCCTGCACTGTTTTACCTTGCTTTAGAGCAGCTTTTTTGAATAACAGAGATCTGGTCTGTCCCCTCTCCTCTTCCCTGTTCTTCCCCCTCAACTCCCCTCCTTCCCCCAGCCTTTATTCCTGAAGCTCTTTAGTGGCCATAAGGATCCTTCTCTGCAACAAATCCAGCCAAGATAACTCAGCTGCCCTCTAAGAAGGTTGCAGGTGGGGTTTCCCTGCACAGCGTAGATTGGATTTAAATGTATGCAAATAAGCATTTGTGTGCTCGACCCATGACACAGAAGCATCAGGATTTACTCGCTGACAGTTTTTTCTTGCAGTTTTAAATTCACGTTTGCAAATTTGGCTCTGAAATTAACAGGACTGCAGTAATAACATGATTCTGACTTCCTGGGAAATTTCACAGCCATACTGACTAAGGACTTGAGCCTAAAAAGCTGTACAAAGGATACACAGAGTTATTTTGTTATACACACTTTTTTTTTTTTAAAGGAAAAGATTTGCTTAGTATTAGTCTCACTTCCTCAGGATAGACTTCATATACATGGATGTCCTTCATATACAGCGCCATAACAGATAAAATCAGTCCTTTCCCTAGCAGCCTTTTTGTGTCACCGCCTGGCTTTGCTTGTTGTGTGTGTGCAGTCTTGATCTGTCACTTTCTCCAAGGCCAGCAAAGTAAACTCATGCTCCTGACTCATAGCTCCAGATGGATTCAAGCTCAAGCACACCGTCCCCCTGGAATTTGGCATATGTAGGTTTATATGCCCTAATCAATCAGGCTGATTTCAGTTAATCCTAATCGTCCTATTAGGGTTCCCAGATAGCAACAACAGCAGCTAGAAATCCCCAAGCAGCCTAATTGACTTCATCTAATTACATTCCTTCTTGAGATTTCCATTAAACTACCCCCTGAATTCATTACAGTGGTTGGCTGTAGGGTTTTAGGGCTTCTTAAAAAACATATGCAGCTATTGGGATAGCTCGGTTCTAAGGAGCTGAAGTAGTTACTATATATAAGAGCTTGCCACCTCCACATAGCTATCTGTCAGTTGTCCTGCTCTAGCATATATCAAATGTGCCATCTAATCCCTGTGGGGGATACCAGTTTTGACTCCTGGCACTTAGGCTCATTTCTGTCGACGTGCCGACCGTGGTTCTTCCCTTGTAGCACTGAACGAACCGCACGAGTCAAGAGACTGCCAGCTCCTATTAACCTCTCGCATAAAGGATTTATAGATATGTCTCATTATAAAGTAAGGAGCTGACTTTCATCTCAAAAGCAGTTAGCTTGGAAAAGAATGCTCTTTTGCCAGTATTCACCTTCTTCTGCGCTCCTTCTGTGATAGTAAATTGTAAACTGCTCAGTCGAGATGGCATCTGTCATAGTTAGGTTTCTTCAGCTAATTTGATCACTTCTTCCATTAAAGTAATGCTTTGGCTTCCCAAATGTAGCTAAGCTCTCAATTCCTGCCTTTCGCAGAATACTACAATGCAGCCTGGAAAAAAAAAAAAAAAGGAATGTCCATCTTCTACCCTCAGCATTTGAAAAGTGGAAACTTCTGGGGTAAGGATAAAATTGTTTGATCGCAGCCTGGTTTCCTTTGTACATGCAACTAAGATCAGCTTCCACGAAACCCGGGGAGGCTGGAAGCAAAGGATCCTTTTCTTAGGCAGTTTTGTATACACTATGCATGCATATCAATGCTTTGACTGGAGTTCACTTGAAAATGAAAACAAAGCACATGCTAGACGCTGGGAGATAGGCACTTTGACAACTGTCGTGTTGGAAAATGCCTTATAAGTGAGACAAGCCTTTGTCTTCAGTCTGTTTGGAAACTGATGCCACTGATCACTTTTACGGACAGTTCCTCTAGGTGGGAATGACACGGATATCATTCACACGGAAACTGCCAGATTGATGTCAGTAAGACAGCAGAGTGTTCAGGTTCATTGGGAGGAATACAATACCTTTGATAAAATAAAATCCTTGACTGCGCACAGAGGGAGCAGGTCGAAAAGGAACGTACCCTTGCCAAATGTTTACTCTTGCATCTCTGCCTCATGGAGGGTGTGTTCTCTTTCGAGGCAGAGCCAAGGACAGCCAAGAAGTTCTGTGTGAATAACACCTGATTGTTGCAGGGAAATAACTATGTAATTAAACCATAAACAATGTTGTTGTGATTTTAACCAATTTTAACTAAGTTTAAGCCTTTTTAAATCACAGAATCATAAAAATTTTTTGAGGGGAGATTATATTTTACAAAAATATTGATGTTTACGCTAGATTAATGGCTGCTTGCCTGTAGAGACCACCAGTGAACAGAGTATCTATCCAAGGTCAGAACTGCAGACACAATAAGTCACTAGAAAGTTTTGTGCAGAAGGATTTGGCCTAAACAGATATTTCTACGAGCTGGCTAAGGTCGCTAATTACTCCTCTGAATAACTTTGAACTGACATTTTTCAAATAATTTTCATTCCAGAGGGATTAGTAAATCTTTTTAGCAAAGGAACACACACCAAAACTTATGAAATGCATTTACAAAAACTTTCTAAAATAATCGAATGCCAGTTCGGAGACACTTTTCTCCCTTTTCTTACTCTGTTTTGGCACTAACATGCAAAAGGAAGCTTGGGAGGGGAAGTGTGGGAGGAAAACAAAAACCAAAGAGAATACAAACTAGAACCGAAGAGACTTTAAGAGCTTTCTTAGAATTGGAGACATCGGTGACTTTTAAGAGATGCAGACACTCAGTACTTTGTAGGCACTGGGAGAAGCAAAGGCCTAATTCCTCCACACTCAGCAGAGGCACTGGCTGAAAATCCCTCTATTGTTTCACCAAACACAGGCAGTTTTTCTAGCAATGCAGTATATGCTCCAATGCAACTCAACCTTGTGTAAACAGCTCGACTACTTACATTAAATATTATGCTCTCCAGATTATTTATATGACACTCATAGAAGAAGATCTCAGCAATTTTTAGGGTGTAATTTTTAGACTCTTTGGGAAAGCACACCTTTCCTGTGCAGATCACTTTAAAATTGTTAACATTTGTACTTCAGTCCAGAAAAATCTGAGCTGATATGTTTCTCCCACTGATACACAGTGTTCCACACCCCAGACTTCTTCTTTGCCATCAAATGATATGATCTAATTAATTGTTTTGTCCCTCCTTCTAAAATACAGAACCATACAGGGGCATGGAAAACATGCAAATAAAAAAAATCTCTTGAAATTATGAGGAGCAGAAATGCATTGTGTTCAGCTAATACTTCTTTTGAAGCAGTCAGACACTGATTTTTTCATCCAGTGATTATTTCCACCTCTCTTTGTGGGCATGGACCGGTGTATGCACAGGCAGAACGTGCTTCTGCAGTGCAATTGTCTTAAACAGTGGTGCTAGAGAAATGGAAAGAACCATAAACAGAGGGAAGTTTCTAATTGCCTTTTCTTGGGAAGACGTTTCTGAAAAAGTGGGGCTCGATTGGACTAAAAGTTTATCACTGTTGCTGGGGTTTTTTTTTTAAAGAATGTGTTATTTGTGGTCTGCTGGGCATAGCTTTGCGGGCCCAGAGCCACATAAAGCAGAAGAGCCTAGATGCTTCAGAAAGCCTCCAGATTACATGTCATCCACAGTACCTCCTGCTGGCACTAGGACAAGTTCTTCACCTGTTTCTGGTTCACCACTCACAGCTGTGCCTACGCTCACAAACACAACATAGCTGCCGACCTACGTGTGGGGAACAGCTGGCTCCCCAGGAAGCCCACAGAAGTCAAGGGGAGGACAACATTAGTGAATGACAGACTATGGGGAGGTCCCCAAAGTGCACTTTTGTTCATCTAGTCAGTCATCAATTTCACCAGCTCAGCGTGTTGGCTGGCAGCTCCTTGAGGTTTGCAGAAAACAGGAGGGCACGCTGATGTTTTCTGTTGCACCAACTGGAACAAGAACTGGAAAGGGTGATGTTTCCGGTTTCATGGACACATTGCCGCCTTCCTTCCCTTACAAACACAGGGGCTGCATTGTTTGCTCAGAGTAATGGCATGCATGTCACGATCTGAGGGGGCTAAGGGACAGGGGAGAAGCCAGTGCGTTTTTGCAGAGGAGTGGTAAGCATTAACACCTCATGCATCTGATGGTGGCTGCTCAGTGTGGTCTTGAGATCAGGTGTGGTTCTGCTGAGGGGGCCAGGTCTGGGGGGGGGACACATCCTCAGTGTTGTTAGACAATGATGCTTTGATGCTTTGACCAGCTGACCAAAAACCTTCAGGTAAAAATTAATCTTAGCATTTGTTTCCCTTCACCGGGACTGCCTGTACAACAAATGCCCTGTGTGGGTGATAAAGGTGGATCCTATATTATCACTTCCTTTGCTTGTCATATGTTTTCTTTAGTGAGACAAGCAGGATGAGAGAAAAATCTGTTCCTGCAACGTGAGCTCAGGCAAAGCTGATCTCACTGTGAGAAAGTATTAGCTTCTTAATTTGTGCTATTGAAACTATTCTGCGGACTTCCATTTGGTTGGGAAAGGAACTCCAAAGTACAACAACTGCCGTGCAGGGGAGGCTGCAGATGGCTCAGTAGTAACACACATACTGTACACCTGCACATGTTTGGCACAGAAGGGTTTGAGTGCAGATTTGTGAGCTAGCCAAGGGAAGACAGATTTATTTTTTTGAGGAGGCGGGAAGATCAGATCACCTCCAGGTGCTACCCTGATAAACACTGAGAATAACTCACCAGTCCTCTACAGTTCTTCTCTGATCAACTTCATCCTTGAGATAGGAATTAGAGGGTTATCTGGGAAGTTGTCCAGATTAATTTCCGGGGGAGTTAAATTCCCAACACAGGCCTGCTATAAGGAAGCTTGTTTGGATTTTGTGGGGATTTTTTCCACTTGGTTTGTTTAGGGGGAGGGTGGTGTTGATTGTAACACTGTTGTAGGCAATTGCGACATTAGACACAGCTCAAGCTCCCCCAGTTCTTCCATGACTGCAAAATTTTGGGGACCTTTTGAGGAGAGAAACAAACCTCTCTGCATTTTGCTTTTTAGATTTTCTCTTCAAATTAAAATTCAAAGACATTTTGTAAATAACCAAACACTGAGCCCCCTCTATACCATCCAGAAGAGAAAGAGACCTCCTCCAGAAATCTGTCTCAATTAGGGAAAAAGCTCTGAGGGGATTTTCCACTTGCTCCAGGAGGCTCTGAGTTCAGCCTGTGCTACAGGGAATGGCAGCAAGTATCCTGCAGTTCCTACCCAGACCCCAGCAGTCAGCAGCAGAAAATGGGAGGTGAGCAAGAACGGGTTTAAATGCTCATCCACATTTTCTCATGCCTGCCGTGTACCTCTAGGATGCCACACAGCCCACAGTCCTATCTAGCCGGGCCTTTTAAGTCAGGTATAGCCTGGCTTCCTTAGGTTGGACGTATCCCTGCAGGAGGCACCACATGTCATCCAGTCCCTGAGCTACTTTGCTTGAAGCAAGTGCTGCTACATGGGGCTGTGTCGTACCACCTGCATGTGCCCTTCTTAAAACATCCTGGGGTCTCTACCCTATAAAAAAGAAAGCTCTTGAGAGAAATGCATGCAGAAGGAGAAAGCTAAGAAAGCTCATTGTTGGTCCTGTTGTTTCAGCTAAAGCCCACAGGGGTAAAGCAAAGTCCTTTCTTTACAAGGTGGTCACAGCAGTTTAAGTTCATTTTTAAATCAGTGATTAAACCGGTGGGAAGCACAATGTGTTCACTCTCAGCTCATTTTAGCATTGGCTGGCATTGATGACACCTTGTGTTGACTCTTATCTGTCTAATCTAAATTGATATAAGCCTGATTTCAAATGAACTAAGCCTGTCTGAAGAGTGTTATGCACTCTTTAAGTTCAAGAATTTAAAAGAAAAACCTTTGACCAAAAGGCTGCAGGTTTCTCACAGAGGGAAAACTCACAACCTCACTAGCCTTCACTACAGACAGCTGAGGAAAGTTATTTAGGGGGCAGAATGGTTAATACTTTGCCTAAGTAAATATATAGTACAGACAAACTAGAAAGACATACATATTTTGTGTGACAGCAATAAGAATGAGAAATAATGGACCGGACAATTCATCTAGATTACTTTCATCATTCTAAGTATGCTTCTCTATAGAGAAAATTAACACCAGAGTAAACCTAATGCTACATGAAAAGGCAAAGATGTTACTTCTATCCACATTTTTGCATGTTCTTAAACTCTTCAGTTCTGGCTCCTGTCAGAAGCAAGGTAGTGAGAAGGATGGACCGTTAATCTCACCCAGCACTGCCATACATTTGGGGCTGTGAGGACCTTGCAGTTGAACTGTACAAGCAGAACTAGAGGAGAGAAGGAGAAAGTAAGCAAAGAGGAAGTAGACACGCGGAGGATCAAGAGGGCAAACTGCAGAGAATATCTTCTCAAGGGTTTGATTGGTGGCTGATGTGCTTGCCTTGGGAGAGAAGAAGCTGGGGTATAACAAGGACCAAAAACTGTGGTGAACAGAAGTTCCCCTTCTCTGCAGTGCTTGTATGCCAGTGTTCAGGCAGTGCCTGACACAGACCCCTCTGGACAGAAGCTGTCACGTGTCCACTCCTTCCAAGTTTTGAGACAGTCTGAAGCAAGTATCTCTGTCCCAGAAGCAATGTACCCAAGTCAGCTTGGGTTCAGCACCATGCGGCTCATCCAGCTGGTAGAGAAGACAGATTACTGCGAGACCAATTCTCAACTGCACCTTGCTGGGGTGACTGTGCAGTACTGCAGGGGCAACACCCTCTATGGGATGCAACATTTGCAATTGCAGGCACTGGCTTTCAGAAAAACAAAAGTCAACCGTTTCATTTCCTTTGAAAAGCAGGACTGCTACGTGCATGTGCCTGTGCAGATAGGAGAACCAGCCAATTCAAAGTCATGTGTTTATGTTTTTTAAAGGAAAATAACAAAGTTCCCTTCTCTTTACAATTGTTTTTAATATCTCCCTTTCCACATGCTCATCACATGTGTTGGCTCAAGATCACATAATGCAAAAATTTCAAATTCTTTGCAGTGCTCAGCCTTCCATGCACATTTATCACGTCCAACCTGGTAAAATCCAACAACAAGCAAAAAGGAAATCTCAGAAAAAAGTGGTTTCGGACCTTAAAATTCCACTGTGGAGAAGAAGAAAACCCTAAAAGGTATAAACAGCAAACCATCCTACTTGCCACAGCTGTATTCCAGCAGGCTGATAGGTTCTACAGCTTCAAGAAAGGTATGTTAACCTGACAGAGAAAATGGCTACCATTTTCAGGCACCAAATTACAACCATCCTTGAGGCTTGAAAGCTAGAAGCACAGTGTTTAGTTAAAGCAGACAACTTTGCTCCAGTCTGGCAGAAGTGATAAAATACATAGTGAAACTTGAGCGAGTGAAATCCTCTTTTTCTCTCCTACTCCCCTTTTTTGCTATATTTTTCTTCTGGTGGGTTGAGGTACCCAGTTGGAGCTCCCAAAATAGAGGAAATCCAGGCAGAAGAGCCTATCCAAGTCTATCAGCAGCCTGCTGTGTTTCACTCCATCAGCCAAGCTTTGCCACTGGGCTGACATGTAAAAGTTCTTGGGGTTTTCACTCCTTCCTGCTAGTCTTGGCCTGGTTTGTACTTTTTGGAATAAATACGGAATAAAGAGCCTGTCCCTTTAATGCAGATACAGTGAGAAGGGCAAAACTGTTCCCAAGAAGTCAGTAAAAGTGGTAATGCCTATTAATGATTGCAGCAGAGTGCTTTTCAGTTGCCCTATTAAAGGAGCTCTTTGTCCTAATAAATACCAACGAAAAAGCTTTGTCTCAGAGCACCTTCCCTGTACTTTATTTATAATGAGTCTTCTAATGAGTACATAGTGTTTATGCTTCCTTGAGAGACTCATCACTCCCTCTCTCAGTCTGTTATTTAACATACAGTACTCCATGAAGGTGTCCCACTCATCCCAAATGCTTCCCCACCCCCTCCCACACAAACGTCCACATACTGCTTGTTTCAAGGGCGTATGCATCTGTGAAGGAAAAGTGAGCCCTGGAAGAGAAGCAGACATCCCAAATGTTGTTCGTGACACGTCAGGAAGAGGAGCCGGTGACCTGAATTGTCAGCATGACAACGTGGGCCCATCAAGGGCATCTCTAAAGCAGTTCCTATGCGTGTGTCTCAATCGGGGATGTGCTTGCACCACTATTTAAACAGGTCATGCACCAGTCTGTTACACCTGGTAAAATATGAAGTAAACCGCAGTAGTTTGACTCTGCTGGCTGTGTGTCCCAGCCCTCAGTAGCTACTACTGACTAACAAGACCAAGAAGCACTCAGCCACTGAGATTCGTAGGTATCCTCCTGGTAGCAATATGGAAAAAGCGTTCATCTTCGATGGGTAGTTTTAGGGAAATTGTTGGGACAAAGAGCTGAGCTGTCAAGTAGCATTTTTGCCAAAGCTCCTCATGGCTGTAATTTGCCACGACACATTCTATATCTGGCTGTTTCTGGGTGTGACGCGAGCTGAATTAATAACTCTGTGAGGCACCATGTGGTTTTCTGTTGCCATTCGGAGTCATGCCTGGAGATTGTGGTATCCTACAGGACACATCCCTAATGTGATCTTGTGACAGAAAAGAAGTAATTTATTTTACCAGGGTGCCTGAGGAAAAAAAAAGGAGCCTATTATAGGGTTGTTCCATTGCCTTAGGCCAGAAGATAGACTCTGAAGACTCTCTTTTATTCTGTGTTTTTCCTTTAAGCTTTGAAGCGAGGAGTAAAAGCGTTTCCCATGCTTAAGCATATCAATTCCCTATCCTTCTTCTGAGCCTCTAAAATGCCTTTTTCCACAAGAGACCAAAATTAAGCACAAGAAGATTACATAACAAGGCTTGGTATCAATGTTCAACATTAAGATGAGTCTTACATTTGCTGCCCATCATTGACAGACCCCCATCAGCATAAAATCACAACAGCAGTAGTCTTTGTGGTATCTAGCACTTTGGCATTTAGAAAGTTAAAACTGTGTTTGGGGTTGAGGAATTCATGGGCATAAAAGGACTTTCTGATCTGCAAGCATAAAAGAAATCTGCTCCTCAAAGCTATCTTTTCAGTGCTTCATGCAGCCAGGCAGACTCATGATTCCCTTGATCTCTCTGGAGGGTATCCCGCTACACAGCTGGGGCCCAATGGCAAGGAGTGAGGGGCTCCCAGACCTCTCACACCTCACCTTGGACTTTGAAATCTACTGACCAGGAGAAGGAGAGCTCCTAAAACAAAGTGGTGTGTCCTGTGTAGCAAAGGCTTGAACCTTTTGTTCTTCTGGAAGCTCTCTGAGAATCAGTAAGGGAGAGATGTGAGCACAAGCTCGAACTCTTAGCAAATGCACAGCCAACTTCTGTAACAGCCAAAACTTGCATGTTATGTTCACATTCAGCTTCAGACGTGACACAACTCAATAATCCATCCTGGCGCTGACAAAAACCATCTGATCCTTGTCTGGACCATGTTTCCAAGCAAGCTGAAGAGAAAATAAAGTACTTCGAGGAACAGATGATACCTTTCTGAGAAAAAAAAATATGTCTGTGAAGCCTCTGCACTTCCGTGTTCACCCACTCTCTCTCTTCACTTTTCTTTGGATGAAAAACAGGTTTCCAAAGGAAAAAGAACAGCAGAGATCTCACCTGAATAGAAGGGAAGATAACCAGATTTATCTATTTATTGTCACAGAATTGGCCAGCATACCACCAAAAATGGGACCCTCATCTTTTAGGAAGGACTGATGAAGAACATCCACAAGATTCAACAAAATGTGAAGGAGCAGTCAACTATAAGGCTCAAAACACAGCCATATTGAGGGCTCCTGTGAATTTTTCAAATTTGAAGCTGTGTGCCTCTTTCTCATAACTGACAATTACTCGTGACTGATAGATCATGAAGATGAAATTAGAAATGAGATTCACCTTCAGTCTTGATGTGGGACCTGTCTTCCCACTGGAGCATAACATATACACAGTAAATGTATATATGTTTTAATCATAAATCATACAAATGATTTATGAGACTAAAAAAAAGGTGGGTTTTTTTCCTCAGGAACAAGAAGGGCACATTCATGGCTAAGGTTTTGTTTGGCCATTATAAATGACGTTTGATGATGGGCGTGTGCGTACACACATACATGTTTCTGTTTGTAATGATACATTCTGAATCACTGAAATCACATGGACACGTCTCCTACCTCCCAGTTTTTCCCCACAGCGTGTTATCACACAGTTCCCTGAAACTTGCCAAGTCCTACGATGCTTGTATATTAGTTATTCTTTCATTACAAGTACTCTGCTTATGGCTAATGATTAGTTTGTATGAATGAACACTGTGACCTGTACCTCGCTCCCAGAATAGCATGAGAAGTTACTTTACTGGGCTGCTTCAGTCTGACAACGTTTACAGTGTGTGCCCAGGAAGATTTAAAGCATTAGTAAAACTAAATGCCAGAAAGAAGCTAATTTGGATTATCTGCACTGAGCAGATCATGGATTCACAACAGCAGAAGGGGCTTCTTTCTTACAGCAGCTTCACCAAATGTCCAGTGAATTTTCTACACAGTAAATAAAGTTTTTGCTTGTAAGGATGGTGCTGGGAGGAATTTATTCTCTCTGGCAATTGCATGTCAACTGTTCCAACTTATCAAGAGAAAAAATCTGTCTTAAATTGCTCTATTAGCTTACTGAGGAGGAAAGCATCCATTTTAGCACAAAACCGTATATGGTTGTTCTCTAGGCCAAGACAGACCTTTGTTTATCTAACTACTTCCAGAGGTTGTTTTATTCCCATCAATTTATTTCTATTTCATCACCTTAGCAAACAACACTCAGCAGTGTATTTTTTTAAAGGTATATGTTTGGGCAGTGCGTTTCATCTTGTCTGGATTTTGTACGAAACAATACTTTCTGAAGTTCCTCTGGAAGGAGGAGAAGGTAGTGGGGAACAGATGGAAAGGACACACCACCACCAATTTGACTTTTCTCCAGCGACATGAAGCACTAGAATTAACTATTTCAACTGTCTCTCTCTGTTCATTTCTAGATGCTGGGAAGGTTGAGTGATAAGAAAGAGTTCCTGGATTTTCCCCTCCTACTCCTAACTGACTGAAAGGGTTATATTTAAATAATGGATCCCTTAGTCCTGTCTGCTCTGCAAGCTGATGCTCAAGTGGTTGTTTCTTTATTGTAAAGTTGATAACACAATTTTTAAATGCAGAGCCTTCACAGGAGGCAGCTGAATGGCTGGCCAGATGGCTGGGTTGTTATTTGGGAGTCCCTGAACTAGCAGCTCCTTAGTCATCAAGGTTCTCCAATTATTGCCATCTCCCACTTACACGTGTCTCCATTGATTCATACCAGTACCACAAAAGGCTGTTTGTTGGACTTAGCCCTGAGAAACAACGATGGCAAAAGTGTATGGGAATAGCAATTCACAATAGCCAGAAGTGGCCCCTACCATTGCAACCAAGGTTTGTTCTTGCTTTTGTCACTGCAGGTTCAGCAGTTCACAGTAAATGGCATTCAGTATCACTAGGGACCAGAAAAAAAATCATCAGCAAGGCGTTAGTACAGGCTTCTAAAAGCAAGACTGTCAGGGAACCACTTCCTAATCTCATTTGAATTCAAATGCAGCTTTACATGTGTTGGATGCATATGGTTTTTCACATTAAGATGTAAAGTTTATACAAATCCGAGGTGTGAATGGTTCCCCTGAGTGCTGATGACAAATATTCCAGTATCAACACTTAGCTGCTAAGCTTACCTTAAAACTTGCTGGGGTGATAAGCTGCTGGTAATTTCTCTGCCAGCATTAGACGGGAACAGCAGAGCTCCTGTGCACTTCTCACAGTGACTAACTGGAGCACAGGGTATGTATGAACTTTCCTTCTCCTGCTGTTCCAGCTGCCTGGTAATTCATGATTAAGGATCTTCAACATGAGAAGTCAGAGCCCAGAATTGTTGAAGGAAGTTGAAAACAAAAGGCTTGAGAGTCCTGTGAGTAGATAGCCATGGTCTTATGCAAAGGAACCAGAAAAGTCAATTAATCCTTCCTGACTGAGTGTATAGATACAGATTTTTTTTTAATTATTCACATATACTGTCAGTAAGAAAAGTTCCAACAAGATTTCTATAAAGGAAATGGCAAAAGAAGAAGAAGGCAGAAAAAAATACTAACTTATCTCTACTTTTAAATGTCTCCTAGTTATCTTGGTATTTCACTGATGGGCGTAGAAGAGATAAGAGAATGCCCAGTTTCCACAGATAACTTTATCTGGTATAGTCCCCACGGTGATCTCAGAGCAGACAAGGAAAATAAACAATTGAACTAACAGGGCTCTTCCCTCTGCAACTTCTTTAACTCCTGATGATCCATAATGCTTCAGTGGGGATATAAGGTTTTTTTATTCATAGAAGTCTAACACAGTTTTGTGAATCAAAACCTAGGAGACTTTAGCCAGAATCACAAGAACCCAAATTAATTTCTGTATCAGATTGCATTACAGGAAAGCTTAGGGAGTTTCCACAGTGAAAACTGAAGGAATAAGTCTGAGTGACTGTTTAATATCAAAATGTCAGCAGAAGAGGTTTTAAAATACATCATCAAAATTAATAGTAAATTCCTACATTCGTGCGGTGTTACCCAAAATTCTGAAGAAAATCAAACATACAAAATTCGTCTCCATATCAGAGGTACAAAAAGGGACAGAAGAGATGCCACTATTTAAAAAAAGGTTCGGTAGGGGAGCTGGTCCAGAAAACTAGAGGCAAATTGTCCAAGTTCCACACCAGCTGTGTATAAGAAAGTAATCAGTTTACATGTAGATAAATTCATTGTAATGCTATGGTCAACAAAGTTTTTCAGGAAGGAAGTCACACCATCAAAATTTATGAAGGCCTTCAAAGGATGAACAGATAGAAAAAGACAATGTCGTTAATAAAGTTCACTTGCATATCAAAAAAGTTTCTTATGAAGTCTTACATCAAAAGATAAGATTTTCATGAGGTGTGGTAACTTGGTAAAAGACAGGAAGCAGAGAAATATGTGACCAGTTTTCGCAGCGAAGTCTAGTGGAATCACACAGTGATTTGTACTGAAACTATATTATAAAATAGGATGAAAGCCTCAGTAAATAATGAAGTATGTTGATGTTACTAAATAATTCAAGGCAGCGAAAATGCAATTTGTCTACAAAGAGTTCAGAAATATCTCATGATATTGAGTGACTGAAAAATAACAGAGCAAAGTAAATTTAGTTCTGACAGTTGTGACATACCATGCACGAAGAGAGCAGCATCTATGTGTGCATACATACACAGAGTGTGTTCTGGCTGAACTCAAGCCTCTCAGGAAAGATGTGTTGTGTCATGTGGATAAGGCTCTGAACACATCTGTTCAGTGCCTATCATATGCTAAAACAGCATATAAACTGCTAGTAATTAGTGGGAAAGAAATCAAGGGCAAAAAAAGAGCATAAATAAGTGTATTGTATAAATTGTATAAATATTTTGTGTTGCACCCACCATCATGAAGAGGAATTACTATACTGAGACAAAGTGCAGAGCAGGCAATTGGGATGACTGGGGTTTAGATAAAGCTTCCATACAGGAAGAATAAGGTCACATCTACATTAGAAAGTAATTGGGTGCTGAAGGGTGGACTGACAGATCAAAGCAATTGCTGTTGAGAGCTCTGCTCCTGAAGGGAAATAATTGCAGGCCAGATTTAGTTCAGTCACCTGGGCTGAACGTCCTTCCCACACATGGGGGCCAAAGCTGTCTGTAGAATCAGTCATGGGTTGGACCCTTCTGTTTCTAGTAGGACTTAGAACATGTTTACAGGGATGCTGGAGCAGAGCTTCTAGTCTGTCACAGCCAGAAGCAACTAAGCAATGTACAGTACATGAAAGTAATTGCTTCAGATCTTACTTTGAGCAAAAATGCTAATGTAGATGCAGAGTGGTTGGATTGTTGTTTCTTTGGGGTTTTGGTTTTTTTTAAATTGCATAGGATTTTCTTGTTCAAACCAGTTGGAAAAGGCAACAATAGAGGCCTATAAAATTAAAGATTACTTAGGAAAGATAAAGAAGGAACAATTCCCTCTATCTTCTATTATAAGAAGTAAAGATACCTAATGAAATTATCAGGCAACAGGCTTAAAGCAAAAGGAAGTACTTTTTTACACACTGCATAATGAAATTGTGGAACACATTACCCAGGATGCTTGCGAGGCCAAAACCATAAATGAGTTCAAAAAGAAATTATACAAATTAATGGAAAAAGGGTCCATAATGGGTTAAACCTGATAATGTAGATGCAACTTTACAGGTCAGGAAGAGTCTCAGATTTTCTGAAGCTACAACCACTGTGTATATTCCTTATTCTTCCTCTTCTACCTGCTGCAGTCAGAGACATGATGTGTGCTCTGGACTTATTTTCTTCTCAGGAAACTATATCTCAAGGTTGCTGTGAGCCTGGACAACCCAGTCTGCAAAGTTTAAGCACAAAAATGTCATCAGATTTAACCCCTCACACATCTGTGGTCTTTTGATGGCAATTCAGCTTTCCGTTTTGGCACCTTCTGATTTTAAGCTCTCTCTGATTATCACAGATACATTATGCAACAACTCCTGTGAACATATTCATAGGGACTAGCTCAGGCTATGTTTGCCTTGTCTGGGACACCTTTCACATACCTCAGTTCACCGAACTCCTGAGCCTGAGGAGCAGTCTGAGAAGAGTGAAAACAGAGAAAAGGGGGTAACAAGCACCTTGACTGTTCAGTAGCAAGTTTTGAAGCCAGAAGAGCATCTACAGAGTGGAATTAATGGTGCTGAGCATTCTGTATCTGCACTATATATCTTTGTGTGGGGTTTAATTTAAACTAGCCTCAGTTTGATCCCAAGGATAAGAATACTATGGGCAGTTGGATCACACTAAGTGCACTTCTGGAGCACATGCTACAATTGAGTTTCATCCAAATGGCATCCAGTTTGCACACTCCAAGACCACTCCACAGTAAGAACCAAAGCATGTTGTGGGGGCAGTCAGGAGATTTATTGCAGAAATGCATGCCAGATCCAAACTCAAATGCTAATTTTGTACCCCCACTGACTACTACAACAAGGCTTTGTAAGGGGTTATTGTCAGTGTGCTGTAGGGTAAGAGTTTAACCTACTGTGAACAATTAAAGTTCTCCAAATTATTTCCCTTCTTCTCCTTTCCCCTCCCTACAATCTACATTCTGATTGTGTCAAACCATTTATTTATCAGTTAATTCATTGTAAGTCAAAAATATGGCTCATTGAGCTTGCAGACAATGTCATTTATTTTCCCTTCTTTTTTAAAGCAAGATCTTGAACTGTTTCATCTTCTGTTTAA
Source organism: Edolisoma coerulescens (assembly GCA_013397115.1). Taxonomy (NCBI): domain Eukaryota; kingdom Metazoa; phylum Chordata; class Aves; order Passeriformes; family Campephagidae; genus Edolisoma; species Edolisoma coerulescens. The sequence continues at coordinate 1,274,159 of VWZW01006279.1, forward strand.
ATAAAGCTTCCTAGACACTATCAAGAAGTCATATGTGATGGGGGCACATTCATGAGATTACGTGCTGCCATGACCACAACATGCAGCTCTCAACATCCTTTGTGCTAGACCCGTAAGGCCCTGGAAGCAAAAGGCTTGTATACCTTTGCATTCAAAATGTTGGCCCTGTCATGCAAGTTACTATATCTGTATATTGTACAGGAATGTGTCTGCTTTCCAGAGCTGGGAAGGTGGGGTGAGATAGAGACTGAGCAGCCGGGGTGGAAATTCACCATATTCACTTTAAGGGCCAGCATGTTTGTACCTGACAGAATTTGAACTGGGTTTCTGTGGGTAACACTCTCACTGGCAGCGCTCGTTACCAACAGCAAACCTCAACAGATGCTGAAAAACCACTGGGAATCTGCCTTAATTTCAGGACAGTTAAGTTTATGACATCAAGTTTTAGTCCCTATACCAGCAGCATTTTCTCTTTTTTTGCATGCACAGGCCAATACAACAAACTCTTCCCGAACCTAGTCTTAGAAACATTTAAAAAAAACCCAAAAATAACCTCCCAACCAACAAAAACCCAAGCAAACAAACAAAAAACCAAAAAACCAACCAACCAACAAAAAAAACCCCCCACAACTCCAAATAGTAAAGCAAAATAAATGCCAGACTGACATAATGTCTACATTTGATTATAAGGGCAATATAAACCAATTGCCTGTGTATTTATTTTTCACTCAAGAAGGCATAAGAAAAGCAGATATCCTTGTAAGGAAAGCATCCATAATCTCTTGGTTTGAAATATTTAATATTTCCTAGAAAGGGTAAGATGTGACCAGCATGCCCATATGACATAAACAGTGGTGGGAATTACAGTTCTGTAATTCAGTTCAAATGAGCCTAGATCAGAGGCAACTGCCAGGCTGATGAGCTGCAGTTCACAGGGTAGAAGTCAGACAACCAATGGGATTTAATAAAATAATTCAAAAAAAAAGTCCTTAACCTTGCTATGCCTCCTCTTCATCTGAATGAAAACACATTCATTACTGAATTAAACCAGTGAACACGTCTCATTGGTGACGTACACCATCAGTCCTAATGGTTCCTCAGCAGCGCACCAGGATATGGAAGCTGAAGTCCAGGAGAGGGAAGTTACTAATGTGTGTATGCTAGAAGCATGCTAAGAGTGCATCTTTCCTCCCTCTGAATGCTGAATTTAATTTTAAGCTGCCATTAGATGATTTGAATGACATTGCAACTACATTCTTGTGAAGCCAAAAGAAATTATCTCTCTTAGCTTAAAAGTCATCACAATTCTACAAAAACTTTTGCAACAAATATAATTTTCTGTGTTAGTAATAATTCAAAGTTCTGACTGAATCTAATTTGAATTTTTCCTCGCAGCTGTGTGCCCAAGTTTCTTGTGTTCACAGTAGTTCATACTATCACATCAAATTACAATTCAGTAGAACTAAAGAGGTGGAACTCAGGTGCAGCTAGTCTTTGCTATTTAAAAAAAAAAAATCCAGCTATCAGTGATAGCCATGGAAAAACTGTTGTGGTTTAACAAAAGGGTTGTTTCTCAAACTGTTTCTCAGGAGGTGCATTGAGTTGCAGCTTGACAACTTCTAGGATAAAAAGTAACATTAAAACTGCCTCATCCAACAGGATTTCAGAGCAAGTAAGGGTATACCCATATCATTCAAGAACCAAGGGTAGGAGCTTTCTCCCAAGATAAAGTGTCCTGCTGTGATTTCACTTGCAGCTGAAGGCTGGATGTTTCTTGATGTGGAGGGCAGCAGTTTAACAGTGCACAGTGTTCACAATACTACAAGAATATGTAGTATTTTTACAGTATGTACAGTGTGTTTACAATACTACGCGAATATCCAGGTCACATATATGAGGGCTGTGAAGGTGAAAATGTGAATACTGCTGTGATAATAAAGTAAGATCCTTAGGATGTTGTGATGTTAAATTGACATCAAGAATGAAAGCTGCACTGAGACCAGCTACGGGCTTATCTTCTTCCACAATTTGCTTTCTCCTTTTTCAACTCCTCTCTACCCCAAACCTGCATCTTAACTGACGGTCAGGTACTGAATCTGCTCTGTTGTCTCCTTTTGTAAGTAAATTCTCTTCTGCATCATGTCTAAGTAGATGGCACCATCCTAAATACCTTCAGCTTCATTAACACTATCTCCTTTCTCTTGTTACAGCCTGGTCATAAATGTTCACAACAGTGCACTACAAAAAGGTTGTTTTAATGACATTGAGGCTATGATATATGATCACTGATCCCACACAATGTGTTTTCCTACAAATAGCCTTGCAAATAGCCCCAGTGTTAAACATAAACCTTTATATCAGAGCACTGTGTTCAGCAATTCCTCAAGGAAGAAAAGGCCACAAAAAAATCTTTCAGGGTCTGACCTGGAGAAAATATCTGTTTGTGAGATTTGCTTAATTCCATGTTGCAAGTAATAGGAAGGGATGGTACATACTCTTCCTCCTTGTGCCTCCAGGTGCCCTCATGGAGACAAGTAAATAAAGTGGAGACTTGCTGAAAACCAAATGCTTCAAGGACAGTTATCAGTGCTATAGTGTACTCGACTTCCTATGCAGCTAGATATTTATATGTTATCAAAATGCAACTTTTTTTGCTGTAAATCCTATGGATCTTTTAAAGTTTACAAAGAGCAAAGGGATTATTTAAATAATTCTTTATGTACATCTGACCAATTAAGCTCTTATTATAAACTAGACTTTTAAATCTCTGAAGCAAAGTAATATCTAAAAAAAGAAAGAAAATTAGACCAAAAGGCATCAGGATTGATATGCAAGCTGACATGGTAGGAATCTGACAGAGACTGAATTTCTAAAACCCAAGTTGTATTTACAACAGTATTCAAAGCTGGCTGGAAGGAAATATTTCTCTGCCTTCTCTAGAAAATCAGCTTATGACAATTTCAAAGAGAAATGAACCTAGCAAGCTTGCTTCCTTTCTAATTTCTTATTTTTCATAATTGACTTCTATTAGATTGGATTATAAAGTGTACTCAAATTACTGACTCACCAATCCCAAGAAGGCAAGTCTTTAAAGTAATGAGATTAACAACTGTTGATCAAAGAAAATTGCCATAGATGCAGAGCTCTGCTTTTGTTGGTGAAATGTGTTGTTAGAGATCTGGCTGGACTGATGGGTATTTCATGCTGGCCACCATGGACAGCTGCACATGGGAAGCATTGCTCCTGGAACAACACAGAGGCCTGCCCATGGGAGTTGACTCCTAGTGGAAGTTCAAAGGTTTTTTCATCTCTCTTTTCAGGGATACTAGAAAATGTAGTAGAAACAGGAAATGAACTTTCCCTCATAAGCAGATTCATCCCAGTGTCCTTTATTATTCCAGAAGCTCTGGGAAGGTCTTTGAGCCTGCTGGGAAGTTCTATGAATATGGGGGAATTAAAGGAAATTGTCTTTGGAAGCCGTCATCCTTCCCAGAGTTTCTGTCAAACATGCCACAGTGAATGCGTCAGAGCATCCTCAGGAAAGGCTGGTTCATGGAGTTTCCCAACACCAGTTTTGATGTCTCCAGAGGAAAATAAACATCTTCCCACCATTTTCAGGGCAAAAGCCAGCATTTCATATAAGTGCAAGGAAAAGAAGAGGATCAAGGTGGAACGGGTGCTCTTGGGGACAGGGAGCTGGGGGGAAGTGAGCAATAAAAAAAGCAGCCAGGCAAGATTAATTTGAACCCCTTTAGCTGGGTGGTGATTAGATTGAATGCATTCTATCCACTTGGGCAAGAAGGCAATTTGTTGCTCCACATGGCTATTAGCAGGATAGATTAGCTTCATGGAAATAGAGGCTCTAAGGTTTGGGATAAGCATTCCTGAAGGAGAAAAACTTTAATACAGATAAATTTTAACACAGCTTTCTTTTTTCTATTGTCTTCCCATAGAAAGCTAAGCTGGCATATTATACAGACTGTGCTTCTAGAACAGAGAAAAGCAGGGATATTTTCCCTCAGTCCTACTTATACCCATCCACTCTGAGATCCCTCTGTGAAAAAATAAAAAGTAATAGAGAAGAAACACAGTTTGAACAAAAACAAATATAAAGGCCATCTCTGCTGTCTTGGTGATTGTTTTACACTCAGTCTGCTTTGACCTTTGCTGATGGGGCTCCTCACCAACACATACCTGGGAGCAGACTCTTTTAAGCACTCTAAGTGTTCACAGTGTGATGCTGGTAAGGAGATTGCAGGACCCCCTTAGAAAGCATCCCATGAAGCAGAGCGTCAAGTGGCCGAACTGCCCTTGCCACGATCACATTTCCCTATAGCTCAAAGGTCAATGTCTGTTCTGTTTTCAGTGTACATCGAAATTCCCCTATTCTGAAGAAACAAAAAATGCTTTGGGGGCAGACTGTATCCAGAACTCTTCTGCAAGTATTTTTGATGAAGAAAGAAAGCAAAGTAATGACACTGTCTTTCCCATCACATCTATGCAGGCCATATAAACCACAGGAAGAGTGGCAGCCCTCAGTAAACAATACACCACAGAGACACTTATTTTATCCTCACACCCTGTGGAGCTGAGAATGAAGAACACTTATCTCCAGATCTCAGACTGAAACTTAACTGAGTGCGAATCAAACCATTAATGAAGTTCAAAAGTGGAGGATGGTTCTTATTACTATTATGTTCTCATTTCTGTCCTCTTGATTTCCATCTGAAAATAAACATTTTTTAAAAATCAGAATACTTCCTGAAGTGACCAACATTGGGAATATTGGGAAAATAGATGAGTGACAAAAAAACTTTTTTCTCAGACCCATGCTGTTTAAATTACTAGAATTTCTTTCAAATATGCAGTTAAAATGCAAAATTCACTCTCTGCTCACACCATCCAAAGGGATCCAACTTAGATTATCCCTATAAGAAACACGTGCAAATGATATTCACACGGCTTTCCTCCACTGGGATCAGTGGTGTCGGTACAGAGTGGAGGCAGATACCACCACCAAGAAGCAAGGGTGGTCTTGACCCTCTCTGAAACATGCTACATCCTATCCTGGAACTGGCACTTCCTGGCTGGATAGGGCTTTCTATTTCTATTAGGCTAATTTCCATTGTAATGCAGCCTCCTGATCTTACATAGGAAACAGAGAGTGACCTGAACCCAAAGGCAAAAGTGCACAGGCACAGAGAATCTTTCACCAAGAAAAACTGTTTTTCTGTCACATTTGGAGCTATTTTCACATCACCATTCTTCCCTTGATCAAGCTACTCTTTGCTATTAAAAAGATTTTAAAAGGCTTCAGGCTGTACAATTTTATATGTTTTAGCACAGCATGTTCATGAAGGAAGCATCTTGAAGCAGGTGTGATTTCAGGATATGTCAGTTGACCTTAAAAGTAACCATGAATTTTAGCACAGTGATTTCCACAGGCAAATAACCACATCTATCCACATTCATGTCAAGAGAAAGATTAGAACTAGAATCTCCAAATGTCAAGCTCATGAGAGTAGTAAAAAAGAGGAAAAAAAAGCACATCAAGAGCAATAGCAAAATCTCCTACTCCTGACCCCATCAGAAGAGGTGAACTCCAACAGGCAAAAGGAAATATAATGACAGTGCCAATGAAGCAGTTATGCAGCTTCAGTTGCAAGGTTATCACTAGGATATCACTAGGATACCTCATTAAGAACTCACATCTAACAGGACTTCTGGGCTGAAAGCTCAAAGGAAATTTTGTGCAGTACTTATACTGAGATTTGCACATCTTCACACTTAGACCTGGGCTTGACTTCAGCATATACATCTCTCAGCAGAGAGATGAAGAAGAAAGCTTACCTATTCGAGTAGTAAAGCTTGGTTTGCCAGAGAGAAGGTACAGATTGCATTTTCACCCTTTGTATGGTTCCTGCCCTCTGTCTTTTGACACAATAGAATGTCTTGGCCATAACAAGAAAAAAAAAATCCAAGCATAAAAAAGTCTCATAGCACATGTGGAAACAAAGGAATAATTTTTTTCCAAAGAACTGAAAATGAGGCCTGTGTACTGTTGAAGGAGAGAAACTAGATCAGGAATTCTGGCAGTGGGAGGAAAGGCATGTACATAGACCTGCAGAAAGTTAGAGAGATTATTTGGAAACATAAATCACATTGCTGCGGTATCAGCCAGCCATAGCAACATCCCTATAGATGGGACTAATCATCAGGTTGGTCCGGTTAGGCTTGGTTCCCTGTTCCATAGTGGAGCTTTCTAAAAAAATTTCCTGAAAACCCAGTAAAAGGCAGGAAAATTCACCTGCAAATGAACCATTTCTTGCCAGAGACTCAGTGTGCACTTTTTAAATCACAAGCCCTCACTATAGTCAATGTGTGTGCTCTCCAGGAGTCTAGCCCTAGCTCATATCCAGGGCAGAGGGCAAACGATAGAATAAAGCTAAGAAGGATCCTCCCAAAGAGGACAAAATTGAAAAAAAAACCCACCTCAACAGATTCCAAATGCATCTTTAATTTCACATTTTTGCCTGTCTCCATGAGGATTTGGCCATGGAAATTTAAAAAAATGTCACTGAGTATCAACTTGGTGGTCAGGATGTAACTGTAGTAAGGGCACTGCCTCAGCAGTTTCAGCACCTCTTTTAGGCATTCTGAACACTAAGTCCTGAATCAGCCTCAGGACTGAGCCTTACACTGAACCTCGTGTGCCTGCTAGCACCACTGCCTCTGAGTTCTCCTCCCAAAGTACTACAGGGTCAAAGTACAAGAGAACTCAGCTCAAAAACTGTTGTGGAGTGATGTGTGGGAAGTGAAAGCCTCCTGAAGACTGCAATTTCCCTCAATGATTTTGGTGCTGTTATATGCTCAGTTTCTGCCAGAAGTTTGTGTTCTGGCAAGCTTCTAGCTAGCAGCATGAGAAGGGGGGAAGACATTTCTTTTAAGGATTTGTTTCCTGAGTTATGCACCACTGAAGAACCTTGTGACAAATTATTTTGCAGGGTGTGTTAAATAATATTAGAAGGGGGTTCCAACCCATGATCACAGATAATTATGTTAAGAGCAGCTTAACAAGCAACTCTTTCTCAGTCTTGCTACTGTAATTCCCCATGTGCATTTAACCTGCCTAGAGTGGAGAGGCAACATGTACCATTTAGGCCTTTGCTCTAACTTAGGGTGTCAAGGAAGCCCCAATTTTGTGAAGAGAGCTGGCACTTTTACAGAGAATTCACTTGAAAAACCTTTGACATGGCATATTTTGTGCCAGCATAATTTCTATTATGAAGCAAGAGAAGGCAGAAAAGAAAAAAAAAAGGGAAAGCCCATCCCTGACCTGGAATTTTTGGTGAATGCTGGAGTAACAAATAGGGGACACATGTTGCTTTAAGCAGTGAACAGAGGATGTGAAAGAGAAACTGGAGCTGCTGTGGTAGCTGAGGGGAAGAGGGAAGGATAAATGAGTTTCCGCAGGAGAAGGCTGTAAGGACACAGGGCACAAATCCATAAAGACACAGGCTTCACTGATTCCTACACTCATACAGCAACTTGTTTTTCGAGGGGGAAGCCATTTCACTATTAGGCCCCATTGTGCTATTTTGAACAAGAAACCTACTTTTCATTACCAGGAACCAACGTTAGCCCTCTTCATGTCTGTCAGACTCAGTCTCAGATGTCTGGCAATTACTTGAAATTGAACTCAAAACAATACTGAGGTTTTATTGATAGCTTCTCATCAGTTGCTTGCTGTTTCTTGCCTTTCAACCAATAGCCTGGAGAGCATCCAATTCTCCTACACTGTGCCCAACAGGGTCAAATTTCAGCGAGGTTATTGATTGGGACTGGACATTTAAGGAACATACGACCACTGTGGTGGCATGAACAGCTTTTTACGTGCTCATAAATATTGCTAGGTTGAAACATCCCCTTTCTCATGCTGAAAATTGAAACGTTATTTCCTTGTTTCTCTTCTGGCTCAGCATTTTAATACTGTAATTTGCAGTTTCCCTTGATTTCCAAACTGTGCAGGGATAAATGCTGCTGTGAGAGTTATTTCAGGTAGCCAATCCCAGAGCCTCTTCCAGCTGGACTAAACAAAATCAGTCAAATCTTGTCTAGCAAGAATTTCAAAGAGAAGAAGCAATAGATATGTCGATACTTCATGGATTTTTTTAATGAAATCTCTTGGCGGCAGAAAAACTATTGGAATTTTTTTGTTGTTATTATTTTGATCAGACTCTGGCCTTTTATTTGCTGGGAGGGATGGAGGGATTCTGTCAAGAGAAGGTCAACATCTTGAAGATGTGACTTGTTTATAGTGAAATTGGCCTTTGCAAGGCTAAACTAGTGCTATTGTATGCCCCTGATTCCCACTTTTTAGGACCTCGCTTTGAATCAAATGCTAAAGCTAATGGTCTGTTGACTGATGTGTCAAACTCTAAATTTCCAAGGGACTTGGAAATGATCTGCCTCCTTAAAAAGTAGACACTAACTGAAAAGAGAAAAAACCACATGGGTTTCACACACTTGTTTGTTGAATTCTAAAATTCAACTGTAGGGCTTCACTCACTAGAAATCTGAGATGAAGTCCAGGACAGCCCCAAAGACAATGTCACAGAAGAGGGCAGGACTACTAGAGACCTCTTGGCCCCAGCTTTAAGCAGAAGCTAACAGTGATTCTGAAAAATTAAAATGTTTTTATAATTGTTTCTATAGTGTTTATTAATTACTGCAATATAAGGCAAATATAAGGCTTTGCAACCTCTTTCATACACATCTCATCAAATTCATTTTGGAGTAGAGACCCCTGGACTGAACAGGCCCATTGGGTTAATGTTTTTACGACATCTATTTAAAGGCTAAGGTTCAGCTGTAGTGCATTAAATAATCAACACATTTTGTCACCTGGTTTACTGTGATACTACTGAGACACAGCTTGCCTGTGCACTTTATATCCTTACAGCTGAAATTTTGTTTTCCTTATAGTAGTTCTCCCTCTCTCTCCATTAAAGTTCATAAGTTGCATTATTCCAAGATGCACTAAAAAGAGAACTGGTTAGAAGGACGTCAAACATGCTCTTCCGTCACAGAATGCATTTTGTTTTTAAAAAATCCACACAAAATCCAATTACATTAATATTTTGGCATTTTTGTGTATTTTTTTCAATTATGATAGAACACATTATTCCAAGACTATAAAAATATTTCACCTTTGAGATTATTTTTCACTCTGTGTTACTGTATAGCATGTGTTATTTTCCTTATTCATTAAAAATATCCATATATCAAGCATCTATTGACTTCTATCATCTTGATATTAAAAGAGATAAATATTTCTACTTATAAAATAATATAAAATTTATGTAATAAATACTTTAAAAATAAGATTCAGCACCTCAATCAAGTAGAAACAAAACATTTTGATGTTTTCTATTTGCTATTTTTACAGCACTGGTTCCCTGAAAATCTAAAAATCTTGGTTTGGAATTCAGATTCAGAAACCTGATCAATTTAAAAAGTTTGTCATTCCCTGAGGAAAAGGGATTGTCTGCTGTGTGCGGGTGTAGCTGTACCCTCTGTCAGAAAACTCCAACACAAGAGAGATGTCACAGCCGGGTAAGAAAGCCGATGACAGGAACGGCGCTCCCCAGAAGGTTGGAACTTTAGCTGGACTCCAACACTAACAGTCAATGTGTGATACCCACAACTATTATAAATCAGCCCTGTAACCTTTAATCAGTGATGTGGCTTCCAAAATGAGGAAAAAAAAATTAATCAACCATGAAAATAAGCAAATAAACACCAACCATGAAAAAACCCCCAAGTTCACTGCAGTGTTAAATGTTTCTTCTTTTTTTTTTTTTTTAATTTTAGCAGTATAGCTATGTGTTAATTATACATATTGCTAAAAAATTCACTGTGTGGTAGAGCAAGTACAAAATTTTATTTTAGAAAAATATTAGTAAAAGCAGCTGTCGGGCTCAGTTGAACTGAAGCTGAGATTTGGAGGGACCTGCAGTGTTATCACTTAAATCTGATGATTTATGTACCAGCCAGGTGAGAACTAGCAAGATCTGTACGTAGGCAGTCAATTCTGAGACATTTGGTTTCACATAAACTTATAAGTGTTATTTTCAGATGCTTTTCTCACTCTTTGTAGGATAGCAGAAGGTCCTTGTGGGAAACTAGAAGGACAAGGACTGCTCAAAAGCCAGTAAAGGAGTTCAATTTCCAGCTGTTCATTTTGGTCAGAAGAAGGAGAAGAATGGATGTCCTCAGCAGTGCTGCCAAGGGCTGGTGGATGGGGCAGCAGCTGAAGTGGAAAGAAAAGGAAAGCTGACCAATCCTCAAACTACCCTGACCCCCAAAGCCAGCGAGCTGCTTCCTGGGTGACTTCATAACTAAGCCATGAATGAGCCAAAAAGCCTTTAAAGATTGTCTCCCACTTGTTTTGCTTGTTCATGAGAATATGTTGCTCCTGGGAAGTGATGTGGCCAGCATGTTGTGAGTCATGAATTGCACTGATTGCAAGCACAGCTGGGAATCCTCTTCAGCCATTCCCAATTGCTTCCTTTCTCTAGCCTATTTTATCGTTTGATTTTTTACTGGCAGAATAAAAAAGTTACATTAAAAATAGGGCTTTGTTGCTTTTTCTGGCCCAAGCACTTCTTGGCAGCTGATTTCTCTATCTCTCTTTCCCTTTCTTTTAATTTTTTAAAATCTTCATTTATTTAGAGGGCATCAGACCACCCTTCTCTGTCCAGGAAGTCTCTGCTCTCATTGGTCTGGTGGCTTTCTGTGGCAATTCTTGTTTGAAGCAGGTTGCCCTGGTACCACACCCCCTTCTCCTTTTCCGTTCTGCCTCCTGGCCTGCTCTTGCACAACCACCCATTTTGTGTATGGTCTTGACGCTGGAAATATCTTGAGTTAAACCCTATTATTGGCTTTCGAGCAGAACTGATAGCTGAAACCCTGGCACTGTAACTCAGTAAAACCTTTTTGTGTTCTTCTTTGCTCTTTTCTCATACAAGAGCCCAGAAATTTTCCCTGCAGGCTTATAATTGTGCTGCCATTAAAGGACAGGTCTTTTAAGCCAATCATCTTAAATGCCCATCTTTCTGTGGTCGGCGATATTTTGTGTCAGAAAAAGCAAATCTCCCTCTCTCCTTGCTGTGCAGACATCCCGATGCAGAAATTAGGCTGTGAAAATCTCTCTCCTCACAATCCAAAATAAGAAATAAGCCTCACATCAAAGTCAGTGGAAAGTCTCCTACGGGCTTCAAATGGTTTTGAGTCAGATACTGAGGGTGAAGCTGAGGTCTCTGCACCATTCAAGTTCTTCTTTAAACAAATTGATTGATGAGAATAGGTATTATTCATTATCAGAAGAGTAGTATCAACTTTGGAAAACTTTTCCTTGTTCTGGGAACTGCTCTGCAACAAGGGATTGGGACACAGAGACCTGCTCCCTTTCCCTCTCCCTCACACGTACCCGGCAGCTGCCTCTGGCATGAGGAGCCCTGTGCTAAGCACTGCCTTTCAGCTCCACAGTTATTTTGCCTGCAGCTCAAGCAATATTTGACACATATTGTATCCTGTTTCTGCTGCGTCAGCAGTGTTTGTGTAAACATGTTAGCTCATCCAGGCATGAAACTCACAATTGTTTTCCCACTTGCAAAACAAACCACGTCCAATAAACCCAGGGGATGGGGCGATTATTCAGATTTCTACTAAAGCTGCTCAACATGAGAGAAGTGGTTAATAAAGTTACTACTCTCCTTGGCAATCCGTCATCTGCCTCTGATACATGAAGTGTTGCTGACATGGCAGGAATGATGACATTGCCTTTCATCAGCCCCATCCCCTTCCCTCTCAGTGGGCTGAGCAGGTTGAGAAGACTGATAGGTTGTTTCTCCTGATGGTTCCCTTTCTGTTCAGTGCAGAGCAGAGGAAATAAAGCACAACAGCATCGCCTACAAATCCTACTTAGCTGGGAGTGGCTGCTGGATCCCAGGCTTGGATGCTGTAGGGTGATCTCGCTGGGAGCACACAGAGGTTTGGTTCGGTGGGTAGCTGGAAGCAACCTGGGGAAGAAGGAGCAATAGGTCTCTCAGCTTGGGGAATGTGCACAAAACCAACCTGTTAGTTCACACGGATCTGTTATCTAGACAGATTCCCATCCATTCCTGATTGTTGAGGGATAGGAAACAGCAGGAGCAGCCAGGAGATATGTTTACCATTCTCTGTATTTATCTTAGGTACACCACAGCAGACAGAGCATCTCAAGATGCCTTTTAGCCCTGCAGGCAATGAGAGCATGGCAGCCTGAATTCATCCCACCTACCTGAGCACTGAACCCTTTCACTGATTCGGGAGAAACAGAGACAGACAGACCACATGAGCTGTGCAAACACAGGGCAGGAAGAGGTGCCCTCTGCCAGTACCTTCTGCTCCACAAACTGGCTGAAGTCAGGCAGGACGTTCCTGAGAGGATAGACCTACATTTTGTCCTCTGCATCAACTTCTTTGCTCCTGGATGCAGTTATAGTTATCATTGTCATCGATGACGTGAGGTCTCACACAGACTTTATTGAGGGCAGTAGCTGAGACTAGCCGAGGTGCTGATGGCAGCGTTCTCTTCTCTGCCTCACCTCATGATTTGTGGTGGGAGGCTGCTGCTGGTGCAGCTCGCTTAATCTCCTACCTGTCGGTACTCACGGACCTGTCTGCACACCTTCAAATTGTTTTGTAACACAAACAAAAACCCAAACCTTCCCAAAGTATCTGTTTAAGAGACATGGTCTTTGTGCAGGTTCATCCAGGTTACATGTCCCCTGCTTTTCCAGCAAGTTCTGCCACTTGCTGTAAGTCTGCTTCTTCTGAAAGCCTATGGAAAAGATTCATCCTATGCCCAGTAGAATTTAGGATGCAGTAATTTCAGTCTGTGTTTTGGAGAAATAGGGAAACCTTTATCTTCTGAAAATTGCTACTTTTGTTAAATCTCTTTTTTGATGTTAATGTATATTCTTTCTTATATCTCTTTTTTATATCAATAAATATCTTCATATTTAAGCCAAGAATATTGAATTAATATCTTTCACAAAATCAATATGAAATAATATCTTAATAAGATCCGTTGGGCCTTTTCCATTTAAGCTCTGATACTATGAGCCAATGCGTTTTAAACAGCCTGTTTAAATGCAACCCTACATTATACACAATTCCTCAGGGATGGAGACAGAGCCTGGACCTAGCTATTCTTTACTATCAGAAAGCACAGCCCTAGGGTCTGGCTGAAAGGGGGAAGGAATAATACTGAACTGTGACAATGTTGTGTACAGGCATGCCACGGGTTTCAGGAACACTTACTTTGCCTTTATCCTCCCAAAGTAAACTATATTGTACACAGTCTGTAGACTTTGTGCTCCAAAATGGAAGGATAAAAAAAAATTGAAATCAGCAACGTCCTGGGAAACAGTTGTTTTGAATTAATTCCTGATTTTATTAGGTGTTATTATTTATATGCCTGAATCCGCAAAGTATATAATTGCAAAAGTGGGTGGGTTTGGTCTGTGGCAAGGGATTGAAACACAGATTAAATACAAAAGCAAATTGAAGTCTTCTAAGTTAATCTATGAAGCTTTATACATGTTGGATAGCAACAGAACTAGCAGTTCTGGATAACAGAACTGTATCTGGGCTGAATTTGACACATTATAAAATTATTATTCAGCTGTCTAGGGCAGCAAAGTCCATCTGAACAAATCATCATTCCATTTTAGGATCATGAACTAGTGTGAAAAAATATGAGGATTTGCATTTATTTTAATTGGATTCAGGGGTTAACCCACAGGGATTTTTTGTTGACTGAAAGATACATGTTGTATTTAAATGACTTCACAGTAATGAGTAATAGTTTTCCCAGTGAATCTACTAAAAATACACCAATGTGATTTTAAGAAAATAAATCCTATGTTGTGCTGGCACATAAAGTATGTTCCCTCTTCTCCTGGAAAGTGGTCTGGAGTCTTAATGCCTGAAGGGGACTAAAATGGGCCTAAAAATGCTGCTTTAAAGCTCTTTATAGAATCAGTGTAGGAATGGTGCAGTGCTACTCCATTTGACAATCAGATAATTGTTGAATTCTCTGAAGTGCATTTTCCTTCTAACTCCTGACTTGCTGATTGAATCCTCCTGCAAAGCCTCTGTACAGAATTATCCTGCTGCGTGAGGTAAGTTTTACTTTGGGATGTCAAGGTATGCTTCAGGAATGTCAGGGGGTTGAGCTTCATGGGTTCAGCCTTTTATAGCAAGCTGCTAGAGAAGAGAAACACATTTCAGACAAGTGCTAAATCCCAGCTAAAGGTGCACAATCTTCCATGATTCTGGTCTTCTTTTAGCCTCAGGATCAACTTCTGCCTTTAGAAACACTAACAGTTAAATCCTATCAAGTCGGATGAACATTTACAAGAAGTGAGCATTTGTCCTCAAATACCAAAGGCTTTTGAAAAGCTCTGTCACTTCTCTCAGATGATGGAAAACAGCATTTGTGGAAGAAATACTATTCTCTAATGACTGCCTGCTTTAATCCAGAGCACACCAGAGGCTAAATAAACTGAGTGGGTTAAGCCAAATGTGCATACAGTTCACATAGGCCTTGCTCAGGCTAATGGATCATTGTTATGCCAGGATATAATGGATAGATTGGCAAGTGTCTGTCCCTTGCTTGTTTGATGCAGTCTCAGGATGAGCATGTAAGGCCACATTTGCTTGCTTTCCATAGTATTCTTTCTTACAGTCAAAACTTAATTTGTATTCTCAGAATGGTATAAAAGTTCCAGAAATAATTCAAAGTAATTAAAAATAAAAGGGCAGGAATCCAGTGCCAGGGAGGGGAGCATTTTCTCTTTTAGCCTCTGTTTGTGGATCCCATTGTGCCAAGACAGAAAAGAGTGAGATGTTCAAATATTAATAAAGTGGTAGCACAGCCAAATTAAAATGCCCCAATTCTCATAAGTAATGTTTCCAGCAGAGCACAAAAGAATAATCAAGCCCCCAAACTAGTGAAGGAGAATTTATGACCCACCATCTGAGCTGCCAAGATCTCCCTACATGCCGGCACTGAGGATGGCATGGAATTGCTCTGCCTCTAAAACTTTACCCAACTCTATGCTACAGAACAATCCAGTGCCATGGAAAGTCTTCTGCTCACGTCTTGAGGCAGTCAATCCCTGCTTAGCACGTGCCTCCATACCAGCGCAAAGACAAGCAGCACAGCCTTCTTTGAAGCGGCAACTCTGGCTCAAGTTGTGCTCAATGTGCAATCCCACGTTTCGACGCAGGGAAAACCATTGGGTCCTGGGGCCCTCAAAAGAGAAGTTGGACACTGAAATTATTGCATCAGCAGGGGAAAGTGGGATTTGGTATTGCTATTTTATATTTTATTTTATTTTAATTTATTTTATTTTATTTTATGTTAACAGCAGGTTCAAGAAACTTTAAATTTCTTGAAGGTGCTATTCAAGCAAACCAGCCAGATGGAAGAGCTTAGACACCGACCTATGCATGTCATATGAACTCATCCTATGTGCTGTACACAGTGCGCTACATCTTGACTGGCCTTTTCCGATATGGTTCAGGCTAGACTTGAAACCTATGTGCTGTGATATCATAAAGAATTTTGTGGGTTTTAGCATGCAGTGAGCAAGAAACTCCAAACACTCTCTTTCTAATACAGCTCTTCCCTGTGCTACATTTCTCTCCCTTCTACACATTTGGACACTAAGACAAACTGAGCTAACAGGAAGGCATCATGGTCATCTTACTCCACAGCTCTAATGAATTTGAAATGTAACAGTTTTGTTTACATGCCTTTCCTCTGTCATGCATTCTGGCTTACCTCAGCTTCTCAGAGTGGCATACCAAATTTTTATTTAAGTGTCTTTTCTTATGGCTTCAATAGTCAGACTAACCCATCTCTGTGTAGATGTTTTTCCATTCCAAAACCTGTACTACATACATTTCACCCATGATTTTGGGCCAATCCTTGATGAGATATGGAAACATTTCCTGATATCAAGCATCCTAATGAAAATTTTGAAAGGCAGCACCTATCATTTAATCCTTAATCTACCCATTACAGACTTCTCTACCAAAGAGCTCATCTCTCTAATTCAGATAGAGTTTGCCTTTTACCAGAATTTTTTTAGTGCTAAAGATACATATCATCCCTCACTTTTCTTCTTGCATTGTTAACACATTTATAAACTTTATAAAACATTTATTATTATATATATATTATTAAACATTTCTAAACTGTAGTTCTCTACACTTCTCTGTCTCTTTGTATAGAAAAGGGAAATTCAAGATAATCAAAGGAAGTGGATGTAAATCAGTTTCTAGAAATTTAGACTCTTCTACTCACCCTTACTGGTCACTGGTAGTGACCACTTTCTACAAGTGAAAATTGAAGACAGATGTCTTTGAGAGCGCCCCACTTTCAGGGTTTAAATGTACAGCTCTTACATGCATCCCTGCCATGCCAAGTAGTAGGATACTGCTACATACAGTCCCAAGAAGACTCACTGCTGACTAGACTGTTTGTACCTGTGCTCTCCATGTCAGGGATTTGTCTTCTGCTCATTGTGCTGGAGTCTACCACAAGCTTCACCATCTTCTCCACTGCTCTTGCTACTGTATGCCAGTCTTACACAGATATATGTCACTTGTCATGTACATTTTGTAGCCTTTCAGTGCATGTGGTCTTAATCCATTTTGCTGTAATAGGTTCCATGAGTTAAATGTACACCACATACAAAAGGAAACAGTTTCAATCCATCCTTCTGTCCCTAGCACATTCAAGAGCAAAACTCTACAGAAATAATAGAGGAGGCTTGCTTGGTCCCCTTTCAGTTTACTAGAAATTTTGGCTGATTGAAGCTAGAAAAATAGACACTTGAAGAATTAGTTCAGGTTTGCATGTTCCAATTCAGGCAGACAGCTGTGGTACCTTCTTGACAGCAAAATCAATGCTGACACAGCCATACATGGACAACATTTACAGAAATGTAAAAAGAAAGGTTCCTGGCCTAAGATTCCAGCCTAATTGAGCCAAACGCAATAAACATGATAATTATTTCTTCTCACAGTGAAGTGAACAATTCAATTTGGAGGGAAGGATGTGCCATCGCTATTCCCCAGTCCTGCTGTTATTTTATTTTATATGCATTGTTACTGCTCGTCACAGGGATTTTCTGAATTTAGTTAGGGAGTACCTTTGCCAGAGAGTTCAATTTATGGCCTAAACTCGGGTTAATGTGGCTTCTGAGGGCTTGTCTACAGGGGGTCGTTAGAGTGCTATAATGGAAGCTGTTAATTTCCATCACTAAGCCTTTCTGGACACTGTGGGCCGGGCGCAGGCCGGGCACTCGCTGGAGCTTCAGCTGGCCGTGCTTGAGCGCGCTCTGGTCTGACAGCTGTGTGGCTGCACGGGTGCCATGCTCTTCCCAAGCTCGGCGAGGGATCTGGCTGTGTCAGCCCAGACCTGGCACTCCCAGGCAAGAGACTGTCATCTTCGGGGAGAGCTGGCGGGCCAGCCCCCCGCACGGACAGTGCTCTCTGCCACCCCTCCGACAGCGATTAGAGGCTGCTGACTCCAGCCTGCAGAGCACACCTGCCTCACTGCATCCCTGCTCCCCAGACAGACCAGCCCAACACACATCAGCCTCATTGCAGGGTAGCTGGGGAGGCCCCCGGACATCTGCCACCCCACACCCTTTACAGATCCTGCTTTTGAACGATTACAACTCTTGCAAAAGCAAACGGACCCAGTGCGCACATTTTGTGTGGGTGGCGTCAGCTCTGTCAGCCCAGCTGTCTGCAAAAGAAACACCAACCTGGGGACTGTGTTGCTGCACTATATTCCTCAAAACTACAATGTAGACATTCTCCAGTCTGATAAAACCACAGAGTAGTTTATCTATTTCCTCTTCTCCACGGAGCATCAAACTGTGCCATGTCTGAATTTCTCATGGCATTACATATCAGGTTAAAAGAAGGGAAAGATGATAAAAGACTTTTCTCTCACAAGAAATGCAGAGTTATTTGTTAAAATCTGTGCAATGCTTGCTTACTTCAGTCTCATGGCCTTTGTTTCTTGCTTCAGAGCAATGGCTCTCTCTGTAAGGGTCTGAAAAAGTGGCAATTTATGTGGTTTCTGTCAAGGACAATGCTACCACTCACCTGCTGTCCCCTGACCTCCCATGCACAGGCCAGCCTGGCACGCACAGCTGCAAGCGGAACACTCTCAACAGGCCACATGCATTCATGGGTGCTCTGAGGAAAGAAAACCAGAGTAAACAGTGGTGAAAGAAAGGTGTTTACCCCATCACCTCAGCACACAGTGGGCCTGTTGCAAAAGCTCGGTGCTTTCTTGAGTGCAGAGATCAACTCCTCTCAGGTGCATCTCCAGATGGGAGAGAGCATGAGCAGGGCTTTAGCATAGACCAAAAACCTTGGTGCAGCATGGGTAAGCCAGGCACAGCTGAGCATACCACAGGCTAGTCCATGGGTAGATATCCTGAACTTCACTTCTCCCAAGCATGGCACAAACCTCAGGTGGCTTAAGTGCCATCATTGCAGGTGGAAACGTGTTCTGAGTGTATGGCTCATTTCACTAAGCAGAAATACCTGCAGACACTACATATTTTTGCCCCATTGGGTTCTTAACTACATTAGTGAGGTGGTAATTTTTATTTCAAAGAAAAGTTATCTCATAGGTGAGAATGCTGCTCACATTTGTATTATACCAAGGCTGAATGACAGAATGTGGGAGAGTAATTAGTGATTAATACTCCTAGTTTTTGAGGTAGACTGGTGTCTATTGTGGAAGGAAATTACTAAACTATTTGCAGGTGTAGCAAGGTGGTTAAATAAACTGGGCCCGAAAAATTGCAGTTTCTCTAAAGGAAGGTTAATAGCTGGCCTGGAAAACAGGCACTAAAGGAGAATAATTGCGTGCATACATGTGAAAAAGAGAAAAAACAGACTGTCTTAGAAACCTTCTTCTATCTGTGCATCAAAATATCTGTGCCCCCGTTCTGATCCAACTGGCAGAGAAAATTCTGTAAAAGGCACAGTAAGTACCTCCCCAAAAGACTGATGATCAGATAAACATCCAGGAAACCCTTGCCTTTTGCACTGTAAAGGCAAGGGACAGGAGAAAGCTTCACTTTAAAGAGTTGAACCCTGAGTGGAAGCGGAGAACCCGTGTTAGAAACTGCATACAGGTTATGCATATGAAGACTGGTTAAAAGTCTGAAAAGAAGATGGCATTACCCCTTGTCTAATCTTACTAGGGGACCTAGAGTATGCATAAACACTTCACCCACAGGCCATCCTGTCTCTATAAGGGTGAAGCCTTTTATTCCTCTTCATAGTGTCCCACTTGGCTGTGGCCCAGCACAGGGCTGGTCTCAGCAAACTTGCCCCCAGCCCCAAAAGTCTTCAGCAAAACTTAAGCCATCGTTGCCATGGACCTCAGATAAAAGAGAGAAGGAAATAAGGTTTGGTAAAATTCCTCCCCAAACCAGAGGCTGTGGAGTCTGAGTGCCTGCTGCACACACAAACAATATCGCTTCAGTGGTGGAGCTGCATCAGACTAAGTCCAATTCCTGGATCCCCCCTGCTGGAACCAGGATATACCTCCCTTCTCCAAGGTGGAAACAGCTCTGACTGTGCTAAATTGGTTTAGTCTTACCCATTCCCTTTTATTTCATGCAAACTTGCAAAGTTTGGCGGAGGAGATTTGGGTGCAAGGTGTGTATTTATAGTGTGGCTTTTATGTATTTCTAGTGCAGCTTTTATGAATTTCTTTGTACCTTTGCCATTGGGACACATTGAAAAGAAATGCAGCATTCAGCATCACAGATGTTTTCTGCTTTACCTTTTCTTTCTCATTGCTCAGGTGTCCAAGGGCTTCAAGGGAAATGCATTTCATATGTCAGAAGGAAAGAGAGGATGTGAACTCAATTTCATCAGCTCCGTTTTGTTGTGAGCTGATACTGTGCTTGTAGCAAGAAGTCTCTCTGTACAGGCTGAGTTTTCATCAAATCTTGTGGAGAATTTTTTGTTGGTATTCTCATCCCAGACAAACCATACTGCAATCTATCACAATTCACTGAATGCTTAGCGTACTTGCCAGGCTGCTTCACAGTTTTGCCATGCTTAGAGGTGCTGATGAAAACATATTTTGTGTCTGTTTGCTATTATAGCGATTGCACTTATTAAGCTACACCTTTTTTACAGTCAGTATGGAAGAAGGCAAAGAAAAAATCCTCCCTTCAATCACTGACACCTCAGCTGTTTTGACTGCAGCAATTGAATCCAATGGATTTTGCATTCAAAAATGTGAGTGAAAGTTGTGTTTGGCAGAAAAGGGCACAGCCATTTTGAGACATGTGAAATCCATTCTCTCTTACCCACAATTTCACAAGCTGTGGATGCTCCAATTTTCAAACATGCTTGTTACAGTTAGCTCAGATCCCAAGTTCTCTGCTGTGTATAATTCCTGAGAATGCACTTCTTCTGGCAGATTAAGGGAACAGTTTGCTTTTGCCTGAGGCCATTAACATTTTAATAAAATGGTCGTCAAATGTGATAACAATTTATCTTTAGGGGACTTTATCTGTTATTAACCCTATTAAGTAACAAGTTTATTTTTGCTGACATGTAGATTTTCCAATCTTTGTCAAGACTGATTCTATTTTTTTCTTTTAATTTCGTGTTCCATTATGTTGTGTTCCTTTGCTAAAAGTATGTTTTGTGAGTCTGTTTGGTGTGCTTTTGCACTGTTTTTTCAAAACTTTCCATCTCCTCTGAGTTAGGAGAAATTTATGATCTCATCAGAAGTGGTTAGAAACAGTCTTTTACTTGTCTAACAGTCATTTCCATACAGGTAAAACTCCAGTTCTTCACATCCTGATTTCTCAGGCACTGGATTATCTAAAAATTATTTCTGTCCCCTAAAATCAAAATTCAGAGAACTAAAATTTCTCTAGCAGAAGCTATAATTATCCAAGGTTTCAGATGTCTGCCAAGATACCAGGGTTACCATTATTCAGTGTAATTAATGCTTTCACCAATTTAGAAAAGTGTACAAACATCGTGGCCTCATGCTACTAGACAATGAGCACTTTCTATGAGATGATAAATGTCTTTGCCTCCTATAGATTTATCAGTATCTTGCAGGTTAAGGATCCATGCTGGTCACATATAGGAAAGGCTGAACCAGTTAAGAAAAAACAGCTTTCAGCCCCAAATCTCCAATGTGCCCACTGAATAGAAACCACAGTCTATTACTAGAAGTAAACACAATCTTTTTTTTTTTTAATATTTTTATAAGTTTTCCAACAATTTAAATAAGAGTTCACTTCATCCCTGCTTTCTATATGCCCTCACATATTCATGCTATTACTGAGCTTGAAATGGAATGCTCTGGAAATTTTACAAGGAAGAAAAGTCCAAATATATATGTTGTGAGCTCAAAATTACTTGCTAAACTTCAGGATGCTTATCTGCATACACTTTATATTATTTCTGTTTTAATTGACAACTACTGTTTCTAAATGCAGCCAATGGGGAAAAATGGACTGCAACTGTGCAGGGCTTGTTTACCCCTGCAGTGAGTTTACCCCCTTCCACCTGATTTACAGGTGAATGCACTGCAATATCTGCTGCATATCAGGCTTGGTTCTCCTGGGTGGAAGTCTGCATTCTCCAGAGTAGGTCCCTCTGCTCAGTCACAGAGACTGTAGTGTAAACTGAGCAGACCCTCTTCTACAACTGAAAAAAAAAGGTAAAAATCACCATTTTGTGAACAAAATCTGCTCTCCTACACCATCTTAAATTTTTGTAACCTGTCTAATAATAATCCATGAATCAACAACAGTGGAATGAACAAAAACAGTGAACAGGTTCCTCCCTAGATTATAAATAGAGATGAGTTTGAAAAGATTTATGGAGGATTTTGGGCTTGAAAAATTCACAGTAATAATGATTTGTTATTAAAAAGTCATAAACTGTGACAAATACACAGGAAGCTCATTCAAACACATTCCTTTCAAATCACTCTGCATGAATCACTGACTTTGCAGAAGATGGCCTCTTGAGTCAGTAATAAAAGGCTGAAGACTGGGATGGCATTCCTAAATCTACCACAAAATATGTTTCTGGCATTAGTTAAAAATTGCTCTGTGGGCTTCCTCATCAATCAGTGTTGGGTGAATCAAGTCTCTGCCAACACTTTTATAAGAATATTAGTTCATTCGTGTCATTAAAGCCTGATCTAAAAAAAGATCTCTGAATGAAGAGCATTTGTAACAGCCCTAAAAATTCAAATTAAAAGCCGAAGTCTTTTCCTCTGAAAAGATTCCTGAAATTGTTTAGGTCTGAACATATGCCTGTTCCCTCTCAATCTCAGGAGACAAGTCATGGGTCAGATCCATGTCAGCCATGAGCTATGAAGGAAGTCTATGAACAAGCTCCATGGGCTATCAAAACTGCCTATTTCAGTTCTATTATAAAATTACCAAAAATGAAAAGTCTTCAGGGTCCTCTTTAAGAGGACAATTTAGCAGGCAGTCCTTCTCTTGGCAGCACTGTTCCCTAGGAAAGTCCTCGAATGGAAACTGTTGAGACTTGAGTGCTTGGCCTGCCTCAGGAGAGCGATGAGCGGAAGACCTCCCCGCCAACACTCTTCCAGACACAATTGGTAATTGATATTATTTGCTCTTTAAAATTCAGTACCAGTGAAGCTGCCCTCACCACTGTGAGCAGGCAGAACAGCCTACATCTACTTCATTTCCTACTTTATTGGCCTTTGAAAAGAAAGGCAGTTTGCCCTGGTGCCATGCAAGAAGTGGCTGCAAGACAGCAACCATCCATTTCCACGCAGCGTACAAGTTTGATTGTGTTTGCCTAATTATCTCATTAACCTGTACCTCAAGATCCAATTATTGTAGTGGTGGGTGACTGAGTAAAAGGCAGCAGCAGTGGGTCTGGAGTGTGGCATCTTTGCTCGCCTTCTTTGGGGTGTTTATATCTGCCTGAGCCAAATCATCCTTAAGACAACCAGCAAAATTTAGATTTTTATTATGATCATGAACAAATAGCGCCTCTCCCTCTCTCTCTCTCTGTCTCCCCCCCTGTCCTCCCCCCCCCTTTTTTTTAGTAAAAATTGTACTAGTGTTGAATCACTCAAATAACAAAGGCTTGAGTTCAAAACCAGTCACAACTCGTGTACAAGCATGACCTGAATGGCTTTGTGGCAGAGTCCGTTTGTCAATAACATTTGTCAGAATAATGTTGATGCCACTTGAATAGTAGCTGTTGATCCCATCACTCAGATAGAGTTACAGGAGGTAAAATACTATGAAACTACCTGGTCCTTATTTTCACACCAAGTTCTAGAAGATTGTGAAAGAGAATACAGGTGCAAAAGGCATGCACTAAAAATCCCAGTGATATAAAAGATTCATAAACCTAAGCACTGTTCAAACTAACCAGTAGGAAAAGGTTGACATGAGGACACAAAGGGACTGTCTATAAAATTAATGGTAAGGAGCAATTATTTTGAATAACACTAGAAATTATATAGAAGTAAAAGAAGAATAAAGAACTTATACTAATCAGAATCTATAAACTGTTTAGGGAGGGAAAGGTTCATGAACAACCAACATTACCTACAGGAACTTTTAAACCAGAAAAGAACAGGGCTGGTGGAAAAGTACTCTTGAGATGAGCTTGAAGAAAGGGTTTATATCTTTCAGAAAATATCTTCAATGCCTGACTAAAGAATATTTTGAGATGAGGAATCCTATTTCTCCAGATAACGTTCTCCATTGCAAAGAATATTTATGTAATCTATTCAGTCAGAGACAGAGATTATCACTACCAAAAACTTCACAAGTGATTCTGGGAATTATAGCCTGGGTATTCAAAATTTGGTGGAGTTTTTCTTATTTGGCAGTCCGCCTACAAAGACCAAATCATTCACCCTGCCCTATTCTTAACAGCAGAGGATGAAATCCAGACAAAAAGCAGCCTTCTCCACGAGACACAGTTTGCCTCCTTACAATGGGAAATACCTTATTTTTTTGCCTAAATAGGGATCAGCAAGGACCTCGAGATCTACATGCCAGCAAGCAGCTCTTTTAATTAGACTTTTCTTCTGAATAGCCTTCTGCATTAGTTTCTAGAAAACTTAGCAGACAGTGTTTTTCATTACTGGTACTCTCCCCATCTGTCCTTGTGAACAGGATATCTGTGCAGGAAAAGAATTTGCAAGGCTGAAGCCAGAGAAGAGCCTGCTTGGAGATCATTATTTTGGTAATTGTGGATGAAGGAGAGGTTTAAGTCCCTTCTATAGGGTGAGAGTTATCTGCTGGTTGCTCAGCGACAGTTTAATTGACTGATTTTATTTCTCTTTTGGTAATGTTTGGTGTAAGTTCTGGGCAGTGTTTCTAATATCACATGGTCACAGGTTGGTGATTTTTCAGCTTGAGTTTCATTTCTTGTGCCTAGAGGCCACAATCTGGGCATGTGATAAATTACAAAACAGCTGAGAAACAGGGTTTGCAAATGAAACCTCCTCTGTTCTACTTTGTATCTGGATGCTTTTGTTGGGATGCACACAGTGGTTTTTTTTTATTATTGGCAGCAGTGATAACAGCAACTGCACAGACCACCATTCCCGCCTGCCGGGGGCTTCCTGCAAACACAGGTGTCATATTTCCCACTCTCACCCTCACTTTCTGTCCCTTGCTCATCACTGCTCTACAAGTCAGTGATAACCCCGCATTTTTCAGAGTCTGCTGTAGGAAGGACACCACCTTTGTCTATACATCTGCCACCTTCCTCCTCCAGCCTTTGAGATGAGTGCAGCTGAGTAGCTCTTGCTGTCAGTCCCTGGAGCTATCAGGCTCAGAGACAGTGCTTCCTTAGGCAAGGACTTCTGTCTGGAAACCCTCCCTTTGATATGCCTATTGATGCACATCTTCCATGAGCTTCAGAGGGCGATTCAAGAGGAGTTTATTTGGTTTAGGTTTCCATGATTCTGCAGGGACTTCAGTTGTTTGGTTTTTATTTTATCAGAATGTAAAGCAAACAAAAGGGGGGCAACTTTAACTGTAGCCATTGCGTGTGATGAGTTTTTGAACTTTATTATTTTTACCTGAAAAGTTCATATTCAACTAACTCCTCTGTCAACAGACACTCCAAATCTTTAAATAACAATGCAACAATATATCCAGGTTCAAGAGTGCTTGTCTCTTTTTATTTAGAAGCTGAAGAGGTTGTTACATTGCACAGCATACCAGGGCATGTCACATCGTACTGTGTGACATCATTTGACCTAACCTCATAGAAGCTGAGTGGCATTATCCATGAGCCAGCACAAAAGAATTATATGGGATGTTCTGAGCAGTGTAGGAGTCACTGGTCCGATAAGTATTAAAATAAGTACATGATAGACAACAGGCTAGCGATTTTGCCAATTGCTACTCACCTATTGCTTTAAAACCAGATCTGTAGTTTGCCATGCCATTCCTCCTTTATCACAGGTGAAAGAAAACCTGATATAATTTGTAATACACAAGCTATTCCTAGGCAAGACAAAGGGAAAGCCTTTTTGTTCATGAAATTATTTCTGACACTACCTTGAAATTCTCTGATCTGGGTAATCTAGAGGTGGGAATGGTCTTTGGTAACACCTAATTGATACAATTTTGCTGAACTGCAGTTTAAGCTTTATCCTATGTGTTTTCCCCTGGGGCCAACACATGTCTTTTATACCTTTTTTTCCCAATTTAATATTTTAGCACTTCCATGAAACAGCTCATACGACAGTTATGGAAACAATGAAAGAGCCCAGAAATATCGCCTACAATGGGATGAGCCCTGCTTACGCTGGAAATATTGATCTCAGCTAAGTGAAGGTCTCTGTTGTGAAGCAGAAAATTCCTGCAGGACATCAGCATGGCACACAGCACCCAGGTGCTGACAATCCCCACCACGTGTGCTTCCATATCCAGGTTCCCTCTGTTCTTTGCCAGAGACTCATGGAAAGTGATGCAGAGACAAGCTTGGGGGAATACAGGAAGACACACACCTTCCTTTCCCCACACACTCCCCAAACACCTTCTTAACTCACACACCTTTTCTTCCTTTAATGTCATGGTACAATCATACAAATAAAGAGACTCATTCTCATTTGCCTACAGACTTTTCCTAGGCTCTCCAACTCAAGGCCAAGCTGTTGTCTATTTCAAACAATTTAAAACCAAATCCACTTTGATGGAATATGGGTTTTGGTTCAAACTGTGTGCCGTCTTGAATAAAAATTTGCACTTCCCTATCTACCATGTAACATACCTTTCCACAGATCACTAACAAAATAACNATGCTATTAAGGCAGGATTTGATACTGAACCATGTAAGCAGACACCAGTACAGCAGCTTCAGACAATTTTCTAGTGAGCAGTGTAGGCAACAGATCTGCTGGACATCTTCATGTTTTCATCTATTTGGACCTGGGCCATTTGGTTCAGGTAGCCTTGTTAAAAAGGGATTTGCAGGTCTTTGCGGTGTTATAGCCCTGCCGAGCTGGAAGCTATAGACAAGGTCAGTGTCTAGGACTCTCTTGTATTAAATGAGCAAGTAAGCTTATATGCATTGCAGATTCCCTGCCCATGAGATCTCTTGTCTGAAGCAATCTGCTGAAAGGTGATAGGGTTGAAGTGTAGGCTAGACAACATGCATATGGCAGAGGGTTTGTAATATTCTAAATAGCATCCACTGTGTTTTCCTGGGTCAACATACAAAGAGTGTTGGGTAAATCAATCGTTTAATCCAAGTGTGACAAGATGATTTATCAAACCTCATAAAAAATTGCTTCTCTGCGAGACAAAGCAGCATTGCTGGCAGAAGCTGTTTTACACCACATGGCATAACACAGTTATAGCCAGGAAGAGGTGCCTACAACCTCGCCTTTCTGTGCTGAGAGGAGGACGAGCTGGGCCACCCTACTGTTTGTGCTTGGGAAACACTGTTTAGCACACACTGACATCTTGCATTATAATATTATAACACAGAAGGGGTGGAAACAATGGCTGTGTGTTCAGCCTTAATTACATGGGGGAATTTGTTTTGCTTTTGGTTGAAGAACAGGAGCAATTGCTCCCTGGGCATTATAAAGACACAATTCACAGATCTGAAAGACTTCATCTCTTTCAAAGGCATGGTAGGGATGCTGCTGCAAGAAAAGGGAAGGATATCACTGTGTTACTGTGACACCTACATCAGGGAATAAAAGAATGTGGCACTTGCATTTCGCCATTTGATAACTTTGTGTGAACCAAGAGCAGCATTCACAAAGCCTGGGTTCCTCCAGTTCAGTCCTGAGCTCTGTATTCAGACATTAAATTCCCTCAGCTTCTGAAATCAAAGGGAACAAAAGGTACATGCACAAATTAGCAAACGCGTGTGATCACAAGCATGAGGCCTGCAGGTTTGAAAGATCCAGGCTGAGACTTTGCAAGCGTACATCTCCACATATCAAATAGAGGTGCCCTTCTAAATTCACAGATTCAGAAATGTGCTCAGAGCCCCCATCAGGATACATATATTAAACGTAAAAGTTCTTTGACCTAAGGTCTGAATAAAGCAAACTAAATTAAAGCCAAAGGAAAAGAACAGTAGGGGAAAAAATCCCCTATCCCTTTCAAAAATACGTATAGGCAGATAGAAGCCAAAGCTTTTATACTGAAAAAAGCCTATGTATTATTTTTAAAGAATTCTTGAAAACAGTTTTGTGTGTATCAAAAAGGGGTTATACCTTGGGCTCATAGAGAATATTCTTATTATAAAACAGCTGTCATAAACATAGAACAGCGAGAAAAGTTTTTTGTAAGACCATTAGAGCCTAACAGCTACTTTAAATCCACGTATAATTGCTCACAGGATAAGAGCCTCTATTCATATTACTCAAATATCTTGCCTCAGCTGGAGACAGTTGAAAAGACTACAGTGTGCAACAAGACTGAGTGAAAGAGCTCTAACCTTTCCTCACTAAAGCAAAGCAAAAGATACCAGGCTTGTTTTACTCTGTGGATAATGAACACAGTTCAATCTCTCATTCAGTTACCTTCCTCATAGTCCAGGCTATGTGTCATTGTGCAAAAGCTGGGGTTTTTTATTATTTTTAGTGGGGTTTTTTTCACTTTTTTCCTCAGAGAGAATTATGGATGAGAAGGCAGGAATTCCATCTAGGAGAATGCCTTGTTCTTGGCTCCTCCTGGTTTGGCTTTTTAGCAGCACAAAGCTATAGCTATTTCAGCATCCTTTACTGGGATCAGCAGGTGTCAATGCCCTTTCTCAGAACATACTCCACTTAAATATCTGTGTTTGTGCTGTGGGACAGGTATGCCCCACCATGTTCCCCAGAAGAGGTCGCCAACCTTTTGGAGGGTGTCGCAGTTTTTTCCCTGCTTATGCCCTGAATTTCCTTCCAACGGAAAGTGGGGTGTGTGAATGGAGGCTGAGCCGCACAGTGCCCCAGAGCATCCCTGCAAACACTGCAGAGCACATCTACCTGAAGGAGAGATCCAGTTGCTCTTTACCACAGTTACTATCTAAAATTTTCTAGCTGGTTAAATCCTAACAAGACAGTACATAAAAGTTCGTAATGATGAGTCAATACAGTGATTAGGAAAAAAAATCCAGGATGCAAAAAGAAAATACCTTGCCTTAATTTTTTCACTGAAACTAACACACCTCGTGTAGTCAATTGTGGTCAGTGTGATTCTATACAGCTCAGGGAAATGGAAGCAGAGTCTTAGTCTTGGTGAAAAGGTTATTAAGGGCTTTAAAAATAGATGTTTCTTCATGCATGTTAAGTTTTCCCTCTTCTTTTTAGCTCAGACTTGCAAGGAAGTAGCCTCCTATTTATTTTGCAATCAAATTCTAGTTGGAAATAAATTTCTTTTCCCCATTGTTTCCTAAACTGCACAATTCAGCATGGAGCAGGGGTCAGCTGATGATCACTTTCATTCTTTTACATATTTCCTCTAGAAAAACAATCCAATATTCATGGATATTCACACAGCACTGTGGAATAGCATGCAGGAATTGTACTTTTCTGAAATCAAGAGGACAAATATATTCAGTAGTTTATTTTGTACATGTTACATACGTTGTATATACACCATGTTAAAAAAACATCATTCCCCAACATCCTTCCCTCCGAGATGATTCCATTAGGAAAAAGCTTTATAGGTAATTTCTGATTGTTTCTTAGTGAACCTAAATATTTAAGTTCAGCAATACTGCATTTAGCATTCATTGTCTTTGGGGAAGTGAAGAAAGAACTCAAATTGAAAGCACCAAGAAATGGAAATACTTCCTTTTTGTAATTCCTAGTGCATTCAAATATCATGGAGCAAGTGTTCGAATAGGCAGGTATCAGATTCTCATCCCAGCGGTGAAAATGGAAACAAAAAAATAGGCAGGAGAAAAACAGAAAAAATAAATGGAAAGATGGTGTGAGATGAAAGGTAGATGGGGAGAGAAGGAAAAATTGTGAAAACGGGAACATCCTGTGAAATGACATGTAGGATTTCACTTGCTCGGAGACGAGCAAGTCCCAAGATGTTCCTGGGGTACAACTGTTCTCCACCTCCCTGCTACCACAGTCACCTGATAATGAGGTAATTGGAACAGCCGATATCTGTCATTTTTATTTAGTAGTTTTCCAACCCAGTTTGTATGCAGCTGCATCAAAGAACAAAGCCTCTGTAAAGGACATCACTGCAGAAGGGCAGACAGGACTTTTTGAGGACCTAATTTTCTTTACTTTAATTCTTCATTTTCTGGAGAATATCTTCCACCACCTGAGAAAGGTTTCCTAAGAAGCCTGAAAGTTTTACATCCAGCTGCTAATGCTACTGAATAGCTAATGGAAACAGCCCCTGTCACATAAAGAGATCTTATTCTTGATTAGGAGATTGTTGGAGAGGAAGCCACCAAGGTAAACCATTCTGTTATTTCACCCTGAGCAACCTGATCTAGTGGGTGGCATCCCATGTCAGGGAGGTTGGATCTTTAAGGTCCTTTCCAACCCAAACCATAATATGATGCTTCTATGATAACTCCTAATATAAAGGGCAGCACTTTCAGAGTGGTAGAACAAGTGCAAAGCTCCATCAGTAATGACACTTCCAAGAGTGTGTGAAACAGCAGAGAGGATAACAGGAGACAGAACAAACACTGATCCGTTTCCCTCTAATAGCTATGGAGCAATAGTTCTTTTTTTTAAGGAATAAAATAATTTCTGAGAGTATTTTTCCCTCATAAGGTTGCAGTAACCCTAAGTGGAAATTCACTGATTTTTTCTGTGAGTTTGTTAAGCAGGACAGATTTTTTCCTTTCCCTGAGTCCTAAATAGGATGCATAGTTTCAGCTCCCATGCCTTCCAGCTCCAAAAGCAGTTACTCTAATCATGGGATGAGCTAGAAGCCAAGGTCATCAGCAGTGAAAGCCTGCGTCTTTGCACTCCCTCACGTGTGTCCCTCCGGCTCCTGCAGCTTCCTTTCCTGGCAGCAGCTGCTCCTGCTCTTCATGCCGCTTTTAAAAGCAGTAAGGAATGGGAAAGTGAGGGTAACACGAGTGAACAGCAGCAACACAATCTTGCAAATGAGCCATCACATGTCCAGCTATCATGTTCTGTGTAGCTCCATGTTTGATACACATCTAACAAATAAACTGGCAAAACCCCAAAATACCTAGGAACTCCTACTCCTATGTCAAATTCACATGAAATGAGCAAAAAGTTATTGGAGGGATGCACAGAGAGGTAAACAGATGGAACATGGTCCTGTACATTCTGTATATGTAGGTACAGACATGCATAAACCCAGTGTTATTGTGGAGATGTTGAAAGGTACTGTCTTGGTTTAACAAGTTCAGCTGGGCAGCCCCAAGTCCGGCTTTCCACACACTTCAGTGTGACAGCTTGATCGACGCCAACATTTCCTTTAGAGGCATCTCAGCATCCTGTGCAGTTCTTGTTTTCCTAGCTCACCCTAGCAGAGGGAGCACAAGACATGGCAGGTTTATCTCCAGTAGGCTACAGCTTCCCCACGCTCCAGATTAACCTCATCTCAGGCTCTCCAAATGGATTGAGGGCAATCTGAAGTGGTGCTGACCTGAAATCTGCAGTTCCTCCCAGTAATGATTTGCCCCACTCTGCCCCACAGTTCATGCTTCACCTCTGAGGAGGAGGAGGTGTTAGAGATCAGGCTGCTGAATAAGATAGGGTCTAACTCTGGACTTTCTTCAGCACAAATAGCATCGTCTGTGGGATTTCCAGGTTCTCTACACAAACTCCTCAAGTCTTCAAATAAGTGCTCCTTTAAAGATACAGTTTTGTTTAGGCTGTGATACACACACACGAGAGCGAGTGGGGAGAAAAGACTGTCTCCAACAAGAGTTAAAGCTGTGCCCAAGTTCCTTAAAGTTATGGCTTAACATCCTGAAGTGTGTCAAGATGGTGGCTTGGTAACACTTAGGATAAAACAGGACTGACACTGTTCATTGTACAGCACTTCCACCTTAAACCAAACTGCCTTTTAGTGGCACATTGCCTCTCAAGAGCCTGTGCCTCCACAGATGCCATTCAGCATTGAGAGAATTCTAGCCCCATCAGGAAACTAGTCCCATGTAGGAAAAGTGGGAGCATAAAGCTCCCCATCTTCAGCTTCACCACACCATGGTCAGAAAACATGTTTTTCTGGTGACCCAGTGTGGTTTGGTTCTATTTAATTTATCTCTCAGCTTGTTTCGTGGTTTCATGATGATATAAAAAATGCCCCAAAAGCACTTTTCTGAGAAAATTCTTTTGGACTTCTAATTTCAAAAAAAGCTATTCAATTTCTTCTCTCTCTCTTTTTTTTTTTTTTTTTTTCCTCAGTTTTCAACAATCACAAATACTAATAGCAGAGGGAGTTTTTGTGCATTATAAATTCCTGGTTTTTTTCCTGCAGCTCTAAATACCTGTAACATTTTTTGCTATCTTCCCATCTAATTGCCTTTCAGTAATTAAATATAACATTTTTCCCATGTGAATGATCACTAGGACCTAATCCCAGATCCCCAAATCCCATAGTAAAGATCTGTCCTCTGCAAGCTGACACAACAGTAGTCAATTCATTGAGCACAGACAGACGCATCTTTTCCATGAAGGCATTTAGCATCTTTGCTAAAACTGTCTCACTAGCAATTTCAGCTAATAAGAAAATTAAGTTAGTGCAAAGCTCCTGAAAATAAATTCTCCAGAAGACGTCTCTCTGCTTTAGCAGAGATTGAATGCAGTCCATTTCTCTTTCCCCGTGTCTCAAAGAACACATCAAAACAACAGTTAGCAGGTGAGCTACATTTCACAACACCCTTGCATCAGAGGTGGACTTGGCAGCAGAAATGCACTAGAGAGAGGAAAGTTGGTTGTTCGGAGCTTGGGTTTTTTTTTCTTTTCTGTCCAGCCTGTTTTCTCCCAGTACTTTAGGACTGCCCAAGATTACTCCATTATCTCAGTTGGGTCTCCAGTGGCTGTTAACCCTCTACATTGCCTAAGTGCCAACACCTGCCCCTTGAATTCAGGTTGCAGAAGTGCTGGGAAGCACTGCTGTTAGTTCCTAGCATATTCCACCTAAGTTAGACTCAAACACCGTGAAATAACAGGTGGGAGAGAGGGACACAGGTGCTTTAAAAAACAGGCATTCCAAGTTCTGTTTAACCAAGCTAGGGGGAAAGAGCTGCAGCTATCACCTGGAGCAGGTCATCTTACTATTTATTTGGTGATTTTCCCCCATTTTTTAGTTTGCTTAATGGTTTCAAAGCTACTATTTTCTCAAGTGCAGTGGTGGTTGAATAGTATACGGAAAATGTTATTTAACTGGAAATTTTCTCTTCAAATGGTGTGGCCTCCATAATGTGGGTCTTTCTAAGTTCCTCCTGTGCTCTTCAGTAGGAGTAACTGCAGGCCAGGTATCAGCATGTTTGGTGTGGCTCATGGGGATACATCTCAGAAAATTTGGCCCGTAAAACTCCTTCTCAGATTTCTCAACTCCTCTGCCCAAGAATATTAGAAATGTGACACTTGAAATCCGTTTTCCCGAAACATTTGGTCTAGTCAGGCGCCTTCACACAATGTATGTGGCAGGCAGATGCAACGAGGACACAGACATGGCTGAGACAAATGCTTACCCATTCAGCAGAGGATGTGTGGATTTTTTTCTTGTTTACTGCTGCTAGACAACTCCATATACTGCTGGTAATGACTGTATCTGGGGTTTTTGTTTGTGTACTTACACCTTACCCAGTAGCTTTGTTCATGGAAATACAAATATTCTGAACAGCTTGGAAAACTTCCTTTGCTTTAACTTGAAAAGGCTGAATTCAGTTCCCAAGGACCTCAGTGGGAGCTGGATTAAGCTCTGAGGCAAAATCCTTTACTTCTTACCATGCTGCCACTGCAGCAGGTGCTGAATTTCCTTTTACCAATTGGTTAACTTATCCTTTTGTGATTGCAATGTACCAAAAAGTCCTGCATTTCCTCCCATGTGTAGGGTTTTATTGAGCTTCTGCAACTGAAGAGACCCGGACCTTCTTCTGCTACAGTCTCTAGCCATTTCAGAGCCGCAAAGCCTCAGCCTCCACAGGAGGCTGTAGCAAAGAGTGTTCTGTGCCAGTCAAAGAGATTTGCGGTATTTCTCACTCGTTTTTTCGTGTACTCCATCTCCAGAGTATGTTTATTCTTCCTTGTAATTATCTTGCCTATCCAAATCAGAGCTCTGGGTAGAACTTCAAACAAGGACAGGCATGACCTCTTACAGCCCAAGGGGGAAGAGGAGGGATCAGGACTTTACAGGTAAGGTTTTTGTTTGAAATCTGAAAAATAAATGGTGTGTTTACCTTAGCTAGCATCCATTTACCGTTTGATAAATAGGTGCATTCATCCCCAGGACATCAGGTTGGTAGGCATAGCTTAAAAAAAAATAGAAATATGATATTTCTTCCTTCATGAGGAGCTCTGCCAGTCTTTGTTTTCCTGTCTTCCTTTGCTTCTCTTCAAACCCATTAGTTTGATATCTTTGAAGATCTTTTTAAAAACAGTCTTCTATTTTGAAAAACCATGTCAAATTGAGAAGGAGGTAAAGCAACAGGGCTCCCCAGAAATAGAGCACTGTTTCTACAGAAATAACTCTGACTGATGAATTCTACATAAATCACCAAATAAAAATCCTGGAAGATAATTAGAATGCCAAGGGATGGCAGCTCATCTGCTGAATTTAATAATTACATTTATGGGCCCCAGTGTTCATTGGAAAGACAATCTTCACATGCTACATGGTGGTGTTCCGTAAGACATCCAAGTCAAATTTGCTTGTGTTTGTTATTCTTTTCAGAATGCGTTGGTTAATTGAACTCTTGTTTGATATGTGCTGAAGCACCTGAAGTGCCTTCAGGCACTCTGAAGATTTCTATCCTCTGATAATAAGACATGAGAGAAAGCATAATGATATTTACAACTTGTGAAAGATAGAGGTGTCTAATCACACACAGACTTTGTTACTGAATGGATTTTGATATGGTTACTCTGGATTTATGCCTTTATAGGTTAAAAAAGAAAACCACACCTTTTGGACAAACTTGCCATCAAAAATGGCAATATTGCTTTGAGCAGAGCAGTTAGAATCTGTATTTTGGGCTTGCTCTGTTTTACAATACCTTTAATGAACAGCATTTAACCACAGGCAGCTGTAGATCTAGTCTTATAAACCATGCCAGAATAATTAAAAGAAACAAGAAAAATACACATGTTCCCAAGTTTTGTCATTTTCTCAGCACTGGAGAAAAGATTTTTAAAACAAGCCCTCCATAATCTTTTGAATGTTCAAATACAGTGCTGAAACAGAAGCTGTAAGCAGTCACCATGCTTCAAAATAAAGTGAAAATTTTCCATTCAAATTGGAAGAAAAAAAAAACAACCAAATAGGGAAGGCAATTTCCTTTTCTGTTTCTGTAAATTAATTTTAGAGATGGGCATAAACCATAAAACTCAGATTCAGACATAAACCTGGGAGCATGTGGCTGCAAATGGAGCTGGGTAATGTATCCAGACCACCTCAGTTGCTGGCAAAAAGGTAATAACTGGCTAGCTAGCAAACTCTCCTATCTCACTCAGTATATTTCCTGTTACACTACATCATCTTATATCCTGTGTTGGTGCACCACACATGTAACACCTAAGGACCCTGTGAAAGGTATAATTTTTTTTTTTTTTTTAATGAGTACATAGCTGGGATAAAAATTTTCATTAAAAAATTTGAGCCTCATTTATGGAATCTCCTACAAATCCATCTCACTTAGTGAAAGACAAATTCTACTTAAAAATCCAGCAAGAAAGGATATTTAAATACAGCAACTCACATAAAATATGACCTAAACCCCAGTCTTTATGTTCACCAGTTCCTGAAAATCCAGTGTAGTCTGGGACTAAAAACAGAAGCAGACAAATATAAAAATACATGAGCTTTTACAGAATGCATTCATAATGGACAAAAAGGACAACATGAAACTGATATAGTAGCATTTTCCATTTTAGGAAAAAGGAGGTTTTTTAAGACTATCATTCAGCTAATCTAATATGTTTCCAATATTTGTTATTTGATACCAAGGAAATAAAAAGAATCAATAAAGCAACTTGGATGATGACAAGTAATAGGGAGCTAGGTCCTAGACACCCATATTGCCTCCTAAATCGTAACAGTTCCTACATTGTTGAAAATATAAATCACACAAAGTGGTCAAATCCAGCTTTAATTCTCAGTCTAATGATTACATTGGTCGATTTCCAAGACCACAGCTAAAGGCCATGAGAACTTTCTAAATATTTTCCCAGCCATATACATATTGTCCCAAGCATTAGAGAAAAAAAAAAAAAAAGGCAAGTAACCAAGAAAGAAAAAGAGCAGGAACCATACAGAAAGCACAAATGTAAAATAAAACATTCAACAGGGAGTTACTGCTCTGCAAGTGAGCTTTGAAATTACCAGGAGACATGAAGATTTTGATTCAGCACCCCAATGAATTTTCATGATCATTTTGGAAGGTGGAAGGGACCACATACAGTACTTTGGACGTCTTTATTATGGGTTTGAGGAGTTTCAGGTTTCTTTATTTTTTTTTTCCCCCTTCTTTTTCTTGTGTGAAACAGATTGTTCATAGAAAATTATTTCAAGAGCTTTCCCTTCACTTTCCTGTGCAGAGCTACAACAGAGTGCTATTAGCATCTGGTTCTGCATATGCCTAGAAGCTCATTCATTTCAAGCCACTTTCGGAATCAGGGCCTTGACATGTGATAATTCCCTACGAATTCTGATATGTATGGAGTTTTTTTCTTAAAATGTACTTGAAATTTCAAAATATTCCAAACTCCCTGCAAGTCTCCTTTCAGGAGACTAACCTTCTGGGGAATCATTTCTCATAGTGTTCCAATAAAGAAGCAGCCTGACAAATACTTACTGTGATGAAAAAAAAAATGAAAGACATCAAAATAAAAATATGAATACAAATTTACAAGCTGTATTAGTCATAATTAACCAGTCAGGAGAAATAGCAGTGTATAAAGTTCTGCTATGTGCAAAGTATTGAATATTTTAGCAATTCTTTAGGAAAGTACTGAACTTTCCTTGCAATTAATTATTCATCCATGAAACTGTACTTATTTCCTCCTCAAATTACTGCAGAACTTTCTTCTCCTCAGTGAGATCAGGAGTGTAATCACATGCATGTATACAGTACACAGACAAAAACACGTACCCATAAAAAAAGCCTCATCAGATACCACCCCCAACTTTCCCCAGTTGTACATTTGATGCTTGCTGGTGCCATTAAGCAAACACAAAACAACAGCAAGCGCATTCTGTTGAAATGTTTAGCTAAATGGAACCAAAACAGTCACAGTTCACAATTTCATAAATACATTAATTAGAAGTGTCTCCAAATAGCATGTGATTTTGAATTATTAACATAAAACACTGCATTATAAATGACTGCAAATTGCATTCCTTAGTGCTCTCCATGCTTAATTTATTATGCCGTAGGAAAATTTGCAAATTACTTCACTGTTTTATATTTAATGGATAGTTTTATATGTATATTGTTTCATTAAGATAAAATTAAACCACTGTGTACGTATTATATGCCTTTCCAGTGACATAAATGTCACCAGAGACCCTCCAACTTTGTCAGAAGGGGAGCGTGCTTTCTGTCATCTCCTGGATTTAATAAAGCAGTGAAGAGAAGTTTTGAGTTTCTGCCCTTTCCGTGCCCATCCATAATCCCTTCTTCTAGACAGCCCATTTCCGAAGTTTGCAGATGGCGCTGCTGAAAAGTTTCCTGCGTTTTGAAAGTA
This sequence comes from Edolisoma coerulescens, assembly GCA_013397115.1. NCBI lineage: Eukaryota > Metazoa > Chordata > Aves > Passeriformes > Campephagidae > Edolisoma > Edolisoma coerulescens. The sequence goes on from VWZW01006279.1 coordinate 1,311,684, forward strand.
TGGAGGAGGGTGGTGGAGAAGCCAGGGCTGCTCTGTGGTTTGAAAGCAAAGGAGTTTTTCCAGCAGCGGCCTCTGCTGCTAAGGCAATGCAGGTGTCACAACACCTGTGCTTTGTGGGTGAAAACTGAGGTGGCAAGCCAGGTGGGCCTCCTGCCCCAACCCCACAAGCACAGACACCTCTGGAAAACCACTTCAGTCTCCCAGGAAGAGATAAAAATGGCTGGCATGGGCTGGCTTGCTACACTGCCAAGGTTTTTACTGTCATATCTTCCTGCAGTAGGGAAAGGATGGAAATAAAATATATTAGGAAATCCTGGCGAGGCTAGGTGGGGATATGTGCCTGGAGAAACACTAAGGAGGGAAGGTGAAGGACACCGCATATGAAAGGAAAATTCATTAAATATGTAAATACAAAGACATCCATCTTTGACAACTTCTTTGCATGCTGTCTGTTCTAAGCCATTTGTCTTCCTTTTTGTAAATTCCTCAGAAGAGGAACTGCCTCTAACCATGCGCTTGTTGACTGCCTGTAACAATGGGGACTCAACTTCCCTGAAAACCTGAAATGCAAACAGACTGTAAATAATAGGTATTATTTATGATACATAAATAAATAACATTGGGCCATGAAGATGCATTCTAGATGTGTTTTAAAAGGCTGTCCAATTCCCTGTTTTCTGAGATCTAATAACATTCCTTTAGTGGATGTGATAGATATTTCTTTGAACTCACTTTCAGACCTTTTTAAAAGATAACAAAGTTAGTGGTTACCTGAGTGCATGGATTCCGTGTAGTTTTCAGAGGTGCTTTTATTTAATAAAAATATAGCACAATAAAATATTGCAGTATGGGTAGGAGGTGGAAAGATGGCCTATTTGGGAAAGCTATAAATTCTGCTGCAAGTTGAAATTGCATTAATGAATTTGAAGCTACAAGAAGATGCATGTGAGAGAGAGAGACAGCCCTCTGAGCTATTCTTTTCAAGTAATGAAGATGAGACTCTGTCAGAGATTGAGGTGTCAAAACTGGAAGTGCTGGAACAAATTCACAAATTAAAGAGCAACAAGTCACCATGACCAGATGGCATACATCTGAGAGCTCTGAAGGAACTTAAGAATTAAGTGGTTGAGCTGCTAACAGAAAAATATGCAGCCTTTCATTAAACTGCTACCATGCCAGAGGATAGGAGGTAACAAATACCTCGTCTCACAAAATCTGGAAGGTGTGTTCCTGCAAGCTTGATTAAAGCTGCAGATTGCTTTTCTCTTTTAATCATCCTGGCTGCAGAGTGAAGTTGGGCACATCCAGCAGAAAGAGCTGCCCTCAGCGGACGGGAGCCCCTGGTGAAAGCCAGCGCAAGCATTTTGCTGACTCAGCATACAGTGATGACCATTAACCTGGATATGGCTGGGGGGCCTTGCAAGGACTGACTTCAGTGATAATTAAAAACCAACTGCCCTAATTACCCCCTGCCTTCTTAAATAGCATTTAGATTCCACAAGTCCCTCTCCCTGGCAGTATTTTCAGGATAGCTTAACTCTTTCCTGGGCACATTTATGAATGTGATGAGAGGACAAAGCTATCACCTTACCAACCCAGGAATATCCTTCTGGTTTTATCTTCCACTTCCATTTCCTTATGATCCAGATAAAAAGCTCTTTGGGGTAGCATTCAGAGGAGAATGCACAGAGAGGAAAAATAATAGTTCAAGATCTCCCTGCGCAGCATGTTCCACGCACTTGCCTCGTTGTGTAGATTTTAAGGTGTGTGTTTGATCACCTAGTGCTGCAGAGCGCAGCTGCTGTGCTGCTCCTTGGTGTGCATGCCAGCACAGAGCCCAGCTGATGCACAGGAGGCCGTGCAGACGTGGCCCCACAGCCTCAGGTACACCCCACGTCCACAGGTCATCAGTGCAGGACATCAGCAGAGCACCCCTCCCTTTTCCTGCCAGGTATGCATGCAGACAGATCTCGCCTCCCCAAAGGCAAGGCTGTGGGATGCAGAGACCTCTGATTGCATCTTCTGGGTGTTACAGAACAGAGAGTTTTTGCATTATTATGCTCACATCAGATTGACTACACTATATCTTCCTGCTAGGTGCTTAGCCTGTGACAGACAATATCAAGATTTAGGAAAGTCATCTGTACCAGTGAAGGTCTCTACTAGTCACTGGTACTATTAAAAATATGTCTCTCTTCCAGTGGGAATACACTTGACCTTCATGTCCAGCCACTTTTTGTGTTCTTACGGTTAATGAAGGCCCTCGGGAAACAAGTTATCACTTTGAAGATTACAAATAGATTTCAAACTATCAAAACAGGAGCTGTGGGAGAACAGCTTAGCCATCCCCAAAAAAACATGTTGAGGTTTAATTTAAAAAAACATAGAAAAAAAGAAGATGGGGTTCTTCTTCTGCAGCAGAACCCACGCCTTGTAAAAGCTTTAATGTGTGACAACTAGAGACTCTCCTACCATTTCAAAATATTCAGAATTGGAGGACTGTTATCTAGGATGCACAGAAAAAGAGGGGGAATATCTGCTTGAGAATAACCAGACACTTGGTGCTTCAGACACATTTTTCCAACCTGTAAGAGTGAGACTTACATCGCTACTTCTAGTGAACACCCCAAGCTATTATTCAGGGTGAAAGAAGCTCTTTTTGTAGTTTGGATAAGAAGTTGAAAATAAAACATGCATACATGCAGGAGGTTTGAGTTTTTAAAAGTACTTTTTCCCACAAATTAAACACTATGTAAGAGAAAACTTCTGGCCACGAGCACTCTTGTTTGTTTAGGGGCATCCTGAAACCATTTCTGTTGCAGAGGAGGACAGCTGTAAAGCAGATGTTGAGAACCCCTGATTCAGATGCATGGGCTGAGGGCCAGCTCTTACCTTGCCAGTATTGTTCAGTCTGGCAGTCAGACTGGAGGAACCAATGCTTGAGGACTCCTTGCTGAATGCAGGAGCTTGAAGTGTGGGGGTTTCTTCTCAGAAGCGGGCCATCTAGAGAGAAAACCCTTATCTTCCACAGATGCAACAGAGAAGTGTTGATTACATCAACTGTACACTATAACAACTTTGGGATTATGATGCTTTTTAAGCCTGGATCATTCCTATCTAGAGTTGATGCATTGGTGCAAAGAAGGAGGAGGACTGCGGCTGTCTTCTGAAAACAGTTGACAAACCTGCTTTCTTCTTCCCATGCATATATACTCATATTTGAAAGGAAAACATGGATATTTCTTCAGGAAAAAAAAAGTATTAACAATGAGTAGTTTAAACTTTGGCTTAATTTCTTGGTATTCTTAAGATACACTTCTGTGAGTGAGCAGTGGGGCATGAGAAGAAGTCCAAATCCCACCAGTAGCAGGTTGGGTGGGCTGGAGAAGACCATCATCTTTCATGTTTTCTCCCTCTGGTGGGTCTGCTGGAAAAGATGGCCTACTTTTCCTGATATCTCAAAAGTCCTTATTTTTCTTTCACTATTAGCAAGGGGCCATTTCTCTCTCATCTTCTCAGTTTCCACCTTCAGAAAGGTAAGTTTAAGCAGATACATCAAAATTCTCTGGATGGTCAAACCCACTCAGTCTTCTCCCGGAATGGACAGGTTTTAGGTCATGATGGAAAGTCCCATCATGAGTGACTTTTCTATTTTAAAAATCTGTTGGAGGAACCAAAAACAGATGTTCTTGCAGAAATGTGGAAAGCAGGATATGTGTGGGAGTCCTTGCTGGGACAAATGGTGGCAGTCCTGTGGATTCAGTAATGGCCATAGGCCTTACACTCAGCAGAAACCAATGGCTTAAAAATATCTAACCCTCCCAACATATTCCCTGTGCATTCCTTTCATGGCAGTCATTTCCTTATCCTAAATCGGGCAATAAATATGGACAAATTCACAACTTGTCCTAGTGACTTTTAACCTAGAAATGCAAGCTGCTTTTATGTTTATCACAAATGAATTCCACGCATGATTATGAAAACCCAAGTTTTCCCATGCTTGATTCAAATCAAGCCAACATTTTTGCAGTCCCTAAGCTGGAGTACTGCAACTTATTCTGCATGAAGCCATCACTGGAAAACTCTACTTGGCTGAGAAAATGGATGTCCTTTAAATATTCTGCAGTGGTCACTGGCCACTTTCAAACAAACGTGTGGTGCTGACCAAGACTGACAGATTCCTCCATGTCAGGGACCCACTTCACAAAGAGACAGACATTTTCTTTATGTTCCATTGCAGCCACTGAGCTCTCTGGGCTTCCTGCAGACCTTGATGCTCTCCCAGCGGACAGTCCCAGCTAGTTGCCATCTCTCTGGCTGCATCTGCTGGATGTTTCACAGTCACTTCAGTCTCTACACTCTTTTGGAACCACCAGAAGCTCAATTTGATAAGCTTCAAGTTGGCCTGAAAAACGCAACTGTTTTTCAAATCTCTAATTGGCTTTTGGCAAAATTTACCTCAGGCTCTACTTTTTATGGCATCTTTACTGTTAGCATTATTTTCTTCTGGTTGAAATGATAGGCAGGCAGGCAGGCAAGTGTCACAAATGCATGAAACTCTCAGAAAGCAGACAGATACTCAATGAAACTGAAATTATTTCTTTTGTGTAGCTAAAAGAGACCCAAATAACAAAATCAAGTTGACCTTGAGTGAAAACCAAGCATGGTTTCTTGGCTCACAAGCTCAAGCATCTTCAGGACTTTCATCTTTCCCTAACAGAGTTTGGACACAGAGACTGGTGAATGCAGAGTGTGGCCCCAAGCAGGCAGTACGGAAGTGGGTTTAGGAAAGCCAATGTAATCTGTGCGTTCTTACCACTGGGACAGCTCCTGCCTGCCGGAGTTAATGGAGGCAGCAGCTCTGGTATGGTGCCAGGCTTCTCCCCAACTCCCTATCCTTCTCAATCCAGCCAAAACTGTTCATCTGGAAATTTGGGGGTATGATGAGATCAGCCTAAAGCACTTCTCCAGCCAGTGCAAGAGAATTCCACAGCGGATGGACCAGCTTGCTTCGGTTTGACGTAGCGCAGCACTTAGGGTAAGGTCATTAACTTTTCCAGGATGTAATTTCTTTCATTTTGTGGAAGTCTCAAGTCCCTGAGCTTTGCTCAAGACCTGGAATCTAATGTCTTTTTCTGTTTTCTCCCTGACAAGTCTCAGAGATATTAAAAATCAAAAGAAGACTCTAAGGAGCAAATAAAGTCTCTTTAAAGTACTGTTCCACTTTTGTGTTAACTCACAGAAGCTTTTTGCTCTCTCTGCCTGGCCCCAGTCAGATCTTGCATAAAAGGGAAAAAATGCACTTAAAAGTGCTGTTTTCTTTCCACTTCCCCCTGCGCCTCAAATCATTAGTCTTTCTGCATTTCTCTTTTATTCCCAGACTGGCTTGTGCCGAATCAGATTATAATACATTAAACCTCCAAGAAACACAAAGCTCTCCAAAGTGCTCTTTGGGGTCTCCATACATGTGTTCTCTTGCTCTTCCCTGCAATAATTACTGCCATCCCAGGGTCAGCTCCTGCGTGCAGGTCCCACTCCGACACACAGCCTCACCTCCCATCACTGCAAAATGAATTCAGGACGGGGTTTGCCTGCACGTCGCCTCTGCTTTTTGTGCACAGAAGCAAGGGAAATGCCTTGTCTGCAAGGATGCCCTGCCCTACTTTTCAAGGCTCAGTCCCTTTTTGCAGAAAGGGGTTTCTTCAGCTTCTTTGGAGAAATAAGGATGGTGGTATTTCAACCAACTTCTCTGGACACATCCTAATTCCCTCTGCTAAGGGCAGAGCTGTCAAATCACAGTCCTGGCCTGATCAGCATCTATGCTACGGCTCCTCTGATTTCAGTGAGACCATGGCCCTCACACCTGTGGAGTCTTGAGTGATGACAGCCAATGCTGGGAGAAGTTCAACAGCATTTGTGCTTTCAGAAGGAAACACTGTCCTTAGCTTGGCCTTTACTCTGAGAAGGAAGAAGGCTGTATAAGGATATCACCGCTGGAAAGAACAGCCTCATCCTAGGGCAGCACAGTGCAAAGAGTTGAATATAAGGCTATTGACAGTCACATCAACATCAGTCAAAAAGCAAACAGAAATAAAAGACAGTGAGGCACTACCCTGAGTCTGATTAGACTCATTAGTCACAGGTTATTGGAGAGGAGTAGCTCTGGTATTCCCATGTAGTACTTCCAGCTCTCCATAGGAGGAACATAAGGAGCTCCAGGAGGGGCTCAAGGGTACAAATAGCCCTCATCTGTGGTGGCCGGGGCTGCTTTATCATGTAGCTGCTAAAGCTCCTGAGACATATGCTGCTGCAGAGGAAGTCAAGTGAAAGGAATGATCCACAGCCGTGGGTGAGCTCTGCAGCTGGAAGCACCTGGGGACCACTTCTGCCCACTCAACATCATTAAGACTCAGAACACAAGAGCATTTATAAACCTACAGCAAATGAGTCATTGCAATTTCTGCAGAAAATTTATTACTGGAAAAAAAAAGATATCAACCTGAACACTTGACATCCAAAGAAACATCAATGTGCTCTGAAGCCATGTTGCAGCTTTTTTTGGCTTCTGTAGGGGCAGAACAAACCAAAATCCTTAGTATTATCAAAATTGGCATTGTGTTTTTCTATCAGGCCTTACACACAGAATAAATTTGTATGGAAAGGAAAACATTTTTCTTCAAGCCACCACCACAGTCCCTTTCTTTCTTCTGGAGAAGTTGAGTCTACATTTCTTCTGAGGGTGTAGGGATAGGAACAGTGAACTAATAGGCACATGCTTCCACTACAGCTTTGCTAGAAAACTTGAATTCCCTCATGAAGTTCTGCTCTCCTCCCAATCCTGACCTCTTCCTCTGAAAAGAAGCCTGCTTTCACATTTTTGTAGTGGTTTAATAATGTGGGAAAATGGGTCCACGATGGAAAGAGGTAAGGTTAAAATCCATTTCTACTCTTGCCCTAAGCAGGAAATGAGCAGATACCTCCCAAAGTGAAAGCCTGGTTATCTAGCTTGCTGCAATGCCATGCCAGTAAAGAAGCCTTTTTTCTATTTAAAGAAGTAATATAATAAAATGTTGGTTCATTTCATTATAATTGCTAGGAAGGATTTGCTAGTTTCACAGCATAAATTTAGATTAATTTTTTAGATTTGACAACGTTATAAAAATTATATTGATTCTGAAATTATAATTTTAGATTGGTTCTGTCATTTTAGCCTATTAGCAGTCTTTAAATGAAGTGATCCAATGTTACAATCAATCTTATCTTCCATTATGCACTTCCTGGTGCTAAAAAGTGAGATCGATTCTAATTAACTACACTGGTTCAGTCATTTGGGTAGTTTGTTCAGAAAAAAAAAAAGTTACTGCCCTAATATCACTAAACAATTTGTTATACATTTATGTACTGAATTTATATCCAAAATGAATGTCACTCCTATGGTAAAAACAGTACGGTTGCAGCTCTCTAAAATATAGGATGACAACATTAGTGCTGCTGGTTTAGCCAGTGCAGCACATGAAATATTTTCAGGGTCCACTTGAGTTCTAAGAAGCAAAGCAGGGTCAGCAAAAAATACTTCCTCTGCAGCAGAGGCTGTAAATCTATATGTACATTCAAAGCGACTTGGAAAATGGCATTTCCAACATGCAGCTGTGGCTAAGAGGACAGGCTTAAATGCTGCTTAAGAGGCCATGATGGTGAAAATAATGCTATGAAGCAAGCGGATGTGATTTAAATATGAATCAGCTCAAACTCACTTATTTCTTCCAGCATTTCCTGGCTTCAGCTTGCACTGGGGAGACCTTGACACCCACCTGTGCCTGTCTCAGACTCTGTAGACCACTAGCCTTCAAATGAACTCCATAGATGTTGGCATAGGTGCAGGGCTGTGGGGGACCAGTATGCTGTGATCCTACATGAAATGAACCTGAAAGTCTGATGAACTCTTGGAGCGAAAAGCAGAAGCCAGAAAGGTAGACTGATTTTAAAACAGACAGCAAAGGCTGACCTCTGGTAAAACTTGAGGGAACGTGCATGTCTCTTACAATTTTATTCCTTAGTATGCTTGAATCATTCTCTTAAGTAAAACACTATTACCTCAAGTACAAATCTGTTCATTTTCTCATCCATAATGCTTGTGCCTGGAGTCTCTTCTAACTGGTTCCTTGCTTTTCCCTGCTACAGGTTTAAAGAAATGCAGCATGTACACCCTCACCACTCAATCAGCTTGTGTACCTGTCACATTCAGGGCAACTTGGAAATGGTCTGCAATTCCAGGGATGCTATGCTTGCTTTTCCAGTCACTGCCACTACATCCTTTTGAGTGGACCAGCGTGCTGGGGAATGAGTCAAGAATAAGAAATGTGGGCCTGGCATCCTGCTGCAGGGTATTCCTTGACTTCCTTCCCTTTATAGGCCCTCACACATGCTTTGTTCCTATTCTTCTAATGGCATCATCTTATTAAGAAGCCAAAGTGCTGGAAAGAACTGTGAAAGGGTGCAATAATTGTAAAATGTTTCACTTATTCATGGCTTTTTTGTTGTTTTTCTTTAAGATCTCAACCTTGGTCATTCAATGGAAAAAGATCAGAAAATTACTGTGAGCCCCAGTATCTGGCCGCTTTTTTCCAAGCTGAAAAAGCATCTTGGCCAGGGGAAGAGAAGGCCTGCAGAGATAAAAACCCAAAGTGGATGGCAGGTGGACTAGCACTGTACTTCCCTGTAGGCCCTCAAGAATTGCTGCCAGTTGTCATAAAGCTTGCCAATAATTCTTAGGAAGGGGAAATCTCAGAACCCCATTTCTTGATTGGTTCCTTTAATCCTTTCCTTGAACATGTCTCAGTATTGAAGATGTGCTGGCTGAAAAGATTGACTTTGGATTCTGTGGAAAGCCACTGCAGAAATTACTCCAGGTGATGCTGGAAGCTTTTGCATGGGAATATCCTTTTTTATGCTGGTGGTTTGTTACTCAAGTGACAGAAAAATGCCTGGCAAGAAAAAGCCTTGATTCCACTGTTCCTGCTATTGCATTTGTGTTGCACACCATCATTAATTATTTGCCATCTTGTAAGAAGCCCTCGGGAGCCTGGTTCTCCACTGCCTCACACCTCATGTAATCATTTACATCAGTGCAAAGTGAGTGCAAAACACTCTCACACATCTGCAGAGAGGTCCAACTCCAGCAGCATTCCAGCAGACAGGGCAATGGAGGGTGAGCCTGGAAAGCATCAGAGCATGCATATGCACACCACTCTTGTTTGCACAAGACAAGCAGCATTGGTTCACCTTCAGCTTAATGCCACTGGCCAAGCAAGAGGACAGACAGACTCCTGACTGCCTCAGGGCAGTGCCCTAAATCTTCTTGAATCTCACCACCAGCTGCACAAGGTGCTACAGACACTGCAACGTGAGTTTGTCACTGACCTGTGGCATGTGGGACATGTACCCTGCTCGTGGTGCTTTGTGGGGTGACAGGGATTCCTTTCTGCTGCAGCCCTGGGGAGCTGCTGGGGTGTGCCAGATCCCCCTCCACGCCCAGGGTTCCTCCCAGCAGAGCAAGGCACACCTCACGAGCTGGATTTCTAAACGCAAGGTGGGCATTGCTGGCTGGGCTGTGGGAAAAGCCAGGTCCCAGGGCACCTGAAGGAGAAGATGGCTGAGGGTGATGTGGAAGGAGACCATGATGCATGGCCAATGTCACCCACAAAAAAAAAGGTGTGGGAGCAGGACAAGGTGAGAATACTGCAAAATAGAGGAGGTGACATTTCTGCAGAAAAACTGCTTTTGTTTCTTTCCCATTTCACAGGCATGTCTATTAAATGTGGCTTTTGCTGCCAAAGGACTTGTCATATTACATTAGGTTTAGCAACTTCTGCTGTGGCAAAGTGTGCAGCGTCTCCCTTCACATAAAGAAAATATTTTCACAAGTCTGTTCAACCTGCTAACTGTGATTACAGACAGTTGGCCCCTGACATGACATCTATTGCTCCAGCGTCCAAGTAAGAGCCTCACAGCACTGCCCAGCCAGCTACCTGAAGAGCACATATGTGTGTGGAGATTTTAAACAAGTTTCTGCTAATGGCTTCATTTTGTACCCTTTTAGTAGGTCTTTAGCAGCTTGATAGAAAACATGGTACAGTAAAGTAATAAAAATAAAAAGAGTATGTGCAAGCTCCCTCTTTTTATGCTCACCTTGAAATGTATGATACGATACAATATATTACATCCATTTGCTGCTGCAAGTGCTCTTTGCATGCATATTTCTACTCTGCTCAGCAACATTCATCATAACTGAGAATCACTGCAATTGTCTACCTCCACTTGGGAGACAATCTCACACAGAGTGAAAATAAAAGACAGTGAGAAACAGCACCAAAACCAGAGACCTGTAACATATGCTGACAACAAACACAAAAAACAGGTTGACCTAGTTGGGTGTCTGCATCACGGAGTCTAAGAGATGACTGGCTAGAGGAAAGTTTGCGATGAAATGAAAAAAAAAATGAACCCCAAAAAAACCCAAAGCAGAGCAAATGAGCAAAGCAGATACTTCCCTGTTCCCCATAGGATATGCTGATCATGGTCACAGCATCTACTGGAAACTACTGCCGAGAGACCAACTTCTCCATCACTGCATCCAGTAACTGTGCAGCCTTCTGCAAGACCTATCTATATATTTTCCTGGCATTTGGGAAGAAAGAAAGCATAATGAAGAGTTTGCCAGTACAAGAGAATATAATCTGGCAATCATTTGGTTATTAATGATTGGGCTTTTGGGGGGAGTGAGTTGTTTTAAATTGGGTTGGTTATTTTAAATATTTTGTATGAGTTTAAATCATTTTAAAATGTGTTAAATGCCCTGGCTTTTTGCCTTCACTTTCCTTTCCTGCACAAGCCATTTGTAGGGCCTGGATTCTTACATGACTTGGCCTATTCTGTCTTACTTTTTGGCAGGTCACTTTGCTCTATTCTTCTCCAAACAGAAATTAAGCTCTGGCCAAGGGAAAAGCAGAGCAGAATGCAGCCTGCTACAACAGCTTGTCGTGAGTTGGAAAGAACTCTGTGTTACAGATGAGAGCTGATCAAATACCCTTCTCTTTTTTGTTGTTAATTTCACTGCCTTATTTTTAAACTTGCATGTGCATCTGCCAGCAGCACTGCATCTTGTTATAATATTCTTATTAAGCAGGTGGATGAACAGTGAGCAGACAGAATGTAGTTCCATTTTGGTTTAGGGTAGGCTCTTCAGTGATTAAGTTTCATCTACATCTTCTGCGGGACTGGGAATTCAACTGATTCTACAGCATCAGTCTGAACAGTCTCCCTCACGGTTTTGTTTTCTATCATGTCAGAAACTTATTTACAAAAAGATCATGTAAGATTCAATGCTGGGCACTCATAACTTCTTTTGCCAGAGTTGTATCCACTTTGGCAATAAAATAACTCAAGCCCAGAAATGATAAGTAAGAGCTGTACAGCTCCATTCTGCTTTCCCCATTTGCACTCTTTTTTTGTTGTTATCGTTGGTTTTTTTCAATTTTCCCTTTTATTCTCTGCTTGTATTGATATCTGAAGTGGGCCTGGATAAGCAACAAGAGGTGGGTGTCAAAACTCGGGGATGGAGAACTCACATTCCAAAACAAAACCATTTTTCCTCCTCCTTCTTTGCCCATGGTTCAATTCAAAGAAATCATCTGAGAGCAGCCTACCCTGGTGCAGAGAAACTTTCCTGGAGATTTCTAATATGCTACAGTAAAAACCATTTTTTTTCCGAGACCCTCCATAAGTCCCCAGGGATTTTTCATGGTCCGGTCTTCGTTAAAATAGAAAGCATATTCGGGGGGAATGACTAATCCCCTGCCTGAATGCCACATGCCATTTGGACACTTTGTGATCTGGTACACTAACTCTCTGATTTGTTTGGCCTTGTGAAAACCTTTTAAGCTAGGCTCTGGAAATTTACCCCTGAAGCCTCTTCTGGGGCTTGTGTTTTTTATTTTTCTCCCATTTCCTCAAATCTTTCCCTGGTTTCTAAAGAGTGCCATCGTCCATTCCTGAGCCCTCAAATCCAATTACCAAACAATGTACAAATATACGGCTGAGCGTGGTCTATGGGAACAGCTGCAAAATTGCTAATATTAGGTCTAATTTAGCTACAATAAATTAGCAAGTGTGTGGAAGCAAAATGATGACAGCATAATTATAACAAAAGTCGATGTGTTGAAGTATATGGATGACAATACATACTAATTTTAGCGAAAAAACGCAGCAAATGAAATGCATGCAATGAACAGACGGGACTAATAGCTCAGACACATATACTTAATGTGACCAGTCAGTGTAAAAACAAAAAGATAGATGAAGCTGTTCAGAATCTAGTGCTAACAAGCAGTGTAGTCTGAAACCATTAACTGTCAGGGGTAATAACACTCAAAGTACTGAAGTGCAGTAAAACAGCAGCACTTTTCTCGGGATGATGTGCTGATGTACAAGCACACACCTGTGAAGAGGGTACTAAATCTATCCTTGCATTTATTACTATGGAGGGAGGAAAAACAACACTAATAATGTAAAGTATAAACGAAAATAGCAGACAGCAGAGAGTGACATTTGCATGGTCCCAGTCAGCTTGTTAGCTGAAGTGGGTTTTAATTAGCTATTTTCCAGCAAGCAAACGAGCAAATTAGTGGCAGCCATAAACAAGCAGAGACAATCAGGCCCAAAGAAAAAAAAAAAAAAGATCGGACCTTTTTCTGTGTGTTTTCCTTTTGGAAATACAATGCCTTCATGCTTCAGCTAAATATTTCTATTAACCAAAAGAATGTGGTAAAGCAAAGACCTTGGCAACTGTGCAAGTTCCCGAAGGGGCTCAAAACACAATGTTAATAGTACAGCGGGGACACAGAGCCCTGCTCTGAAGAAACCCACATTGAAGGCTAAACCTCGGGCCTCCCATGCAGAGCCTCAGGGGCTCCAGTGCACCTTGGCTCTGGTGAGCTGCCCTCCTGCTGAAGACTGCCCACCCATCCTCAGCTCTTGGGACAACAGGGCCCCAGCACCATCCCCCACTCCCACTCTGGGTGCGTAGCAGCATGTGCTTCAAAAAGTGTGATGCAGGGTGTAGGTGCCACCTTCTCCTTTGAACCGCAAGAGGCACAAGATGGGTGTTGCCAAAGGGGTGCCTGAGGCTACCAGCTGTTCCTGCTGCTGAGGAAGAGGGATATAGCTCTCCAAGGGCTGCAGGAGACGGGCCACTGGGGTGAGTGTGAGAAGGGGAGAGAGGTGAGCAGCAGGGACAACCCCTGTTGCTAAGCTATCTTGCTAAGAGAAGATGCTTATCAGTGTAGGATGCAGCCCTCGGCAGACAACATGGATTCAGGCAGTAACGAACAAGCCCACTTTTGGTGGTTTTTTTATTACCATAGTATTACTGGCTGCATAATGAAACCTGCCCCGCTGTTACAGCAACATGAACATGGGAGGAAGATCCTTCAGAGCCTGGTCAAGCAAGGCCCAAGGTTAAATAATTCACTGTAGTACTTTTGCTACTAAACTGATTATATTAATAATCAGCCATAATGAAAAACATGGCAAGCTTATCCCTCGAGTCAGTCATGTTTACCCTCCTGTTCCCTCTGATTTTAAGAAATGCTGATGCGGCAAAGATGGGAAACCCAATACAAAGGACAGATTGCATACTTGTATCTTATGCTGAACATGCCCAAATCCTTCAGGTATAAAACCTGACAGCTGAAAAGCCAGGTAGCAGTAAACAACTACTAGAGGTAGTTGCTAGGCAGGAGAGTTCAGTGGTTTGAGCACTAATCTAGACCTCGGGAAATTTGAAGTTCATGTTTCCCTCTATCAGAAACTTCTACGGCCATGGGTGACCCAGCCGATTTTTCTGGGGATAAAAGTACTTCTGCCTCAGGAATTTGCTGCAAAATGCTCATTAAATACTGTGTAAGGCTCAGATATTGTGGAGAAGGGGCTAATTAGTTGGAAGGAAGGGAAAACACCTAATAGAAATTAATCTTATTTATGCATCACTATTGGTACATGTGGCACTAGAGAAAGACTTTGCAGCAGGCTTTCAGTTGGTATAAATTATCAGAGAGCTGCAGGAGAGACTCTCTCGCCTCCCTGTCCTTGTCTTGTGCCAAGGGTATTAGAGTCTAATTAATACAGATAACATGAGTGCAGACGCCTACCTGTTGGGCGCAGCTGGAATATTAACACAAGGGGAGGGCTGGGGGAAGGCTCTTAAAGAAGGCTTATTTTATTTAGTTCATTTGTTTAGTAATGTTTTGATGGTCAGAAAACCCTGGCAATGAGTAGAGCCCAAGAGGCAATTAGCAATGGGGCAGAAAATGTAATGAGCCAAAAAATGAATTAACTTGAGCAGACTAGGCACAGACACAAGGGGCCAATGCTTTTTGCGAGTTTATAACCCCTGCCCCTCTGCTGAATTCAAAAAAGTAGGAGGAGGTGTGATTTAACACAGAAACAGCCTGCATGATATTTTCTACCACACCCAGGGTAACTCTTCTCTGCACAAAGCACCAGCTGATGTGGTGGCAGGCAAACAGGCAGCCTGGATCAGCTCTTGCCTAAAGCCAGCTTCTCTCTGTAAAGTTTCCTTCCATTACTACCACTGAAGAGGACAGGACACTGAGAAAACCAGCACCCAGCAGGTCGCCACTATGCCCAGGAAGAGGGGGCAGCCAGGGGTACTCTGTCAGACACCAGCTCCCAGCACTGCCCTGCCAAGGCACCAAGGCTAGTGGCAGCAAGGCTAGTGGCAGCAAGAGTGGGGCTAGTGGAGTACAGCGAGCCAAATTTTGCTCTCTTTGCCTCTTCCAAGTTTCTTTTGGTCCTTTGTTTATTTTTTTCCTTCGATGGCTTTCAGGTTTTGCTATTAGCAAACATACATGCTTTGTATTAGAATTCATTCTGTTGTGAGCGGATATTGTTTTCAGCTTGTAGGAAACCATAAGCACTTTCACCACACTCAAACTGTTTACATGTTTTGCTTTTACAATGAACTCGTTTCCCCATCTCTGACAGCAGTTTGTGAACATCACAGGGGAAAAAAGCATAGGCAATTGCTCTTGCAGGTACACAGGGATGGTAACTATCCAGCTTCCACAGGGGGACACAAGAAGTAACTATCACCCAGATTGTCACGTTAGCCATCCTGCTAGCCATTAGAATCAAAGATAATGATTTGTAGTTTAGAGAGCTGCTTGACTAAATCACAGAAAAACACAACTGCCCCCAAGTGTGTGCTAGTATGATTTTCAACGCATGCTGCAGTTCTGCAACACTCGGTCTTACATGGCCCATAGGCTTTGTCCTGAGGGAGATTATTCCAGCAAAAACCTAAAGTTTTTATGTGGAGTTCAGGAAGGGAAACTTTGAGGAGGAAAAAAAAGTCCACATCATTTTAATTCCCTTCTTGCATGGATAGTTCAATGCCAAATGAAAGGACAGGAAAGCCACAAAAGCACACACACTTCAACACGGCTCCTCTCTCCCTGGGTCATGCCCAATGCTATTTCATCATGGCTAGGGGACTTCAGGGAAAGCGGGAGTAGAAGGGAAAGAAGAAAGACGATCTTTAAAAGAACAGAACTGTTGAAAATTCAGAGCAAACGAGTCAATTCATAGCTTTATCAGCATATAGCAAGTGGAATAGAAAGATATTCCTCTTCAAAGAGGAAAGCCCCCAAATGGATAAAGGTTAAGATAAAGGGGCAGAATTTCTGCCTGGCTCCATGCAGCTCACAGCTTCTCTGACATTGGCTGGATCTTTGGTCTTTTTCAGGTGAACTATCACTGAGCATAGGAAAGTCATGACCAGCTTCCCGAGCATCCCAACGGGGGGAAAAAAAAAAAANTAATCCAAATCTTTGACACTTTATATCAACAACTGTAAATCTTTGCCTCAGCTCCTGCCAGCCTCAGAAGTTAAATGGACAGCACTGTTCATTTCTTATGCCTACACTGCTCCATTGCTTTTAGTGATGCTGCAGGTTGTAATTGAGAGTCTGGTAAGGATCCCTTTTCACTGAGTGATGTTACAATCTTCTTTGCTGGAATTATTTTAGCCTTGTAATAGCTCTTTTTAAAGAACAGTCTGATCTACTTTCCAAAATCTTCTGCAGAAAATAAGTTGCATTCATAACACAGGAATGAGGTTGAAATCCGAGGCCTTACCCAGCAATATCTCACTCGCCTCAGGATGTGTCTTGATGATCTCTCTGTGTGGTGGTGCTTCAGCAGCAAAAGAAGAAACAGCTTTCAGCAAGGATCCTGACAGATTAGAGACAATAAGCCTTCACAGCCCAGGGAGGTCAGGCAAGCAGGAGACAAAGAGCTCAAAGTTCAGCGCCACACACATCCAATCTGCCTGGAATAGCTGGGTTACCCTTCACCTGGGCACAAATGCAATACCAGCAAAACCTGTTCTCTTTGGCTTCTCTGCCCAAAACATCCTAGACAGACAATAATGATTAAATGGGAAGGGTTGTTCTGCTCACAGCCACTGAAGAGTTACTGCTCATCTCTGGGGTCTTGCCTAAACACAGTGGTGAGATTCATGGGTTTTCTTTACTGCAATAGAGAGACTGCACCAATGCTCACAGCAAAACTGAATTTCTTCTCAGTTTTTCTATCCCTGTCTCCCTTACTCCTTCATTTGCAATCCTCTTCTCTCTAAAGTTAGCTCTGCCATCATTACTTGCAGTGAGTGCCTATTAGACTAGGCTCTCAGGAATTAATGAGAAGGCTTAGCAAAGGAAGATAACATACGGATCAGGACAGCAGAACTGGTTGCTAAATAGCAGCTTCTTTATGACTGGATTTTGCAGACACAAATCTACCTTCAGTTCTCACCAATTTAATAAAGAGCTTCAGGAAATGAACTCTTGTGACATGACTTGTTTTCCACTGGGTTGCTGTAAGAGAACCCCTGATGGACTCAAAGAAATGAAAGTCTAAGCAGGCACATGCTAAAACCCACAGAGGTAAGGTCACACCATAGCTAGTGAGGGAGTACCTAGATTTGCTAGGCCAGCATGGTCCAAAAGGTCAAGCCATGGTGTTGGCTTTGTTAGAAAAAGCAGCCACGTGGTGTCTGCCACAATGACAAAGAAATTGTCATTTTGGAATAGGTAGCCTTTTTAATAAGGGCTGCTTTAAGCTATCTCTATAATATTTTTTACTGTGTTTTGTGATTAATTTCCCTTATGACAAGGCAGAAGTTGTATTTCTGTAGAAACTGTGGCCAGTCTGACTGGTTAGAAAGGAAAGCACCTGTATTTCTGCTGTGACTATAATGAGGAAGAGTTAATCCAGTCACACATTTTCACAGGACATAGACCAACCTGAACAAGTGTCTCTTCTTTCCCTTCCTGGTAGCTCCCCTTCAGAGAAATAGGGGAAAGAGCCAAACTTTTAACTACAAATGTTTCCCACCAGGTAATGGAGATAAACTGAACATCTCATCCCATATCTTCTCCTCCTCTCTGCCTGTTTTCCTTCTTGAATGGAAAAAAGGGTACTCATTTCAAGCATCTTACAGTAATGCGTGGAGGATGCCTCAGGCTGCTATTTTGCAAATGAACAACGAAGCCCAGATACGAACTGAGGACCAGACTGTAGTCATAATAAAACTACTGTCTGCACATGTGATTATTGGTAGCAGTGGGAACATGAGAAATTCATAGGCTGAGACACAATGAGCTCCCTTAAAGTCTGAGCATTCTTCTGTAATTTAAATAGATTAGGGGTGCAAATCCCCCAGGATTTAATCTTACAAGTACATTTTCCTGGCACTTCATACTTTGCCAAAAAGTGCTTCCCAGAGGTGTCTTTTCCCATTCCACTATTTCTATCTTTCTGCATTTAGTCCCAGCAGCAAGCACGGAAAGAATGGGGCAAACCCAAAAACTGTCTTATTTTGAAACTCAGTGATCCTCTTTGGATCTGAAAGATTGGGCCAAGCTGCATGCTGGAGAAAATTATTGACAGTCCTTGTAATTAACTAGTCAAGTCAGTTCACTTTTATTGCTTATTTCTATTTCTTTAAGCTTCTATCACAGAAAATGTGCCCATAGTTTTCTTGATATCCAGGTGCAGCAGTGATCTTCTCATAAAAGATATCTTGCACCAAAGGGCAGATAGCTCCTTTTTTTTTCCCCAAATACTAATGCAACTAAAAGAGTTTCTTGAGGAATAAACGGGATATAGGCACAGAAGCACTTTTTTTGCATTGCAAATACAGAAGATCAGGTTCCAAACTGCTGAATATGATACAAATACAGCCTTTTACAGATTAAAATTAATGGAAATACATAGCCCTGTTGACTTCATTTGGCTTTGGAGCAGCCAAATGGATCACTGTACATATCCAAAGCAAAGAAGATTTTGACATAAGCACAAAGGCTAGACACAAGAACCAGAAATCTGGAATCTGGAAGAGAAATAAGCCACCCATATAAAAATATTCTATGACTTTTCATGTTGCAAATATTTGCAGTGATGACTTCTCCCAAGATTTTCAGATGATCTATGTGTTCCCTAGGTCTCATCTACTTTTCTGCCATGATCTTAATTTTGTTCAAATGCAGCACACAGAGAAGAAATATTGCCTTTTTCCTTAGCTTGATTATGCCATTATATAACAGACCAAAACCCATGAAAATGGGAAATGCAGAAGAAAATCCAGACCACAAAAAAGCATATGTGCAGGAATGATAAAAAAAATCAATTGCTAAAATTACTTTCTTGGTATTAGCTTTTAGGCAGGAGTGGACAAACAGAAAAAAAGAAAGTCTCCTTCTAACTCTTATCTGAAGGTAAGAATGCCTGAAGTATTTGGATTTGCAAAGCTGTGTTGGCATCTTGTGAATTCAGGTTTGCACTGAGTCAGGCAAATCCATTCTCTTCTAACATCAACATTTCCCCTCTCTCTGGTTAAGTGTAAGGGATGACCAAAAAAACAACCCACTTAGGGAAAACATCAGTGGTGTTTCCTCACCAAGTCCCCTGCTGCAGCCTGGTCTTCATCATGGCTCTGCTGTAAATTTCCCCTGTAATTTCTGAGCACTCACCAGGCCACCAGCGACTATGTTCCTGGATCTATGCACAGATCCAAACCACACAAGCACCACTGAAGAGCATTGCAGGTTGCTTCATCTGTCTCCTTTTATTTATTTTTTTTTTCTTTACACATTCCTTGGCCTTCCTATGACATAGCAATGTGACAGAGAATGTGCATATCAAACAAAAATCTCAGAGTAAAGCAAGGCATAAAATTTTAGAAAGACATTTTCCACTAAATTCTTAGTCTTCTGCTGTAGTAAACATTTCTGCTATGCTGTGTTGATGATGATTAATAGAAGACTTGACACAAAACAAACAAGATATAAGAATGGTACTCAGCACATTTTCTTCTAAGCTCTTTCCAGATTAGAAAATAAATTGTTTTTCGGGACTTAGGTATTTCCAGTTGTGGAATCAAAAATGGTATGAATCAAATTATTGAGATACAGGAATTTTCAAGCTATGACTAAAAGGCAAGACAGAATTTCTTTCCTAACAGGAGAGTGTGAAGACACAGCCGCTTCCTTTGAAGGACAGTGTGAAAATTCAGACAGGCTTCCATGCTGCTCCAAATGAGTGCAAAATAAAGTAGGCACTCCAGATCTTCTTGGGAAGAGTATCAGAAAGAGCTGGAAAAAGAATCATACTTCTGGAGAAGGGATAACTGGCTTTCTGAAGGGTTCTAAAGACAGAGATGGATGCACATCCCAAGGCAGTGCACCGGGACAAGCGTAATTTCCTAGATGTTACCAGTTAATAACGCCACTAATAGCATGGTAGTGGCAGCTCACATCTGACCACACCAGAGTAGCTGTGAGATAGAAGTGATAGGCTTTCAGAGTAAAACACTTCATTGATGTTGTGTAAATCGGCGCTAAGAGATGGCCGTAAAACAAAAAGCCTGAACTGCTAATGAAAGTGGGAGCACCATCCAAACTCCACCCTCAAAACACCTAACCTCAGTGGGAGAGCTGCTGCATTTTTGTCTCCCAAAAACTCTGGGTACTTTTGCACAAATTGCTTTAGTGTTTATGGGTCCTGTTTCTCCCTCCTCAAACAAGACACACCGGCAGCAGATCTCTCAGAACACCTCTCCCGACACCCTTTAGGAAAGCTGTCCTATCAGAGGCCACTTTGCTCCTGACTTCCCTCCCAACACATACACAGAGGAAGGACAGGGACAAAACACTTCTGATTTCAAATCCCTGACACAAATGTTCTTAACACAAAGACTCCTGTGAGCCACAAATATTCCCAGATCCCTTTACTTTAAATCAAGTATTTTCGTCCTTCGAAATTTCTGCTGGTGCCTTAATTCTGGAACATGCAAACTGCCATTCACAGAGTATCAAGGTTTGGGACCTAGGCCATCCTTCCCAATAAATATGGCAAGGAAGCAGCTATAATACGTGTGTGATGCTTTTTTCCTGTACTTTTTTTTATTATTATTGTTTTTTATTATTATATTTTCTTTTTTTATTTTCTGTAATGAAAGAGAGAACCTGGGAGATAGCAGAAATCAAGGGTGATCTAACAGGCAAACACAATATATTTGTCATGGTTTTCATGTTATATTTCTCATATGCATATTAGTGCTCCCTTTCCATTGGCAGAAGACAGAAACTTGTCCCACCATGTTGTTATTGGTTTCAGCAGCATAAGCTGTGCTTTTCATTATAAGAAGAAATGATTCATGAATCCATCTCATTTGTCTTTGGTTTGGATGGGAGCATCTCTCTTTCCCCACAGAAGAAAAATGGTCGCTACCTTTATTTTTCACCACATCTATAATTGATTATCTCCTTGCTGGGGAAAAAACGGGATAGAGCCTCTTCTGTAAAACAAGAAATGACCCATTGCTGGAAGGACTTAACCCAGGCATAAAACTGTAATTGCTAGAATTTTCTTTATCACTACTTCTTTTCTTTATCACTGCCTTTTCAGACAGAGGCCTCCTGAGAGTACCCTCATAGCTGGCACCTGAACATGAGACCTCTGGGTGCAAACATATGAGCCCTACCTGTTGCATTAATGTAGGATTCCTATCAGCTGTCACTTAGAGCAGCCCCAACGTGCTCCTCCAGGACTCCCTGCTCTAGGTTGGAGACTGCTGCAGCCCCGAACAGCAGGAGTCCATTCTTGCATATTTTATTGATCTCAGTGTGCACTTAGGCAACACTTTTTTTTTTCATTTTACATTTATTTAACAGTTGCTTTCACAACCTGGCACAAAGGTGGAGGTTTGCTCTCGTGTCCCCAAAGGAGAGTGCAATCTGACACGGTAGAGTGGATGTAGTGCTGAGGGCAGTGCAACCAGCCCCTCTGAATGCCAGGGGACAGTGTCTGTGTGTGTGTGTGTGGGAGGGGGGTGGGGGGGCGTTGCAGCACCAGTGCAGGTACTGGGAAGATAGAGACCAGCAGCATCCCATACCCTTTACAGTCACCACAGAAGCAGCTGAAAAAACCTGTCAGACTGGGAAGGCTCAATAACAAAAACATTTTTCTATTTAAAGAACAATCCTGTTGGTGCCCTCAGGCTTGTCCTGGTAAAAATCTCCTGGTCTTCTACCTCTCTAGCTGGACTGCAGCCATACAGCCATCACAGTGCCTGCCCAGCATTTTATTTTCACACATCTTTAAAAAGAGAGCTGCTATAAATTGTTTTGAAGTTACAGAGTATTTTGTTCCCCAGACAATAATTCAGTTTCCTATAATCACAGATAAATGAAGAAATATTCTGGTAATTATACTAGCAAAGAGCATTCACTTTCAGAGAACGATATTTTAAAAATATTCCAGGAAACTGCAGGTAAAGACAAAAGAAGCTCTGCCTGGTTTGCTGTCTCCTCCCCAGCTCTGGTGAGGGTTGCAGTAACCCCCAAAGCCAATCATATCCTGGGCTGCTTCAAAGAAGTGTGGCCAGCAGGTTGAGCAGGGATTCTGCTCTTCTACTCCTGCAGCACCTGCAGTGCTGCATCCAGCTCTGAGGCCCCCGGCACAGGAAGGACATGGACCTGTTGGAGCAAGTCCAGACGAGGCCAGCAAGATGTTCAGAAGGATGGAACACCTCTCCTATGAGAAAAGGCTCAGAGAACTGTATTTATTCAGCCTGGAAAAGAGAAGGCTTCAGGATGAACTAATTGTCATCTTCCAGTACCTGAAGGGAGCCTGCAAGAAAGAAGGAGAAAGTCTATTTACAGGGGCATGTAGTGATAGGAAAAGGGGGAATGGGTTCAAACTGAAAGAGAGTAAGTTTAGATTAGATATTAGGAAGAAATTCTTTACTGTGAGGATGATGAGGCACAGGAACAGGTGGCCCAGAAAAGCTGTGGATGCCCCATCCCTGGAAGTGTTCAAGGCCAGGCTGAATGGAGATTTGAGTGACCTGGTCAAGTGGAAGGTGGACCTGCCTGTGGCCTTTCTGTGATTCTGTGATCTTCCTCAAGAAATCCACAGCAGGCTGGGGGCCAGCATCTCCCACTGTCCTCAGTGGAGCCAGAGCAGGACTGGGCACGAGAACTGCCCATGAGTCTGCAAGTGGGGCTAAAGCCCCAACACTGAGATGAGGAAGCAGGAGCCCCTTTGAAGGAGTCACTTTGTAGGTGCTGCTTTGCATATTTGGGCTCACTGTGACTTCCATCCTCCCTATCTCAGCCAAGAAAAACACAGTCTGGTGCTGCCAACAAGTCATCTGCTGCAAGGGCTTCCCCTCAGCTCTTCAGCAAGAAGCACTTTTCTGTCTGCTCTACTGGGGGATATAGACTCCTCCCAGGTCTAGGCCCTGATTTACCCTATTTGTCCCCACATGCAAGTGGCCAAATGCTATGGCAGCACACAGCACCTTTATACATACCTTGCACAAGTGACAGTGGGAGAGGAAAGGAGATGAAAGCTCAGGCTTCAGCAACCTTCTAACCAGAGAAGCTACAGAACACAGGAGACTGCAGACCATCTCCCAGAAAAGCAAAGCATTGGTTTTCATTACAAATGCTCAAAAATGCTGATTTTGTAGATTTGAAGGGGAAGATGGCAGAAGCATTTCTGTTAGTCTTCAGTGGCTTTGCTGAGACCATCTGTAATAAAATAAAAAAAGGAGGGCACATGAGATGCAGCCCGGGTGCAGCATGTTATAATGATGCATCTCCTGGAGACAACATCGCCTTCAGATGAGACATCTCCCCAAGAACACTGTCACTCACGGCTTACTGCAGGTGTCAGGTGCCCCAGCTATTGTTATTATTATTATTAGGTATTTGCCGAGTGCCAGCAGTGCACCTGGTGCTCATCATCAGCTCAAACAAGCTGCTGATTTTTAACAGTGGACTGACTGCATTTCCACTTGTGAAAATTTGCCTGTTTGTTTCTTCAGGCACTCTCTTCTCCAAAGGGAATTATGCAAGATACTTTTGTTTCCTTCCTCCAGGACTTTTGGTACCTGTTATTTTTTTAAGCACACAACAGCCCAGCTTCTCACCACAGTAAGCCAGTCTTTTTTATCTGTCATCTCTTCGGGATCAGATCACTAATTCACGTACAGGATAAGACAACTGCCAAATTATTATACTACAAAGAGAAGATCTTCAGACACCTGTCATCTTGATGAAAGCAGCACCATCAACTGACCTTTGCCAGTTCAAGGTCGATAATGAGACAAGTCAGGCAGGAAGAGCAGCGTGTGCCGACTCCATTAACACTGGCTGTGTGCACACTCAGTAGCACTGCGTCTCCTGTCAATTAGTGTGGGTAAACTAGGGACTGCTGATTGCCAGAGACATGGCATAGCGAGCTGCTGCTACCTTTACTTCTACACCCTGCTGCATTTTAATTAGCTCCGTTCCCCTGACTATTTCTTCAGAGCTTCATTACTGCTGTCTTCAAGAAACTCAAGGCAAGCCTTTTACATTGCACATCGCTAATGAGAAGAGATGGGAACATCCTCACCACGGAGTTGGATAATGCTGGACTGTCTGCATGCGCACATGAGGGGGCATGTGAAGATTTAAGGGGCTTCTCAGCATAATGCAGTGTAAACATTGCTCAGAGATGGCAAAAGAATAGAATGAGCCAGAGCCCACAAGGAAAGGTATTCCCAAAATGACCAAAAACATAGGATGGAAAAATGGTGCACGGTCCATGATGCGCACAGGTGAACATGTGTGTGTGCTTGCATAAGGTGTGGTTTCAAAAAGGATTTTTAAAGACCACCCACATACACTACAGTTTAATAGCCTGAGGTGGTAAGTTAGGGAATAGAGAGTTGCCCCAAGGGGCACGGTCTTTGGCTCGCACAGTCCATGCGGGACGCGGACAGCAGCCATGAAGAGTTGACAGACAAAGGACCTGGAGCATCACTCCATCATTTCCAAGATTTCCCATGGAGCACCACAGCTTTTCAACAGAAAGCCAGGTGTTTGTGGTATTTTTTTCCCTGTATTTTTAACCTTTTTTGCAGTCAGTTTGACAGTATCAGTGTGGCTGTTCTAATTTTCCTTGAGTTTCAATTATATTTGAAGCAAATTGTGATAGACAATTGCTGTCTTTACAGGCAAGTGCTGGCCAGACCCACTTACAAAGAGCTTCAGGTAAAAGTATTAGAGTCTCTACAGCTCTACCTTCAAAATACACAGCTATGCTTGGTGCAGGTCAGCTTGGTGAGGCATTCATGTTGGCATTTTGAGTCAAAGTCTTTATCCTGTCCTGTTTTCACAGCTTCATCAGCATATGGGTGGTTCTGCTGCTACTTGGCTCAGGCATCTATAAATCCCAGCTATAACTCAATATGAATATTACCTGAGTCCTACTCCCACCCTGTATGACCACCAGCATTCATTCCATCCTCGCAACAACAGCTCTTTTAATTAACTTCTCTCATACGTCACTCATGTCCTTACAGACTCGCAGCTAATGAGCCAGCAAATCTACTTTGGGATTGTTTTCCTCAGTGAGCACTGGTACAAATCTTGTAGATGCCACAAAAAGTTGTGATGAGAGCATTCATGCTGGAGACGTTGGATAAGTCGTGGGATGGGTTGAAGAAATTCTGTTTTCTACATGGCTTCAGGAGCTTCTGGATAAGAGGTGGATAATTAATTAGGTTGAGTTTTTTTCTGACAGTCCTTTTGTTCTCAGCAGCTCTTCAGAAATCAAGGATGTGTCTCCTTAAGTTCAGTAGCTGCTTTTACTGCTTTAGATGAAAAGGTTCCTCATAACAATATGTCCCTGGGAAACCTCCTTTACAGACCCAGCTTCATTTGGTGTTTATTGCTTTCTCTGCATTGGGGACATTCAGGCCTAGAGACAGCTGTGGATTGAAAGTGGCTTCTATATCCTTTCAGCTGCTTCTGAACATGCCCAGCAACATCTGCTGTCCTCTAAGTGACTGCCCATACAACAAACCAGTCCTCCTGGAGAGGATGCTCCCATGAGTGTGACATGGAGGGAAGAAAGCAAACCCAGAGAAGCTGGCTGGACACAGGGGAAATCTCTCATCATCCTGTCAGGAAGTGGTGCAGGACTGTGCATCTCTGGAGAGCCCATGGCTCATCACAGAGTTGTTCTACAATGGCACATTCTGGCCTCAGCATACACTTCCATTATCAAAAAAAAATAAAACTAACCCACCTCAAAAGTGAAACACTGCCTTCCCTCACACACACCTGGAGCTCTTTTTTCTTTTTTCCTTGAAGGACTAAAATAAACCTACTTTGCACCCAGGCAGGAAATAATCATTAAAAAAAAAAAAATCACGTCACCAAAACAGGGTTTATTTTTCTAAAGTGCCTCTACCTGGTGGGGTTTTTGTTTTCTCTGAAACAAGAGGCTGCTGTCAGCCTCCACACAGCCCCCTGCATTCTCCCAAAGCTAACTGGAAAAAAAATAGTCCTTTCTTTCTTAAGGCAAATAACCATTATCCAGAAAAGCCTGGACACCCAGCACCGCTTCTCCTTTTATTCCTCACCCACGAGCAGTCAGATTGCTTCAACATTCATGCTGTGCCATCTAACAAATGCTTGCTAGCCACCTGTGTGGATATCTTTAAAACAGTAACTTTAAAAAACACCCACCAGCATCCAAACATATGGATATATGCCTGAGGGTTGGATACATTCTGTACATACAGTTATTCTCATGCCTGGTGCAATCTGATACTCCATCTATGCTGTTGCAGGGACACCTCCCTGCATCCTCCCACAGGCTCCTACACAGCAGTTCAGGATCAGCCAGTGGGTATCAGTGGTAGCCACAATCTAAATTCTCTTTATCATCTCAGTGTTCGCACTTTATCGTGCAACCCTGGTTGATAAAGATAGAGCTGACATAAAGGAATTGTATTTCAAATTGCATGAAGTCGTACAGATGATGGCAAGGACGGGTGCGTGTCTGTTGCCACAGGGGAGCATCGCTTCACAAACCTCTCAGCAGAGCAGGTGAAGCCACTTTTACCAATTCTGGCTATTCTATTAGAAATACCTTTCTATTTATTTTTCATAATGCTCCAGCTGTGCATGCCCGCACAGCATGAGGCTGACTTGAGGAGCCTGAAAATATTAGCATTAAAGCTCAAAATAGAAGCAAACCACTCCAGATCCCAAATCTCTTCTCTACAGGTGATAGGATCGCTGCCTAGAAAAGTGCTTCTTTTCCCACGCTTGATTATAATTTTTCCATTAAGATGAATTAGCTTCTTGACAGAAAATAGTATTACCAATAGAGCTAAGCCTACTTATTCCCCCACAAAACTGCTGTATTTTCACTGGGAAAAAAATAAAAAATAAAAAAGAAAATTTTTGCTACATACTTCACTGAAAGCAAAATATTTCTGACATGCATTTCATTGAAAACCAAAATTTTTTGACTGGAAATGTGGCTGCAGTCCCTCAGGAGACGTGCTAGTTCATTGACTCCGTTTTCCCCAAGGGAGTCTATGCAAAGAGAGTGTAGAAAAAAATCCACCCACATTTGCACAGACTCTGTATTTTTCCCTTTCCCCACACTTCCTCAGACCACATTTACTGGCAATCCAGACAGCAGGCGAAGGACATCCCTTCTCATTCCCCAAGCAAAATGAAGCGATGCTCACTACGCATCGCAAGGTATCACAACGGCCATGACAGTTACACGTGAGAGACCAAGAAGCCAAACGAAATTTTCCCATAACTCTCTCCTAACTGGGCTGTGCCATTTCCAGCCTGCACAACAGTATCTCCTTCCCTGCAGCACCGACAAGACAGGGCCCACAGCGCCTGGACCACAGCTCTCCGGATAGCAGCTATTTTGCCCAAAGAAAACCGTCTCTCAGTTTTTCAAGCTCCACATATCGCTGAAAAATTGTGGATGCCCGTCACACCTCATGACTCACTTTGGGGCACTGGCACATCCATGAAGTGTACTCAGAAATGCCTGTCACTCTGCATCTCCTCTGCTCACCTGACAGCCTAGTGAGGGGCTGGACTCTCGTAAACAGAAGATAGCACAGTGGCAGCAGTATCCAGCCAAGGCACCTATCGTGCCTTTAAAGACAGACACACATAGAGGGTTTCTGTCTTGATCACAATTAAAGACTGTTTTCAGACAAAAAATAAGCGGCAGCTGAGGTAAAAATTTGCTGTGGTATGCAGGTGTCTAAACAAGCAAAATAACAGGATTTTTTAAAGCATGGTGGCACCTACCGCCCCTTAGAAATAAGCTGACAAGAAAAGCAGAAGAAAGACAAAGCAATGCTTATCAAAATAAAGGAAAAGAAGGATTTAGGGATTTATGTTTGCCCAGTAGTCAGCTACACAAATTGCTTGTGAATAAGGGTTTAAAATGTTTTAAAATGTGTTTGAGGCATATCTAGGCTTGCTTATTTGCCAGGGAATAATATTTATGCATTTCTATCTGTTCTGTTCTAAATCACCCAAAATAGACTGTAATGTTGCTAATAAAGCAATATGAATCCAAAAAGAGCAGGAGCAGAATAAAAACATCCCCAATTAAGGAAATAAGAAATAAAAGACATGGATGTGTTCTGAAGCTGAGAGTAATTCATGCAAACAAACAAATCACCAAAAGCGTGCTAAAGAAGCAGGAAGGAGAAAACATGTGGTGTAGAAACTACCATGTGTCCATAAGAGATTTATCTCAAGAATCTCTCAAGTGCCAGTGTTATCTGTCTGCTAGGAATGTAGGGATATTTAAGCAACATGAACCATTAGCACAGTTTCTCCAAACAAAGAACCAAAGAGGAGAGAGACCAAATGGAAAACTGTGCAATTTTCTGTTTCTCCCAAGGTTTACCAAATTACCCCGGGAACAGAGCCGGGAAAGAAGCAAACACGGTGCTTTCTCAATAAAAAAATAGAAGCTGAGAAACACCTGGGATAAACTTGAGAGACTCAGGGCCAGGTTGTGACCATCATTTCCTAGCTTGGTGCCCGTGCCAGCTGCCCTCCATCCTGTCAGCCTGCATGGTTTCACCTCTGAGCGAATCTTTTAAGGTTTGGTCGCATTGGAAGAAGCTTTGCCTTAAAGATAAATGCAATGTTTTGCTAGGTCATTAACTACAGCTCATGACTGGACTGTGAAAAGCCAAATTTCAGCATGGGTTAAAAATAAGGGATAATTCCTGACACTCACTTTCCTACCTCGGCCACCAAAATGGAAGTAATTTCTGTTTGGCTTGTGCTACAAACATCACGCCCTTGCTGTAAGGCTAAAAGCAGCTTCAAATGCTTTGTTCATCTCTAATTTCAGCAATGCAAAGGTATTAGACTAACAGCCAAGTACAGATCACATTCTGCTTTCCCCTAAACTCACATAAATTTATATGGAGCATCTCCACTAGCTTCCATCCCCACCTGTGCCTGTGGGCTACAGAGAAGGATTTGGGTCCGCGGTTTTAAAGTTGCTTGTGAGAACCAACATTCTGAAGCAACCCTAGGAAATGTGTGTGAAAGAAATCTCCTTGGCTTCTTTCTCCCCTAGCAACAAGGTAGTAAACTCCATGGATAGTAGTCTCCCAAAAAATTAAATAAAGGATAAAAAAAAAAACCTCTAAGAGCTATAGAGGATGGATAAAACAGCATGATGTGAGAGGAAAAAAAGAAAAAAACAAAGACCTCAAGACCCTAGCAGTGCTCACTAGGCAAAGTGAGAATGGAATAAGTCTCCATTCTTTTACTCCCCATTAAAATGTGTTTGTTCCCCCCTACTGACCATCTTATTTGATTTTTTTTTTCTGGATGATTTTCTGTGATAATCACTGAAAAAACAAGAATAAAAGTCTACTTGGTCTCCTGGGCCTTGGCAGAATTATTTTAAATTCAGCAGAGCAGGGAAGAAGGAGGGAAGGTTTGCATTTTCTGTTTGAGTCTTGGGTCTTCTTCTAGTACACAGCAGCCCTCCATTATTTCAAACATGCTCATTAGGTGCTACGTTAAAGGTAACTATAATTAAATTCAATTTTCTATTGAGCACCAAGGTGCATACGTTTCTGGGCAGCCAGTTCCTTGTCACCTTTTCTGTGTATTGTGGCTAAGTATGAATATTAATGAACTGTGAGTTCTCCTCACCCTCCCCTTTCCCAATTTATTCACAACTATTCTGTCTTTCTGCAATGAAAGAAGAAAAAAAAAAAAGCAAAATATAATTAGCTTCTCTATGAGAAGCCCTCAGTCTGCTCTGGCATCAGTGACTGAGCCTCCCACCTTGCTAGTGGACAATGTACTGATGAAGAAAAGAACCTTTAATAAGACAGGGGTTTGATTATCTTCAGAAGCCCTGACAACCTTCCAAGAGCCCTGGAATGAAAATAAGATTTCTTGCTCGTGTTACTGGCCATGAAAGAATCTTGCCCAGCCTAACAATAAATGTTTTA
The DNA here is from genome assembly GCA_013397115.1 of Edolisoma coerulescens. Classification (NCBI taxonomy): domain Eukaryota; kingdom Metazoa; phylum Chordata; class Aves; order Passeriformes; family Campephagidae; genus Edolisoma; species Edolisoma coerulescens. The sequence goes on from VWZW01006279.1 coordinate 1,341,646, forward strand.
CCCAAACTTGGGTCACACATTTCTTGGTTGAAAATCTGCACTCTCATAGAGAGCGAGGACAGAGGGTTTGGTGTAAAACTACTGGTGCTAATAAGAATAATGACATCCCCCCTCTGCCAAGCCATCACTTCTCTAGAGCCTGCAAATTAGCTCTAGTACTGGAGTGGGAATCCATAATTATCAAGCCATAGACTTGCTACAGACTGCCAACACCAGTCCCTCAGGAAAAGTCTCCTTTCACCAATCCCAGGCACAGTGAGGGCACAGCAAGTCAGTGTATTCCACCACAGGCTGACCCCAGCTAGGGAGACAGAGGCAGAGAGCAGATGTCACCACATCCTGTTTTCTGCTTCCAAAGTTGCAGCATCTCAGAGAACCAACTCCAGAGCAGCACTTCTCCACCAAGGAGGGCAGGGGAACCTGCAGTGGAAAACTGATCACAAGATAAGGTGCCCTACCACCAAAGTGGGGAGAACTTCAGTGGGGAGGGAAGTACACCGAAGAGGCAGCTCGAAAAACAAGTGATTGTACTCACTAGCCTAGCCAGGAGCTGCCACCTCAGCAAAAGGAAGACCAAGCCTCTCTTTCTTCAGCTTTCCTGTTTTTCCTGGGCTACATCACCACAGGATCAGGTTGAGTCCCACCAGCTCTTTGGTTCCCGATCCCACTGAGCACCACCTCTACTGAGGCCCAGTGCAGCAAGAGCATCCATTTCCCACCTTCCCTTCACCCCACAAAAAAGGCTGGTCACCAGGACAGCTGTGAGGACCTTCTCAGTGCCACAATTCATCATTCATACCCAGACAAGTTCAATGGGCTGGTTTATAGCACACACAGGTACCCCGTTCAGCTCTCCAAATGGGGGCACGTGTCACTGCATCTTGAGTTCCAAAAGCACACTTCTCTTTTCAGCCTCACCCCCAAAGGTACAGGCTTGCAAGGCATGTGTCTGCATTTGGACTGATGAGTGTTCCCCAAAATAGAAGACAAAAAGCTGATTCCAGTCATCTCCAAATTATTTTATATTAATAATGATTTGCATTAAAAATTAATTCCCTTTGACTGTGTTCACACCTCAGTGGTGTTTACTGACTGAAAACATGCTGGTAAATGTGTTTGCTGAAGAAACATTCCCTGCACTGGCAAATTTTAGGCAAATATTTGTGGTAAGCCATTTTCAAAACTGCAAACCCAAATATTTATCCCAGAAAAAGGATTCTAGAAGTCCACTTGCAGGACAGAAACATACCACACAACCTCTGTCTCCAGCCAGCCTGACAGGCGCCCAGCAGCTCTGCAGACAAAGAATCCTTCAGAGGGGTACTGGGGGTGGCTGATAAAATCCAAGCTTGCTTACAAGCAGACCAAAACCCAAAGGAGAGGAAGGACAAAATTTATGAAGCAATCAACTCATGGAAATTATTTGCTCAGTGTGCCTATCACATTTGGTGAAAGGGGGAAGTACACGCGAGGCCTGACACAGCTCCACTGAGGTTGAGGTGGAATGGGATTTATTCCCTTCTGTTTCTGTGGCAATGAACAGCAGCAGTGCTCCCTCAGATTGTGTTTTTGCAGGCTATATGCCCTCAGAAGGAGGGTCAGCTGGATGGTGGCCACTAGACCTCAATTAGATATGAAAGGACTATGTCGATGGAAAGTTGTACATAGCTGCAGAAATGCCCTTACGCCTGCACAAACCAGAGAAGAAGGCAGCTTAGAAAGCAAATTTTATACTAGATCCAAGCCAAGCATCTATAATATATGTTTTGTTTGGTATTTACACAGAATCTATCTGAAAACGAAGGTGCCTTTAGTTGCCAAGGGTAGCAGATGTGTTTTCTGCAATCTACTGCCAAAAAGTAAGTTAAGAAAGGAGAAGAGGGAAGTTCAGCTCCTTCATCATGGAGAGCATGGTGTCCAAACACTTCAAGTCAACCCACTTGCAATAAAATTTGAAGTATTTAACTCAGATGGCTGGGACTGCAGCTGATCATTTTTAATCTCGACAATAGCATGACGCCCAAATGGCAGCGGCGGAGTTCAGCCTTCCTGGAGCGTACCTTTGCCTGTCACCTATAAGGGACATGTGGGAACAGCCAGAAGACCTACTCTGGGCCAAGCCTGAGAAACTGCAGAGGCAGGACTTGTTTGAGGACTTTACTGCAGCCTCCTTCAAATAAACTTCATGGTTCAGGCTTCCAAACAACTTGATCCCGCAGCCCAGTCCTGCCCGACCCATCCTCCCCACTGCTCCTTCTCGTAGGGTCACCACACAGGAAAGGGCTTGACCCACCTTTGGCACGATGTCCCCTGCGCAGTGCACAGCTCCTTCCAGTTCAGTACCTTGATGGGAGGGCAGAAGGAAATGTACGTTGCTACCAGCCTGGTGCAAGAGACGTGCTGCACTCTTAAAAAACAAAGGATTTTATTTTTTTTGAGTTCTCAGCCTTTCTGTCTTTCATGACCTAAAATTTCATTCTCAAAGGACTTCCTTGAAGGCATTTTAAGCAGAACTACACATAAAAAGCCCAAATGGCCGACAGAAGATCAATAGTGTTTTTCCCAATGCAACCTGTGAAAAATTGTATTTTTAACGTGCACTTTTAACCTCTCTCAGACTCCCCATCTCAGTGACGACCACGTAGCATATGGTTCTAGCCATCAGAAGAATTAAACAAGTATCTATGAAGGTAATGAAGCAGTAAAACCTGCAATAGAGATTAAACTCTCTGGAAACCTGTGAGTAAGTGGAAAAGGTTTAGAACAATGCTTCATTGCAAACTGGAAAACAATCAGAAGATAATTTTGTTTTAAAGCAGACAAGAATTTGAAGAGACTGCGAAATTGTAGAAGAATTTGTAATGTACGTAAGGCAGAGGAGTTGATCATCAAATGTTGGGAGGGCTAACCTATCATTGCCAAGGCAGCAGAGGGTGATCAGTACCAGCAGCAAAACATCCAGTCAGAGCCTGCTGGGGGAACAAACTCTTGGTGCCACAACAAGAGTTTGCCAAGCAAAGAAAGTTGCCCGTTCTGGATCAGTGTTCACACTTTTCCAGCAATGTAAGCACTGGAAAAAGGTCAATGCACCTAGCAGGGAGCAGAAATAGAGTTCAGAGCTGAGACACGGGGTGCAGTGTGCTAGGCAGTTCTCACCATATCATGGGCACAACACCATAAGCAGCCAGATGGGGAGAAAGTTTGCATCCGCAGTGTGGTTTCTAGAGGCAGGCACAAGTCATGGGACACGGTATCTTCACAGAGGCCACATTTGCACAAAATTCTTGTGGGAGGAAGGCGAAGTCTGGCCCTGCCTATCGCCCCTGGTACAATCTCAGATGGGAGAGAGCAATCTGAACTCCAACATGATTTCAAGTGGCACACTGTCAGACAGGATCCCATCTGCAGGGACACTCTGTGAACCACAGCATGGCAGAGAGCCTCTCTGATTATCCTTGGATGGTGCACAGCTGAAAATTCCCCTTTTCCTGGTGGCCCTGGGAGGGGCATATGCACACAAGCACAACTTTCTGAAGATTTTGCAGGAACCTATGCACCAGTTGTGCTGCATGAAAGTTCTTGTGTCAGAGCTCTGGAAAGGTTCCTAATTGCTAATTTTGCCAAGACTGAGAAGAAAAAGCCATAGCACCTGAGTGATGCAAGAGCCAAAATACTTCCCTACTGCAATACCATTAAAAAAGTATTTTAGCCTCTGACAAAGGTTCCCAGCTTTTTAAGGCCTTACATACATTAGTAAGCTTAATTATTTGTGAGTCTTTGTAGCCTAATCACTAACATTTGCAGTTAATGCAAATGTCACTCCCTATGGTTGCACCTACATTACCTGCTCAGCTATCTACCACAGAGTCTGGGGGACCTGAGGGATCATGGTGTACTCTGCTCTCGCTGGGCCTGGGTTTTCCTTGCAGAGATCAGTGTGCACTAGTTTCATCCTAAGAAAACCTGTTCCCAGGCTCAGGAACCCAGAAGTGCTGCTACATTCAATAATGTGCTATATGTAAGGACAGAAAACCTCACCAAATGCCCTACAAGCCCATGCAGAAAGGTGGACTCTCAAAAGCACTTTCCATTGGAGGCCAGCAAAGAGAATAAAAATATTTTTTCTTTATTGCTTAAAAAGGGATGAACGCTATTGAAAAAGAAGTAGCCAACAACAGTAGTAGCAGTAGACAATATTTTCTGGGATTAAACTGTAAAGCAATATTTGCAGGAAACGACACATTGATTCTGACTCTGCAAGCCTCAGGAACTCTCCCTGGTTGTGAGTGCAAGCTTCCACCTCGACCCTACCAAAGCTGATGGAAATGGACAGTGCTGGTTATTCAAGAAGCTCTTGTTTTCAGAGGAATAAAAATGACAGGAGAAACATTTGTATCAGCACAATCATTCCTTTGGCTCTTTCACCCTCCTTCTCCCAGTCCTGGCTATTAAATAGACCGCTCTAGCTAGAAAGTTCTTCATACAAATTCCTTACCTATACACTACTTCTGACTGTTTGATGATGCTGTCGCCTTCCCAATGCCACAATGTTTTTTCAAAAAAAAATGGAGGTATTTTTTTCTGATGACATACCATTTAACAAAAAACATCAAGCCTCCAACTTCAGATACAGCAGAAAACCATCATCCTGTGACCAAAAACCGCAGAATGCCTGAGGTAGGAAAATACTATTTATTCTTGTAATGGATTTTATGAACAAATCAAATGAGGTGAGATGTTTCTGAAAATTTGATCATTCATCACCAAAGGCTTTTCCCATCTTGCACTCATCATTTCTACTACCTGCCACTGCTGGAAATATGTCCTGCTCATAGAAATAGATATAACACGCACACACACACTTACTCATGTGCACACACTCCAAGCAAGTGCCTGGCCTTCCTTGGAGAGCAGCAGATCCATAAAGATGCAAGGAACATTTAATCAGTCATTTTTATTTGCTTTTCTCTTAATAAAAAACTACTGCAGCTATGGAATGTGAACTTTTGCCTACTTCTTAAATGTCGGACTTAACTATTCTCCCTTCTTCTTTTTTCCTCCATCTCAGAAATAGTCTTAATAAAGCTGGAGAGGATATGCATCATATTTCTCATATTTTACTTTTGTCTGTCAGAATGGCAAAAATTTTAGCATTACAAAGATATAAAAAATCCTAAACTCTAGAGTAAACTGATAATTTAGATACCTCCACACATTTTCTGAGGCTTTAAGAAAGAAGATGCTGTGATCACAAAAAAAAAAAAAAAGTGGTTTTAATTCTGGTAAATTTTTGCACATGTGTATACATGTTTGTATGTGTGTTTTAATGTCATAGAATACCATAAAAAAATTTGGGGGTTGTGGGAATAAATTTTCAGCGTTCTTGCTCATTTAAGGGAGGGCAGCCAAAAAAAAGTGTATTCACAGAAGCTTGGCAGCAATCCCTCATGGAGACAAATAAGTACATTACAAGACAGTGCTGTTCCCTTTCCACTGTGCATCAACGTAGAATTTCACCCTCTGTTCACATTGCAGAAGACTGAATAAAATTTATCAATGCTCGAAAGGTTCATTAAAAAAAAAGAGCAAAACCCAATCCTTGCTGCATAAGCACTCAGGGTTTTCAGCTGATGGTGCGGGGAGGTGCTGTGGTGGGCTCAGAGAATGGAGGATAGCTCTGCTGGGCTGTACCATTACAGGCTGCTTTGTCTCTTCATCCAGCAATGTGGTCATTCCTGGAGTCATTCCATGGCTTGCCCTTGGGAACTTTCCCTCAGTTTTTAAGACTGAAGGCATATACTTTTCTGCCATTTGTGGCTCTCGGGAATAAAAAAAAAATTTAAAAAGAAAGAAGGTGTAGAATTACTCTTACTGCCCAGGTGGCCAGTGATCAAACATGGCAGTTGATAGAAATGGTCTTTGGCTATCTACCATCCCTGATTTTCAAGCTGAATGGAAGCAATGTTGCAATGATAAACTATTTCAAAACAAGTTACTTAAAATATCATGAGACTCCAGCTCCAAGATTACGGACCCAAAACAAAACCACTGAGGTTATTTTTCTCTTCTCTTACCCCAACATCCTCTTTTTCCCCTTGCTCTGGAAAATGCTTTTCCTGCATCTCTCGCTCTTCCTTCCCTCCCATGAGCTGTTTTTATCTCCCTGCTGCACACAAATTTCCTTCTCAATATCATCTTACAGATTTTCTCTGTCTGCTTCACAACAGTCTTAAAAGATACTCTCTCAGACATCAGTCTCCCTGGCCAGACCCTCTTCAGCTACCCTGCACCTCCAGAGACTCTCCGGACATTGTGGCTCATACAGGATGTATTGAAACTGATTGCATCTTTCTGGCTTCCTCAGGGAAGCCCTGCAGCTTGTGCGGTAGTAAAAAAGCTGAGCTGCAAAATTTGGGAGGCAGAGGATCCCAAGGGGACACCAAGGTACATATATTCAGCATCATTCTTCATATCATTCTTCATATTTAATAACATCGGCTTTGCTAGAAGTCACCCTAAGTCTTCACCATCTTTCCAACTTTAATTTTTATATCATTGAGACACACAAAGATATAAACTGAGAAAATGTTCAGGTTGGACTCCAAAACTGGTCAAACATTTGTAGTCAAGTGGCACTGCAAGGTAACACAAGTGTGAAAATTTTTTCAATGAATGAAGTGTATTAAAACAAATCAAAAAAAAAATAGTTAGAACAAACCCCTGGACTGACCATTATAATTTACTTCAAAATCTCAAAGATGTTAATGGCAATGGCTAGCTTGTTTCTAATGCATCGGGAAATAACAAAAAGAATATATATTAGACGTATGAATTACGGTAGTTTTGAGGAAATGGACCATTTTTCCTGGTAAGTGATTTGGCCATGAAAATACTTCTTTCATTGCCCTCATACTGTAATATTATCAGACAGGCCAATCTGTTCAGGTACTATTGAAGGAGAAATTTTTTATCCTTTTGTTTAAGTGTAATTCTGAAGTGGTTTCACAAACACACTCAAATACTACCAGACTGAATGAGAGGCAATTTCTAAAATGGATGTATTTTTTCCTTCTAGTATTAGTACAAGATGGAGAGACAGGCTTGAAAACGCACTTTGAATCCCCCCTGTGCCATGCTGAGATGAAGACCTGGCACCACACTTCCACATTGCATTCAGAGCTTAGACCAAAAGGGCTTTATTTTCTTTTGTCTGTTCGTTTTTGGCTTCATCTGGGTCAGACAGCCTGGGAACAGCCATACAGGTTGGAAAGTTGCTGACAATCTGTTGAAGCTGGTGGAGCTCGGGTGTTGCCTTTTTCCTGGTCTTAAAATTAAAAGCTAGATACGGTTAAAGGGAAAGGGGTTTTTACTTCGGTATTTATTTCAGATCCTTGGTGCACCACATCATCCAGGTGGAGTGCACTGAAATGCACACAGAAATGCACCCTGGAATGCACACCCACAATAAATCACATATACAACTTATAGGCCTTGCAAATTAGCATATCTATCAAAGATTCCTTAATGAGAGACTTGAATGAATCTCTTTATTCTGAGGAATCTCTTTTCTGGGTGGGCCTATCTTAGTTTACAGAATGTGTTCTAGAAAGGGCCTTGGTGTTGGGGGCTTTCTGACTCTTAGAAGCGAGGCTTCCAGAATGTTTGGTCTCCTGGCTTACTGGAACATGGGGTATTGGACTTAGGGAATTACAAGTATGCGGGCTAAAAGCACTAAGGATATATAAAATCTATATAAAAGGCTATATAAAGGGGTATAAAAGGGGTATATAAAAAAGGCAAAAAATCATCATGGCATCAGGGTAATGCATTAGTATCACTGTGTACTTTTCTGGGAACTACAAAGAATCTCTTCAGGACTACCTTTCTTCAGGTGAAGTCACGTTGGTTGTTGGGTTGAGCTTGGAGAATCACTGCTCTCGTGGCAAGTTTCTCTTCAATAGCAGCTAGTTCTTTAGAGGAATTTGCTGACAAGAGAGGTTCCATCCATACTAGTACAGGAAGGATGACCAGGACCATCTCGGGGTAGTAAAATCAACTGGCAGAGAACAGCCTGTGTCCATGAAATTGAATTCTCCTACCTTTTCAAAATGCATCCAAGCTGCCTGTTTCCATAGGAGTGTCATTATCAATGCTTGCTTCCCAGTACTTACCCCATTGTCTAATGCACTTCTTTCTATTGGCACCACAACATCTACCAAAAGACCAGCGGTAGATAGCCTGGATGATGTGCAGAATAAATGTTCTTACCTACTCAGAGAGACTGAGGGGAAAAGCAGCACTACAACAAAGGCTCCTCAGAAAAACGCTCTGGGAAACTCCAGCAGGCTCAAGGGCATCCTTATGATTGCATAATATTTTTTTTTTTCAATCATCACACAGCACAACAACAAAGTGCACTTCTAAAATTCTAAGGTAAGTATTAGGGTGCTGTACTTGCAGTACAGTGATTGTCAGTGGAAAAACTCTCATGAGCATCAACACAGACATGGTGTTACATGACCAGTTTATCCTCTGACTGTCCCATGCTTTCTGCAAGCGTGGCATCATTCCTGCAGCTTTCACCAATACAGACATTGTGAAATCACAGGAGACAGAGCTGAAAAACACGTTGAGATGTCCCAAGGTAGGACAAGCTGTATCTCAGTGCCATTCCTAGTGGTTGCTTGTCCCTCCTGCCCTGAAAAACACCTCACCAAGGAGGACGGCTCCCCATCTCCACAGATGTTCTTGTCCAGTTCCTCACTATCCTCATATTTTCTCTTGCTTTCTGTCCCAGGTCCTTCTCTCTGCAGCTCATGACCACTGCTTCTTGCTTTGCCTGCTACAGACGTAGAGAACAGATCATTCTCCTCTCTTTCCACTTGAAAACTGTTACCCTGTCCCATTCACCCCATCAATCTGCTCTCCCTTAGAGTAAGTAGCCCAAATCTTTGCCTTTTTTCTTATTAGGCTATGTGTTTAGATCACATTTTCTGAATAACCTCATCTTCACTTCATCCTCTCCAAGCGATGGATGGCTTTCATGAAGCACAGTGCCAAATACTGGACATGAAATAACTTTACCAGTGGAAGCATTATTTCATGTCTTCATTGTTTACACGTCACAGGGTGGACTTTCTCCTTTTCACAGCAGGCTGACGTTGCTCACATCTGTTTGGTTTGTGATCCAACATTGCTCTGAGATCATTCCTGGAAGAAAGCAACAGTTTCTCTCCCCTTATTTAATTAATGAGTTTTTGTTGTCCCCTTCCTTGCACCAGGCACTGTGGAATTTCATCTTATATTTAGGAAAAATCTTCAAATTTTCAGAATTGCTTTTAATTCTAACTCTTTCCCTGTTGTGCTTGCAGTCTTTCTCAGATTTGTTTTAGCTTCAGGCTTGCTAAGCCTCCCATGATCCAGGTCATTAAAGAGAGCATTGGATGAAAGTGAATGGAGAACAGGCACTTGTGCACTAATCACAAGGCGAGATTTCTAAAAAGATGGCACTTTATCACAGTTCCATAATACATATTTTGACATTCCTTTCCCCCTTTTGCTACCAACCACCACTCTTCTGGGCTGTGAGTTTCAAATTTCCTCCTACACAAAGGCTGTAATAAGATCCTAGAAAGCATTTTCTAATTGATAACTCTGAACTTCAGCCAGGAATATAAATCTGAGATCTTTAAATTATCCTAATTGATATCTGTGGGGATTCACATTTACTACTGGACATTTTATATCTCTTGCAACTAAAAAAAAAGTTTGAAAATCCTGTGGCCTTCTTTCTGATGCTCTGCATCCCCTTACTGAAGGTAAGTTTTGTGCACATTGTGGCTTAACGGCATATTATTTATCTTTTCCTTTTTTGACTGGCACAAACTTGCATTTTTCCTGTGCTGCATTTCTTACAACCTGAGTCACTTTATTTGATTTGGCAGATCTGTTTGTTAAGGGTTGGTGACACACAGGTAGCACAGTCCTTGCTTTGAGCACTGCTGTGAGTCAGAAACTCTTTAATTTCAACCCTGATTTTGCCAGATAGGCAGCTGCATAAGTCTAGGCAGATTTTTTAGCTCCTTACCTTGTTTTAGTACCAGGCAGTGCTAAAACAACCCAGCAGACAACATCGTCTTCCTTGCTTTCAGTGAAAGTCCAAAATTAATATCCGCAGTGAATTGCACCCAGCTAAATGCACTTAGCTACAATTATTCTTTCAGGTTTTCAGTGCATATTTACAAACAACATCTTGGAAATAGGATACCAGATCTTCAGCTGGTGCAACCGTGCAGCTCCACAGATGGCCAGGAGAAATGTTCACGAAGGCATTATGTTATCGAACTGTATTATGTTATCAGGTTCTGTAAATCCTATTTGACAAGATCTGCTATAAAACCAGTTTCTGCACCCCTGAGCTTTATTGCAAAACACCTGCATTTATACTTCTTTCTTCTGCTGAGGGCAAAATATTTTAGAAGCTGAATCTCTTAATGGAATTGATGTATCAAGAAGAGCAGGTGGATTTCTTGAAAAAAAAAAATTTAAAAAGCAAACAGAAGGGAAACAAAGGAAGCAAAGTATAGCTTCACTAAAAAAGCTTTTCTGTAACAGAATACTAAAGAAATACTATGAGAAATCAAACACAGGAAGATTAGGAGTTACAGAAACTGGAGGCAAAGAGAATTAGAAGTAAAAGAAGCAGAACAGGAATACAATCTCAAAGGTCAATTGATAAAATATGTAGCAAGCGCTGAACCAACACCAATCAATACCACTCAGTGTGAACTGAATCACAGCCTAATAACCACATCACATCCACTTCATGGCACTATCACAGCACAGCAGGAGGCACTGTCCAGTCCACTTTCTGCACACTCACCCGGACTGGCCTTGCCAAATGGTCCCCAGGAGCAAGGTGGGATGTATTCCACCCTTGGTGCTCTGCCTCCAGAACTGAAAAGTGCCTAAGAAATGCAACACCACAGATCTACACTCCCCAAAGCAAGACGGGACTAGGAAGAGCGCTGCTGAGTGCAATGCCTGCCACATCTTCCAGCCAGGAGGCTGTCCATGGAAGGGAGCATCCTGGTGAGTTCCCTCCTGTGCACAGGTGTGCACCCTGCTCATCACCCCAGGAAGAGCAAAGGAGGCTTAGCCTCACCTGTCCCTGCCCTCTGAGTCAATCCCGGGGTTTCTCTGGAGGCTCCATCTCCTGAACAACATGCAGGGCAGCAGGGAAATCCCTATGCCCAGCAAGATTTGGTCACAGTGAATCCATCCGCAGGTCAGCTCTGGAGTAAAAACTGCCTTCTCCATAAAGGAGGATGAACTAACATAGAAAATAAGTGGAGAGAAAGGAGAGGCTCAATATCAAATGGTGAGATCAAAGTCAAGTCTGGCCCATTTTTACACCATATTATGGAAAAATCTTGGCCCCTTTCAAATTAGTAAAAGTCTCCAAAGTGTTTAGAAAGGCCTGAGCATATGTCATTATTCTTGATCTAATGGTTATGATGTTTGACCTGCATCTTTCCCAAAATGCAGGTGGATCTCATTCAAAATTTTTGTAAGCAGATATAATCAGCAGTATACCAATGATATGAAGATACCGCACTATTTCTTGAATATGACAGCACATTTGGGGTAGACTGCACTTACTACTGTGTGCCCAAAAGGGAGTGCTGAAAGAAAAAGATTTTAAAAATCTGTTCTTTCTCCAGTTACCCTTATTCCGGAGAAGTACTGGATGTTTAATCGTTTCTTATCTATACAAAGCCACAGAAAATCACCTCTTCATCTTAAACCCTGCCCTGAGCCTGGAGGCTCCTTAGGCTAGCGCCATCCCAGCATGCCGGTGCCTGTTGCTGGCGGGAGGGCCAGGACTGGCACTGCAGCTGCTGCCGCTCGCTGCCCTGCCCGAGCGGAGCCTGGGGCAGCACAGCCCGGCAAGGCACGGGGCGCCTGGCACGGATCCGGAGCGAGCCTTGTGCTCGAACACCTGTGGGTCCGCTGGAGATGACTGCAGCCCCTCGGGCAGCTCGCCTGCCAATGCGGCACACACAGATGCTATCGAAGCAGTAGCCCTGGGAAAGACTGGGAACTGATTTCCTTGGTTTTCTCCACACCTTTTTCCTGACTTTCAGCTGGTCCCGTGCCTGGGACAACACCTTTTCTTAAAGCGTGTGTTCTCCTCTTGCTTGTTTTGATTTTACATTTTGAAGAGGTTAATCATCACTGTCTGACAGATATACCAAATTCAAGATTCTAAGAAGTCTTCAGGTTCACTCCTTTTCTAAGAAAATTAAATGTACATTAAAAATCCACAATGGGATGAACAAGTCTCACATTTCAAAACGTTTCATTTCACCAAAAACATCTTTCACAATCTTAACTGGTTGAAGCATGACCAACCAGCAAAGCAGGCTCATAGCACTCCTAGGCTATTATAGTCTGTAATATATTATATTACAGACTCCTAGACTTCATAACATAACTAAACTTTCAAGAAAAATTGTCTACCATAGTTTTTCTTTTCCATTTTCAGTAGAAATGGTGCTATATAAGTTAGAGGACACATTTTAAGATTACCATGCATTGCTTATATATTATATATGTTAATATTATATATACTCATACAATGATTTTACCAGGATCTCACAAATATAAAGAAATAAATCTTACCACATATGTTTACGGAGCTGTTTGCAAGATTTTGGAGTCTAATTAACTGAAAGTTCTCCCCAAATTAGAAAATTAAAAATCACAGGGAGATTGAGAAGTGGCACAGGAGTGGAATTGTCTCAGGAAATTAATCAAAATGTGCATAACCAATTATTTGACAGATATTACTTCTTCTAATTATAGCCAGATATCGCAGCTGACAGAGAAGGTAAGGTTTTTACATAACAGCAGAGCACAGGACATCTGTCACCAAACTATTCACAGCTAACTCTCTTAGTATCTCACTTAAGGCAGCGTCTGATCAAAATCATAGATAAATAACTCTGTGTATTTCCTATCCTGTAGCTTTGTAAGCAAATGAAGTCCACAAGCTGCTAAGTCTGGAAAATACTGCCCTGTGTGCTCAGCTACCTGCCCCTGTTCATGGAGAAATCCAGCTGAGATTGGTGTCTTGACCCATCCCAGCTTGTGCTTGCAATATGCTTTTGTGCCCACATTATCCCATGCAATTTGAAAACAAAAAAAAACTTTGCTGAGTTTCTGACATCCATTATTTAATCATTCCATGCACTGTTAATCTTCGGGGCTGAGGATGACTTTGTTTTGTTTCAGAGTCATCAAACTAAACTCAGTCCACTGGGGTTAATTCATCACCGGCAATGCTGGCAAGATTTTTATGCTGCTCCAATACTGCCAATGTACAGTCCAAATGCACATGTATCTGTGTTCACACATGCCCACACACACTTAAAGGTGTGTGTATATAAACTTATGGGTACACACACACACACACAGAAACAAATACAGTTTCATCATGTTTTCCTTTAAAAATAATTTTAGCCAGTGGCATTGCAAAATCTGCCTGGCCTATAACCAGGAGCCTGCACCTGCACAGATCCCAGTTGCAGAACCCATCCTGTAATTGTTAAGCAATTTTCCTGTTAAACAACACTGGCAAGAGTCTGGCAGATCTTATGCTCAAAAAACCCAGTATTTGTTTGGCTCATATGTTACTAAGACACTGCACTATTCCTCAGACCATCTAGAAAGCTGCTGTTGTCATACTGGCAAGAGGTTTTGCTTTCCCCTTTAAATTAATGAAACATTCCTTCATGTGCAAGGAACACAGCCCAGAAGTACCAAATCCTTCCTAAAATGATGTTTCTATTCTAGACATTCTTCCTATATTTGGAGACTTAGAAGGAGCAGGGCTCATCGTTCCCTGCTCCCACTCCTACTCTTTTAGAGAGGATCTGGCTCTGGAAAAGGAGGTTCAGGCTTTTTCCCTTGGAGAAAACAATTTCTTTCTATTTCTCCTCACTTCGCTCTCTTGCCAGACTTTTTAGCTAGTCTTTCACTAATGTTAGCATATCTCTCCTGGTCAATGCAGCTGGCATGGGCAAGAGCAGTGAAAATGCACTACAGCCCGGGCTTCAATACATGACAGCAACCAGACTAAAGATGACCCACAGACTTTGGGTTCCCATGGCTTTCTGAAAACCACATTGCTCTGTCTTCACTGCTACTGCCCTGTTAGCACATGCTACTTATTGGTGGAGTGCAGAAAAACATATCAAAAACCACTGGCAAAGACATGATTTGCGTAAGCACTGGAACAGGACTGCAAATAAAGGCTCTCAAGGACGTCAGGGAAATGCTGGCAGAAGAGGTATAGAGGTGAGAGCTGAGAAACGTTTTCCATTCATTTGATCCCCCAGTTTCCAAGAAAGCAGAATTACTTATTTAGAAAAACACAAAAGTTGCATCAAAAATGCTTGACTGGATAACTCCAGTTATTCCCCATAATGTCCAAGGCACTAAATTTTGGCTGCCTGCTCAGCTCAAAAATGGTCAACAAAAATTGTTCATGTTCTCCATTTCCTTGAGCTTCCCGTTCTTGATTCCTTCCCTTTCTTCTTGGGTAGAAGAGAGAAAGATCAAAAATAAGCAAGTGTGCAGACCTCTGTTGAAAATTTTTCTGTTTCCTGGTGACAAGTGCAAAATCACTTCTCATAAAATAGCAACCTCTCCATCTAGAAGCACATCTGCTGACCTGAAACATCTGTCCTCTGCCATCAGTGCAGGGCAATATGTTGACAGATTAACCCTCCAGAGGTGCCAGACTCAGATACATGCCCTGGACAAGATAAAACAAACTTTGGAGATACCTCTCTCTCCCAAAGTTAACTGCAGGAGGAGCCTGGAAAACTTTGGTTCATGTACATTTATAAGTGCAGTAATATACAAAAGACGGGTTGTGAAAGAGCTGAAGTCTGGTGAGAGGAGTCCTGCCTTCAATATCTTGTAGCCAGCATAAAGCTCACACAGAAAGGCACATCAAGTCTGGAGTGCTGATTGCTATAGAAATCATAGTACCATTTCTGTGTCTTTTTTCTGTGTCTTAATTTTTATTTCTCCTGTAAGTTTGGGATAAGTAAAAATCTGGACTACCAATCCTTCCCTTTGTGATTTTTATTTTTTTTAACAGAACAAATTTTAAGGCCATTCTTTGTCTTTCTTTACAATTTCTCCCCACATACACACCAGATGAAAAGCTTTCTAGCCATGCCATTAATCTGCAGGTGCTTTAGTGAGGACTTGATGTGCAGGTTTAACAAACTACTGAAGATCAGTGCTTGAAAAATGAGGACCATTATTATTCCATGCCTTGCAGATTATGAACTGATAGCTGTAGCCTCCATCCTTTGCTTGTGCTTCATAACTTGGAAATCTCTGCACATTCAGAGAAGCATTCAGTTAAAAAGGAAATGGATTTCTCTGTCTAATTAGACTAAGTGCTCTCTCCTAGCCTTTGTCCTTGTCTTTCTGGGATCTCATTTACGGTGCTATTTAAAAGGAGCCACATCTGTTACAATGAGCTGTCTGTCAACTAAACATCCCATTTCAGACACAATTTTCTCTCACCTTTTACTTATACTTTTCAATAACAAGATGATAGATGCAGATTTTAGTCAGCAGGTTTTTTTTAAAACTGCTGAAAGGAAAGTTTGCCCTCCTCCCTATCCTCTTCCAGCTTGCAATATGGTCCTGATTTAGAGACACCAGAACACTGAATTGAAAACCTGGATTAGTTTGGCCTCTAAGTTTGCTTTTATTTAGACCAGTAAAACAAAAATCATCTTGGTCTTTGCATGTTTTAATTGAGGATACTGCTAATCGCTCAGTAGCAGTAGACATATGCCTCACTGTAAATTTTACATTCACCCCTAGCAGCTGCAGCTGGTGTTGATTTAGTGTTACCCTGATAACCCTGCTGGGTGGTTTTTTACTTGATTTACATTCCCTGTGAAGGGTGGAGGTAACATTTCTGAGAGTGTGAAAACAAAGTGACCTTACAGCTAAACTCTCCTTCCTACAAGCAGCAAAGCAGTGGTTTTTACCATCTGACCTTTAAAAGTGAAATTCCAAGGGTCATCCTGAGCAACTCTGCTGCAATGAGCTTTGTTTTAATCTACCAACCACAAACATTCGGGGTCAGCCCTGAATGTTTGTTCATTACTTTGATTTTCCTCCACTGGTGTTTTTTGCACATGCACACGGGAAGACAAACAGAGCCCAGGGGAGGGCGGGATCCCCTGCACGGCCGGCTGGCTGGCTGCAGGCGTGGATGTGCTGCGGGTGCACAAACACACACAGCACCATGCTAAAGGCTGCTGTGCCACCTCCAAGCCACTCAACCCTGTTATCCAGCCCAGTGCTGGGCAGGGAAGTTAACCTGGGTCCTGCAGCCTCATCAAGGCTTAGCTCAGGGCAGCAATCACACTGCTCAGGCAGGGGCTGCCACAAGGACTTGGCTGGATTTTTCAGGCTGGGTGTTCTCTCCACAGCAGCTCACTGTGCTGCTTTTATAAGACAGCTCTTTCTCGTGGCTCTCTTGTGCATTTAAGCTATGAATTCTTAGTATTTGTTGGGCCTGGTTCATCAGTGATCTGCTTTCACTAGGCCTTCAGAGGCTCAGTCATGACACAAATAATGATTAATAGTAACAATAAAATCCTTTGTCTGAAATACCTGTGTATCATTTGTAATGGATAGCTGGTCAATACTTTACTCTGAAAGTTTAGCATCCTCCAGGGGAAAGAACAATTTACTTTTTTTTTTTTTAATCCATTTCCTATAAGTGTGTCATCAGTCACTTGCTGCTCTCTGCTGTACAAATTCTTGTGGATCTGAAGTCTGAGTCCAACATTTCAGTCTCGGTTGAAAAGCAGACATTGCCCTTCCTCCATAAGTTTTATATTGAAGGCCAATCTTAGCATTCCATGTGGAAACCATGAGAAGAGCTAGCAGCAGCACAGCTCAGCCTTTACATCGACCAAGGTGTGCCTGTGCCTGAGTGAAATAGCTGTGACAATAGGTGGGACCAACACACAGGGCTGCTGACTGCTTCTTTATGTCATTTTCCACCATTTCCCTTTTAGGCAACAGAACTCCATTGGCACCAACTGCTGCTAAACATTTAATGTTTTGAAAGATTTGGCCTTTTTGACTGCAGTAGGATTTAAATTAAATTTTGACACATCATCTTAGCATACCCCTTAATACCTCTAGCTCTGGTTTACACCGCGAGGAGGGTATGATAGATGCAGCCCTTATCTGATCTGAGCCAGCCACAAAGCAGGCAGTCTTTGAGGCATTTTATCTTACAATACAGATACCTCCTCTTGGATTGTATTTTGTCTTTGCCAAGTTTAGTGTGAAGCACAGAGTACAGCCAGAGGGAACAAAATCTATGTTTTTAAACCATGTTCCTTAATGAGCCTGCCCCAAATTAAAACAGCCTCCGTTATAACTTCAAAAATCTTCCCACTTCTCTGAGATACACTCACTGCATATATCTCAGAAGCAAAGTTCATGCCAAAGGGCTTTTTTATACTCTTTTTTTCTAGCTCAGCTGCCAAATGCTGCATTAACTCAGTAGCTGAAATGCTGACTCATCAGACCCTACTTGTCAGAAATGCCTGTGTGCTCTCAAATAGAGATTGCCTTCTTTTCTGAGAGTTTAGAAGCCTCTTCTGTGACAAGTTTCAAGCTTTATGGCCTCAAAAGATATTTTATTCTTATTTGATTCTAAATTGCCACCATAGATTTAGACCTATTGGCTACCCTTTCAAACCCTCTTATGTCTGGAGTGGCATGATATTATTATTACTACTATTATTATTGTTGATATGTTGATGTTTAATATTTTTATTGTTGAATTAAATTATTTGCTCTGGTTTTTTTTATAAAATACTCTCATTTGAAAGCTGAATCACAGGTGTTGCTATCTGTCCATCTTAAGCAGGATATTTATTTCAAGGGACCCTAGCTCAGCAGGCACACATTCTTTAATTAAAACTGATTTACGGTTCAGCTCCCTATATTTTTAGATTTCAGTGAAATCAAAGGATTTCAGCAGGAAGTTGTAAGTAAAGACAAAATTAACACAAGAGCAGAAAGAATGAGAGAATGGAACAGTGATGCCGAAATTGGAGGAAACAGTATTGTTTGGGTAGTTCAAGGCAAAATTAATTGCTGGGCAGAGACAGATGATGTGCCCCAAAGTGTGTCTAGTGGGGGGAAAAAGCACCTTGCTCAATAAATGTAAGAGACCTGACAGTATTAATTTTCTCACACACATTTGGTAAATGTAGTTTAGAAAGAAAATTGCCACTTTTTAACCTCAAAAATGCTATAAAATTTACAACCTGACTTATGAATCTTAAGGGTATGAGTCCGGCAGAATCTTTTCAGGCTGCCTCTCTGATCAATGAATCCAGAAGAAACAGTTTAGATTAAATTCACTGCTAGGCAGACAGTATATAGGGCACTGAATATGATAAATTTCGTAACATGAAAAAAAAAAAAACCACATCTCATTCACGCAAATCTGGTGATGAAGAGATTCCAGCAAAATTTCATTTTTACATTCAAAGATACTTGGGTTTGGCCTGAATCTGTTCAAATCCAGTTCCTGTTGCTATTTACAATGTTATCAAGTGATAGTGGTTTTTAAAACACTGTAATTCCCCTTACACTGGTATTTTATGGGCTGAAGTCCCATGATCCCTCATGCAGCTGTCAAAACCTCCAACTTTCCCAGGACAACTGTTTCAGTTTATTTAAGTGCTGTCAGTGCCAAAATCTGGGGCATTCTGGAAATCTGATGGTAACATAAAATAAACCAAAGCTGAGTGTCAGAAAAAATGGAACAGGGAATATATTACTCACTGACTGAGTTAATAAGAAAATTAATTATATAATAAAAAACCTTCTTTGAAAAGAAGGAGCCACCACCAGAGTTTCTAGTTTTACTACACAGCTCAGTACTGAAAGGCTACAACGAGTAGGCACTTCACCCCAGAACTGAGGGCTGGCTTCGCACCACTGTGCAAACACAGCTTTTGCCACAGAACAGGCATGTTCTTTTATGGCTTAATAAACATGGCAGTCATCCAGTCACGTCCCATGCATGCCAAACCTTTACTTTCCGCACTCAGCCCTCGCTGTCAAAGACTTTTTTTCTCTAGTGAGACCCCACCTGCAGTGCTGCATCCACTGCATCCACTCTGGGTCCCCAGCACAAGAAGGACATGGACCTGTAGGAGGGAGTCCAGGTGAGTGACACCAAGATGATGAGAGGGATGGAGCACCTCTCCTATGAGGAAAGCCTTAGAGAATTCAGATTTTTCAGCCTGGAGAAGAGATGGCTTCAGGATGAACTAATTGTGGTTTTCCAGTACCTAGGGAGCCTACATGAAACACAGAAAGGGACTTTTTACAAGGGCAAGTACTGACAGGACAAGGGAGAGTGGATTCAAACTGTGAGTAGGTTTAGATGAGATATTAGGAAGAAATTCTTTACTGTTAGGGTTCTGAAGTACTGAAAAGGTTGCACAGAGAAGTTGTGGATGCCCCATGCCTGAAAGTATCTAAGGCCAGCTATTTAAAGCCAAGATGGGGCTCTGAGCAATCTGGTCTAGAGGAAGCTGTCCCTGCCCCTGGAGGGGCCATTGGAACTGGGTGATCTTTAAGGCCTTGTCCAACCCAGGACATTCCACAATTCTATGACTCCCAGTGACTTCTACAGAGCCATTTGCAAGGATGGGAGAGATACCAAGATCTGACCTAAAGGACCCAGGCAAGACAAGCAAAAACTGAGCAGTTCTGAGACAGATAAGAAGAGCAAGACAAAGGTTGTAACAAAAGCTTACAGAAGCCTTTCTGTAAACCATACAAGACTTTTCTCCTTGTACGTTTGCTTGCAACTTGGTTGAGAAGAACCCAGTCCACCCCAGTGGCAGAGGGGCACTTTGGAGATCAGGGCTGGAAGGTAGTGATGGGATCAGCCAAGAAGCCACATATTATATGGCTTTTCTACTGCGTCTTTTAGATTTGCTGGTCTGCTGGGCTGCACAGCTTTTCTGATACAAAATGTAGCATCCAAAGAAAGCACGCTGATCAGTCTTAAGGTAAATGCAGGGTTACAGACTTAGTTTTCAAAGTTTCCTTTCAATTTATTGTAAAAAAAAAATTAAATTGGTGCCACCAAATTTAATGACAAGGCTACCCTGCTGAGTCTGGAGCCCAGAAAGCTATTGTCTCCCTGGTCTATGTATCCTAGACTGTGCTAATGTTTCCTATAATGCGGCTAATAACCAACCATCAGCAATAAATGCCTTGTCATCTCATTGTTGCACACAGCAATAGCTGGAGCAGTGATACTGACAAATGAACCTGTGTAATCACTTTAGATTTCTTTGTTACATTTCACAGTGTGAAGACTGCTTCTGCTCAGCACGTCACAAAAAAACAAACAAGAGCTATAGCTGTCTCTTCCATCAATCTCGGCTTATTTTTGTCAGTCCTCTGCCTGTACAACCACAACCCCACCACCGCTTGACAGTGAACGGGAGAGCTGAGGGTTTGAGGAAGGGAAGATGGATGGTGGTAAGAGCGAGATGGATGGACCTCTGCTCTCTCCCTTCTCCTTTGCAAACATTTTTTGCCTTGAGAGAGCAAGCAGGCAAGGGGAAACGGAACTTTTTTTCTACTTTCCAAGGCTGCTTCATATGGAAAAAGAGAAAAGTGGGAAGGGGGGGACTCTCATTAAAATCCAGTCGAGTCTGCCATTTTCTCTTTTACCTTTTCAATCTTTTTATAGTTTCAAATCATTAACTATCAGCGTGAAGCTCAAAGGTAGCAGTAGCCGTCTATGAAACAGTGACACATTTGACAATAATGCTTTTGAAGAGCTTGTCACATCCTCTTCCCAAATCAGTCTCATTAATGCTCAGACTGTCTTCTCTTTTCTCCCTGCTTCTTTTCTCCTGATTTCTCTCTAATTAGCTTGTTTTTTTATGCTCCCTCGTTCCACAGTTTGAGCTTAAAAAAAAAAAAAAAAAAGAAAAAAGAAAAAAAAGAAAGGAGGTGGATGTCATTTCCATGAACCCCAAGGCCAAGTTAATCAGCAGAATTAATGACTCTATTACCCATTAGACTTGGGGCTATGGTGCTTGTATGGCAGCACCCAGTGTTCTCCAATCCCATGCTTCTTCACTTTGCTCTCACAAATGTAAACTTTTGCTGCCTCCTGCAAGCAAACGCCCTGATCCAGCCAGCCCACCACACCCCCCTTTAGTCACAGCATCTGCCATGACCCCAGAGGCAGCCTGGGCACATCACTGCTGCCCTCCATTACCTCTGCAACAGGGAAGGGAGCAAAACCTATCATCTGAAATAAAAGGAGATGGGAAAAAGTGAGGTGGTATTACTTTTTCTTCTCCCTTTGTCACATTTATCTCCCCAGCACCATGCCCAAGATGTGTCAGTCCCACTCCATGCAGATGCTTTGGGCCCCTGACTTGGAAAAGTGGCTGGCAGATCTCAGTGCTTCAAATCCAGGGTGAGGCACAAGGCTCTGCAAAATAGGATACCTCCAGGACTTATGTCCTCCAAAGGGCTTTATATCTTCACAAACCCACCCATGGAATGGACAAAACATCACTTGCCTTATTGTGGAACAGAAACAGAAAGACAGACTTCAGTGCCAGGAACAACCAAAGGGATAGAACTATTGAACCCAGATGTGACTCATGATGTCTGTGCCATTGGAGGATGACCATGAGGACGGATGGTAGGGAAGAGCTTGCCCAGGCCGGGAGCCCCTCTGTACAGGCAGTGGGTTCCCCAATAGCCATTTGCAGGGTTTATTTTGAGAATCCTGTCACAGTACAGAGCGCCTGAGCTGCCCTTGTCCTGCCATGCTGAAGGCATGCTCTGCCATCACTGGGAGCAGCAGAGCAGAGGCATCTGAGACCCCTCAGCATCTGAGACCCCCTTTTCATAACACAAGAGTGGCACCGCTGTGCAGATGCGGCCAGGACTCAAACTGGGTCACCAGGACAGTTTGCTCTGTCTGCTGTTCCTTGTTTTTAGGAACACTTTCACCTGGGAGAAAGTAATGATATTGCTTGCATCAATGGAGAGAGGACATGCTCAGGCCCTGAGCTGATGGAGAGTTGCTCTTTTTGTGCCACTGAGCTCTGAGTGGAAACTTTGGGTAATTTTTTCTTCTATTGATCCAATTGCCTGATCCACAGTTTTAACAAAATTGCATTGCTACACAGTCAAAATACAGACAGCCCTGCTCCTCCATACTCAGCTACCTCTATTCAGGAAACAGTGATTAAGAAAAGGATATGATAAGACAGGGCTTTGCTCAGCTTGAAGGATGAGAGGAGCTTAAATTGTCTTTCTGAGAGGATAACCTTATTTTCACTCTTGTAACCAAAAAAAAAAGCATGATCCCTAGGAATGATTTGCACACCTGGTCTAGTCGGTAGCCATGCAGCCTTAAAAATCAGTGGCAGCTCTACCTTGATCTCGCTAGGAGTGGACTGACTTCTGGCAGGCATCTTGTACCGAAGCAGCGCAGCAGGGCATCAATCACCGGGCTCAAACCTCCCAGGAGGCACAGCAGCCATCGCAGAAATGTCTGTGTGCTTCTGGAAACACCTCAATCCTTTTAGCCTGGGTGATCCCTATACTTTAAAGTGAACAGAAAATTGAGCTTCCCCTCACACCATTTGTGCATTGAAGCCATTTTGCCGATAAAAACACAGCCTCTGCTCTGAGGTCAAGGGCCTCTCCCCACAGGAAAGTGCAGGGTAACAAACCCAAGCCATATGAGGTACAAGCTGCTTGCATGGCAACTAGTGGGATATTTTAAACAACCAGAAATAGAAATAAAAGGCAAAAGGCAAGTCTTACATGTCAACGCATCTGAGAGCATCTAGAAAAGACAGATACCTCTTCGTATATGCACCCCATTAACTCACTACACAGCTTTGAAGTCTCACACATACACAAATCTTGATGTAGCACAGATGCAGACCAGGGGCAGACAAAAATGAACCCTCCCTTCTCCTTCTTTGCAGAGCACTGCATTTAAATGAAGGGGACAAAAACAGGACAAAGGCTCAAAGTGGCCGTGTGTGGCTCCCTGCTCCTCCAGGGAGCGAAAAGGCTGGGAGCACAACCTCTTCCAACTCTGCTGCCTGCCATGGACAACCTCAGCCTCTTGCCAGAGCTTTTATTTGATAGCTTTATTATGGTCACCCTGGTGACCATAATAACCATTCCTGGTTTCCAGCTCTATCCCTGACTATTCTCTCTCCGGGCGCTCAGCAGAGCTGATTTGGGTGCCATGGCTCACCCCATCACCACATCCTCTTCTACTCAGGTATGAGGGTTTATGCTGCAGCAGCTTGCATGCTTACCCAAGCTGCTTGCACAAGTGCTGAGCAAAGGCCATGCTGAGCCCCAGCATGCCAGCTCCTTTCTGTGGGCTGTGGCCAGGTGGAGGGTGGTCTCATCCCCCAAGTGCCAGCAATAGCACAAGAGGAAATGGCTTCAAGTCGTTCCAGGAGAGGTTTAGGTTGAATCTTAGGGGGAAAAAATTACCAGGAAGGGCTGTCAAGCACTGGGACAGGCTTCCCAGATAAATGATTTGAGTCACCATCCCTTGAGGTCTTTTAAAGACGTGTATTTGTGGCCTTGAGGGACATGGTTTAGTGACGGATTTGGCAATGTTAGGGTAATGGTTGGACTTGATGGTCTTAGAAGTCTTTTTCAACCTAAGCAAGTCTATGAAAAATTTTCTTACATGAACTTCATAGTGCAGCAGAAAAAGTTTGCCTCAAATTTCCCTATGAAACAGGGCAAAAAGTTACCTTGGCGGTCACTGAGGCAGAATAATAATCAGTGAAAAAATTAGGATAAAATCCATGAGTAAAAACCGAGAAATAGCCTAGCCAGTGATTAACATTAGCATTTATCCCACATGGAGCCATTATTTTGCCACCATATCTTTTCACGCGCTGTTGTTTCAGATTCACTGGACCAATGTGACTGAGCAATTGCTCCCCTCACCCAAAACTAAACTGACCTGAGAGAACGTCTTTGATTTTATTGCCTGGCCCTAAATGCCTGCTCAAAATTCAGTGCTTTTTTACATATAGCTGTAATATGTGCTTTTCCAAAGTGCTTTCCACAGTAAATATAGCAGGCCAGGGATAGATTTGGCCCAGTGTGTTTAACCACGTGCAATAGAGCTAAGGCACAGGAGACATCCTTGAGTTCCAACTCATCTGCCCCCCAAAATCCATAATAATAATATTTTTATTTTAGCACTCATACCTGCAGGCCTCTAGGTACTTTAAAAAAATGTATAGAGTAGTAAAAGCAATTTAGTCCCCAATACTTGCATATTTTAATTCATGGTATATTATTATTCCTCTGCAAACATATTGCTTTAGTCATCTACATTTTTATGCCCTTTCTTTTTACTGTAAAACTGAATTCTTCACTTTATTTATGGACTACTGTTTTCCCTGTACACCTATGCACCCTATTATTTATTCATAATCTCCCATTTCCTTTTAAGCTATTGTTTGCAATATATTTTTAAAATCAATAGTAAAGCTTGAACTCCAGGTTTTGGCTTTTTAAACTAGAGACTGCACAGGGCTAAGCAATGCTTTGTTTACACAAAAGAGTGAAGACAGGATTTGGCCCAAGAATACATCACTCCAGGTAGGAGGGAAACCATTAAGATTCACACTGCATCCTGCATCTCTGGCACACAAACAATGGGCAGACACAGGTATCAGCCGACTCCACACTCATTGTGAGGAGGATTCACTTTGATAGCACAGACATCTCATTAATGATCAAAATTCCTTGTAGCAGCAGGTTAGCCAAGGCCTTGCCAGCACGCTTCAGCATTTCTCAAAGCACTTTCCAGGAAGCAAGAATGCTCTCAGCAAGTCCTTCCCAAGACCGCTGTCCCCTCTGACAGCACCCACACAAGTAGGTCTGCATGCAGTCATTCAATGCAGGAGTGCTGTGGCACCAATTATCTGCTTTGTAATCGACAGTGTAGGATGTTTAAAAACATTTCACTGCTCAGACTGGTGTTTTTCCATATCTTGTTCCCTTGAAGGGCTTTGCCAGAGAGGAAAACTCTGTACAGTTAATCTGAATTAACTGCTGAAATGGATTAGTTAAAAATGCATTAAATCTCTGTGTACGCATTCTCCTTCAGAATTAACTTGGCCTTTATGAAACTTATCTTACTTTACCTTAATTCTGAACAAGGACATCTACACAGGGATTTAATGGAATTTAATCAGTCCACTTTAAATTCAGATTGTTTAGCTAGCTTGGGTTTCTTTCTTCCCACATGCCTCTGTAGACTAACCTATGACTCAACATACCTGAGGAATGGCTGACAGAGAGTAAGAATTTGGACAGCATTGCACCCTTTTTCCTGAGGCATGGCCTCTGCTTCCTATTTCACATCCGTGCGTGCACTCAAAAAGTCTGACAAAGCATCCGCATGCCCTTGCAGTTTTCAAAGAAACTTGCTTCTGGAAACACCCAGGATCCTCTCCATCATAACCACACAAAGACACCCAGCAATGGCACTCAGGAAGTCAAGGAGGTTCTACCAGGGCTGACACAAGAGCCTACTCCACACAAAATTGAGACATCAGGATAGGAGGGAGCACCTCTACCATTTTTTGTTAATTGCCTCCTAAGGAGGCAAGTCATGAGGAGACAAAAACACTATTTCTTAGAGCAACTTTTATTCATCAAGCTTTAATTTCCAAGAGGACATGACACAGAGGTTTTGTTATCTAGCAGCTATTCTAGCAAACCAAAGACAGGTCTCTCCCTGGAGTTACAGGAGACCAGTTCACCCTGCTTGATTGCTTTTGGTGATTCTGAAATGCAGATCATTTAAGCTGTTCAAGAGGAACTACCATGTTTCTCTGACTTCTCTCTTCCAGAAAGGAGGAGAAATGAGCTGTGAACGCAAAACCTTGCCTTACAGCTTTCTCTCTTTCCCCATATATTCATACCAATATATCTAAGCCGCCTACTTCTTTATTCAGTATATTTCTCTTCAGAAATATTCCACTGTTCATCTTCTAAGGGCAGCCAGAATATCACATGAAAGGGAGTTGTCATTTCTCCACTGTTCCTTTGGGTTTCATATAATAATTCAGAAAGGCCCAGACAAGCCTGTAACTTGCAGGATTTTGCAAGATCTTCCTGCACGCTGTCTTTTTTAAAGACATCTGAAATCAAATTCTAAATATCAGCAGACTTTGTACATATGAGAAAAATGTTTTTTGTTGTTGGGTTTGAGATGGAGGAAGAGACACCAGTGAGAATCAGGAAGATGCTGCATTGGTTTAGAAACAAATGAGGTGTAGGCTGTGTCACCGCCCTCTCACAACTTTGCCACTTAGACTGCATGAGGAAACATGGAATTTTTTACATTGTACATGTCCAGCCACTGCTATCTAAAAAAAAAATTAGTTTGTCATGAACACCGGGACACATCTCACCAGAGCTCTCTGTCAAAGGTAGATAAAATTCATAAGCAGATGGATTCGTTCTGGGTTTCATGCTTGTTCCTAAGGCAGTGGATCAATGTCTTTCCCTCCTCTGTCTCTCCATATAGAGTCAGGCAACAATTCCTCAATGTATTTACAGCATTTCTCTGTCCCTCTGCCTGAATCCATCCTTGTCTCTTTGGCTCTACCATCATCTTGTCATCAAGCTCTGCACACTAGAGGGCAACTTCCATGGATTATCCTTTCTCTGACTTATGCACAGAGCAGTTAAAAAAACACCCCATTGCTCTATTTTCAGGTCATCCTTTTTTCTGTTCAAATCATCAAAGCATTTGTTACTTCCCCTCTTGAGGCCTACAGACTCACCTCTGCAAGGGATATCAATCCTTTGCAGTGGCACCAGCTCCTCTTCCTTCTAAGCACACTGTAGTGTTGATCTCCAGCTTCGTGCACCTCACACCTGTTGTATGCACTCCAGCCTCTTGCTTCATCTTCCACCAAACGTCTCCTCCATGCTGCCACTGACACCAGCTTTGCTGCCTGCTCTTCAGCTTCTTGTGATGTTTTAATGTGCTAACTAATACAGGTCTTCACACACACACCCTCTCTTCACCTGTCCACCAGGTTTATTTATCCACCAGTCATCCTCATCCTGCTCCTCTCTGCAGGGAAGTCCCACAAAACCAGCCCCTCAGCAACGGCTGGGGCAGCCATCAGCTAGATAAGGCAATCTGCAGTATTTTTATCACAATTGCTTTCAAAGCTTGCAATTACTTCGTTCTTCTTTGCCCTTTCTCCCTTCTCTTAGGCTACACAACTTGTAGCCTAAGAGGAGGGAAGAATATAGTATCAAGCAAGTACTGCTACTCCTGAGTCCCAGTTGCTTCTGCTGGAATGCAGACATTAAAAGATAGTGTCTTCAGACACTGGAAAAACCCTGAATGTTAAGATAGGCATTACCTTGTCTCTCTCTCTCTCTCTCTCTCTCTCTCTCACACACACAGGCATCAGGTGCTCACGTGGCAAATAAGTGAGAGGCACTATTGAAGATACAGTTAGCAAATTGCCCTTTTTCTTATATCTTGTTGCAGTAGGAATATCTGTCACTCTCTTAGTGGTTTGCTGCTTGGAGGGTGATTTTAATTAAAATGTAAAATGTCAAACATTAGTAAGAAGGAGGATAACCCTGTGGGGAGTGAGGATGAATCAAATTTATTAGTCACTGAGCAGCAGGCTGGTAGCCCTTCACTTGGAGAAATTTTAAAGGCAGTTAATGCAAAATAAAGAATCAGTCTAATCTCCCCTGATTCAAACTAACCTTCTGAAAAACACTATCACAAGTTTCCACTAATTCCAGAAATTAAAGACAAATCTGCTATAGAGATCAAAAAAGCCTCATTTTCTGTGTGTAGAAAACACAAAAAGTTAAGTCCCATTTATGAACTGTAAAGGAAAATGTCTCTCTTAGGGGCATTTCTCCCTGTTATAGAAATGGCTGTGTTAGCACTGTACACATTGTGGAATAGGATTGTTAGAGCCACTGCCATTTGGTAGCAAGCATGAAAACCAACCCTTGGGACTATTTTTTAGGGAACTGTTTCCAAGAGCAGAATTTGCCAGTCCACAGTGCTCAGGAACAAGGATGATTATAGAACCCTCAGGAGCAGAGAAGGTCAGGATTGCAGCACATGCAGGCTCCACTTGTCCTCATACTGGCCTGATAGTCTCTGCAGTTCTGCTTTACACTGTTGCTGAATCCACTGGATGGTTCTATCATCCTTATCATCCACAGAAAAATAGCACCTCTGTTATTTCGCAAAGTTCGCTTTAAAAAAAAGATTTCCACTGTACTTTTTACTTTGCTGGTATCAAGCTAACAGACATTCTTCTTTTATTTTTTCAAGTTTCAAATTTAATAGATTCAAAGGAAGAGTAGAACAACACCCTATCTATCCCATAAATAGATTGCTTTGTGGCTTATTCCCCATAAAGGTAGCTGAGAAGCTTATGGGTACTTTTAGAGCTCTTTACCTAATGGAGCAATGCACATAGTGACAAAGTTAATGCTGTCTTGCAAAAGAGGGGCTGTGGGTGGGGGTCTCCAGGAAGATTTTCAGCTCCTCTACAAATGGATGGTGGCATTTGCTCTGAGCACCTCTGTGCATGGCAGAGGTCACAGATTTTGGTTGGCAATCATGTCCTTGGGCTTATCTCCAGCCCCTGCACACCGTTTAGTCATAGGGCAGGCTACAAGCACTACTCTCTGGTCATTCATGGTCCACATTTGGGCTGTGCCCTCCTTCATGCTAGGGCTAAGCTTCCTTTTGCAAAGGGGGAAATTCCCTTCCTTGAGAAGGCATCAGCTGCTACAGAAGCAATCAAGGCAGCTGTCTCAAGAGAAACATAAAATACGGGATAATTTTCGCACCACGGTTTCATAATGCAATGCTTTTATTTTTTTTTAATTTTTTTAAACTTATGATGGGGTGTAAACGCTTGCGAACATTTTGAACCGCTTTTAGCTAAGAGTCCTTCAAATTAAACTGTTTGATTCAGCTTGAAATCTAATTCTATATGGCAGAAAAGACAGGCAGCATTTGGGAGGTGGGGAGAGAAAAAAAAAGAATAGAGCAACAATATAGAGCTTACAAATTACAACCAAGTGGAGCTGTCAATAAGATCTTGCTTACCATATTGTCACAGAATTTTCCTTCTGTGTCACATTGGTCATTACTGTAACACTACATGAGAAATCACTCCATCTGTTAAAAAAGAAAAGAAAAGCAGCTGCTATCCTCCTGCAAAGATGGAATTAACACACACACAGTAACTGTATTCCTTTAAACTTTTGCAGTCACAGTTTTAGTCCCATTTTATTTGTTTCACACAAGCCACCAAGCAATTCTACTGCCATAGTAATAAGACCCTCAAAAAGTTCATTAACCACCATGAAAGGTACTACCTATGGAAACTGTACGACTGTGACAGCTTTAGTTCTTGCATTGATGGTTTGGAGGGCTTTGGATTTTCTCTGGTGGCAGGAAAGAGGATGTTAACATTTTGGGGAGGGGAGCGGTAATCCAGTGATTGCAGGAGACTAGGAGAAATCTTCACAGAGATTCAAGGTTATTTTGCTGACTTAGCTTGGCAGTTGAAACAGGTGAGTCCCATTATATCCAGCCACATAAAATAAACGCATTTGAATGCGTGAAGTGGAAGAGCCTGGAGCAAGAGCAGCAGGCTACCAGCAGAGGCACTCAGGCTCAGGAGGAAGCCTGGGTTAGGATTTTATGACTTGCTATTAACACTAAACAACACATGGAGCCCCTGGGAACATGCTCCTTCAAGATCACAGCTAGGCTGTATATACCAGTAAAAGGGCTGTGTGTGACTGCACCTATGTGCCATATTTTTCTGTTCCTATATTATGCTAGAGTGTAGCCTGTAGCCTCTGCAATTCAGGAAACATTGATCCAAGGTCAGAGAAACCCCAAATCAAACACCTAACAGAGACCAAATCCTAACAGTCACATTTCTCCCATGAAGGGTGAGATCACTAAATATGATTTACCAAAAGAACCAGTAGCAAAACCAGATATGATAGCCAGTGCATTTGAATAGCTATTGAAGAACAAAGGCTGGTTTGGGTGTGATCAGGCAGGACTGTACTGGAGACAGCACGTTGCAGGTAGATGAAGCCGCCTGTTAAATAATATCTCAGGCAAGGTCCAGCCTGCCTGAGGGACACCCCTTCTTCATGTTTGTGTGTGCCTCCTTGCCCTCCCCTCCCTTCAGGCTTGGCTCTGGATTTACACATCCCACCAATGTCTGCCTTCACACTGGCAGGTCCCTGTGCCAGCTTGAGCCATGAGCAGCCATGGTCAAGAGCCATGGAGAAACCGGAGGGTGTTCGGCCATGTCACCATGCTCATGTCACCCTCCTTACACCCTTCACCAGGAACCTGCTGTGGGCCAGGAATGGGGATAGGAGCCTTCTTAGAGGCACAATGTTACAGAGAATAAAGAGGCCACCATGCAAGGGTGACTTGGTTTTTGTCCTGGCAGGTTGTTTCAACAAGCCTGTAGCCACATCTCTGCTGAAAGAGGAAACACAAGAGGCAAGTGCAGTGCCAGCTCTTTGAACAGAAACCCCCTGAACTCAAAGAGAGTTCACTGCAGGGGCATTCCTGATCCATTTGCTATCCTGTAGGACTCTTCAGTTCACTAGGGAGTGATCTGCAACTATTCTGTGGCAGAAGGAATATGCCATTAGGCAGCATCATTCCAACAGTCTGCAAGATGGTGCTCTAATTTTCTGGAAATAGTGAATTTCATTATAAGTGTGTAAGTTGTATCTGTTCATCTTGTTAATTCATCCAAAGGCTTTGCCTTTCCAATAGGCTCAATGGTTACTGTAGCTGGTAAGATACCTCAAAATAATTATTAAAGGTACTCCATTAAATAGAGTATTATTTACATTATACCAATACAAAGATCCAAGTGAGATCAGAGTTCCATTTCCTAGCACAAGTGATAAAAATCTAGTTCCAAAGAATTTTTACGGAGAAGGCAAGTAATGGGAGAAGGGAAATTAAGGCACAGAGATTTGAAGTACTACTTCAGCAGGGTAGTAAAGCAAGAAATAGAATTGCCTGTTTTTATCCCACCGATGCATTTATAAACAGGACCTTCATTTTAGTATCAATGTAAGGTATTCAAATAAATGGTACTGCTAGTAAAAGTCACATTAAATTTAAAAAACAGTGCACGCTAAAGATGATCAGGAATTTTTCAGAGCTTGAATCAAATGCCATCAGAGAAGGAAGTATGACTTTTTCATGAAAACCCATTCGTTTCCAGAAGGAAGAAAAAAACAAAACAAAGCAAAGCAAGCAAGAAAACCCATCCTGCAAAAGTTTCCTCAAGTCTTGGGTGAAATTTCCAGCTATGCCTAGAGAAAGCCCTAAGTGACTAGAGCCCACTCTGAGATGATTCAAAGCACAGCCTGGCCCAAGGTTTCCTTCATACTGGAGCACCCTGTCATGGCAGGCCAAGTCCTCCTCATTTTCCCTGCACACTTTTGCAACTGAATACAGCTGGGCTGATGCAGAAGATCAAATTTCCTGTCCCTGTTGTGAACAGGACTAGAAGAAACTTTAAACAGGGACTTCCAACCACAGGATTCAACTGAATAGCTCTGGAGCCTCAAAATCAGCAGAGTAGTCGGATCTCCTCCTGCCTACCTCTGCTACATGCATGCATGTGACAGAGCCACTGTCTTAGCATACATTGTGGATTTTAAACACAACAAAATATTCTGTAAGGGCTGCCTGACTTTCCAGCCCTATTGTTTTTACCAGGGATAGGCCACGGGGTTTGAATGCTTCCAGGGATTTTAAATACCACAAAGTTTGTTGGTACCATTTATGTGGCTTCGGTTCAAACCAACCCCTGTTTTGACAAAAAGGAAACTGGTTTTTTGAGGCAACACAACATGAAGGCATTCAATGAAACTGACAGCCTGCCATCATGCAGTTTTTCAGTGTAAAAGGTCAGCAAAACCACTGCACCACACATGAACTCTTACATAGCTGTATTTATTGTGCAAATGAAAAACTGTTTTACACAGCATGCCTGACCAAGACCTTGGCACCACAGCAAGAACTAGTCTATATAGCAAACTGGATTTTATCGCAGGCTGAAAGACTTTAAAAGTCCTTGAATACAAAGAGCTCCATTTAGAAAGAAATTGCAGTGTGTAAATATAAGCCACAATCAAGGCTCTCAGAGTCACAAAATAGCATGACTATATCTCTGATTACTAATTTAATCAGGCACCACAAGCACTTAAGTGAAGAACCCCAACCAGACAAAGGGAGCTCCTTACAGATGTTTTTAGCAGGCTGTATTTTGCAATAGGCATGTGAGCACAGATCTCAGTTTGTAAGAGATCCCAGGTCTGAGGGGCAACATTTACCAAAACAAAGTGAGATGGCAGCAATGTGAATCACAAGAATCTGCACAGACCCAATCCTCCACTGCTAAACCGCGTATTTGCCATGGTGTGAGCGAATATGAGTCTTGGCACCATACACACTGACTCCCATCTAGTCAAGATGCATCAGAAGATAGAGCTAACTCTAAAGGCTGAAAAAAGGCACTTACATTGGAAAGATCCTTCATTATTTTTTCTGCTGAAATAAATAAATGAATACAGTCAAACCAAAACCTGATAGGTGTCTGCTACTGACACAAGTGTCATTCCAGACTAAGCAAAAGTCTTAAGTAACATACACTCAGCAAAACATCTGAGGAGAGCAAGACTTGGTAGGACTTTTCTGAGCTGAGACTTCCCTACAAGTTCCAGAGGCCTGAGGGTTACCACTGTCCAGCCCAGGGCAGCAGCACTTTCCACACAGCAGCTGCAAAGTCCTTTTGACCTCCTTCCCTCCAGAACCCTGAGCAGTGTCTGGGGGGAACATGGGATCTAACGTCTCTTTATTCTTTTTAAATTGCCAAAGAGCACACAGGTCTCTCCAGCTACATATTTAGGTGTCTTAAATATACCTGTGGATCTCTGTACCAGAGAATAAAACAGTGCGTGTATGCAGGCAGCCTTTGGATTTTAGCCCACTTCCCTTCCTCCCCCATCCACCTTGTTCTGTCTGCCTTCACTGAAACCCTTTGGAATGACTCATCTACCACAAAGGCACCTCCTTTGTGGTGTTGTGCCAGGCCATCAATCTCATTTGGACACCTCCGACACAGCAGGGCAGCCAACAAGGATACAAGCTTTACATACCTATTGGTAAATCCTATGACCAGCCATACATACCTATTGGTAAATCCTGTGACCAGCCCACTGCTGCCTCCAGAAATGAATGATGTCCATTAGTCTAATTTTCTGACAGTATCTCCAAGTGACATTAAAATATCTATATGACACATATCTTCTCCTCTCCCACCTTCCTCCCCACTCAGCCCTACGCAATCAATGGGTCAAAAAAAAATCACAATGCCACATAACAGGAAATCTCTTCTTAGTTGGATGTATTAATAGCTCAACTCATTTTCTGATGTAATTGCTTTAATTGTTCCTGTCCCAACTGGTTTTCCAGGAGAAAAAGGAAGGTTCATTTAAATATTAAACACAGCAAATGTTGGGGGTTTTGTTACAGCTTTGTGCGCAGATGTGAAGCAGAGTGCTAAATATCAGCACTCTGCCTAGTTGAAGACTGTTGTGTTAGCAGGAATCTTCACCTATTCGTACAAACTAGCGTGTACCAGATGGCTCCATGGGAGTCAGGAGGCTTGAAATGGAGCAATCATTCAGTCTGCAGATGGAATATACAGTACGTTCCCAGTTAAGTAAGGGGCTCATTTATTCAGATAGATTCTGCATATATGGAGCGTGTCTCAGAGGATAAGCCAGATTCTATCTCCATATTTGTAGCAAATTTCTAAGCTAGGTCCATCCTCCATACACTTCTGCTACTAGAGTCCAAAAAAACCAAAGCCCCCTGACTTAAAACATTAAATTTTGCTCAAGCTGTGCTGAAGTATAACACCGAACACAAAATTTACAATTTTTTTAAAATCTTCTCAATCTGGAAAATAAAAGGTGATCCAATATATATTTTTTTTTGTCACTCGTTATGCAAACATTTGGACAGAACCTCCAAATTCAGTGTAGAAGAACTACATATTTATACACTAGTTATGATTATTTATCACCAAAAAATAAACCAATGACTTAATGGCAATTAAGACCTGCACCAGCAACACCCGCTGCTGCCATGCAGAGTCCCAGCAGAGAGTCAGCCATTCCTACCTTTGACTTCTGCAGAAGCACAGAGGCAAGATATGTGCCTAAGGGAAAGGGGCAAGAAGGATTCTGCCTCTTGAACAGACACCCTTAGAAGTCCAAGCTAGAATTTTCTAACATGGGACTGTTGTTATATGTTATATGTTGTTATACTGTACAATAATATAAAACAGAAGATGTCCTGAGCAGGATTAGGGTGGGACTCAAACTCTTCAAAGACATTGCAAAGTAACCTTGCTCTCAAAGATTAAGATGAAACAAGAATTCTAGCCTCAGATTTTCAGTGGCCTACTGAAACTTTTCTAGGCAAATAATTGAAGAAAATTATGAAAAAGTTCCTCAAATGTCAAGGTGAAAAATATTCTTTGTTTCATAGTGTAAGGCTTTGTAGAGCCTATTCTGCAGGGAAAGGAGTATGAAAAGATATCTGGGTTTTGGTTTGTGTTAGCCAAAATCCATGAAAGCACAACAAATGCTCATGTTCCACACAGAAGAGAAACACCTCCTCCTATGCTTTGGCTTCACAAGACAAGTGATTAAAAACATGCAAAGCCTTTCTCTCCATGCAAAGTCTAAAAGTAGATCCTGAGAGCTTGGTCAAGCTATGACCTAGATCCACACCCAGAAAAGTTGCTTTCCGCAGTGGTCCTTCTGGGACACCAAGTTGCTTCAACACACACAGCTGTGATGGTTTAACACCAGCAGGAAATTAAACTCCAAATAAGTCATTCCCCTTCCCCCTGCCTCTTCTGGTAAAGGAGGGAAAAAAACAGATACTATGGGTTGAGATAACATTTTACTGAAAGCAGAAAGCAATGGACTATGACATGCCTGATAACATCAACAATATTAATACCAAAAGCATACAAAGGGAGAAGGTGTTTTACCCACAAAAAGGTATTCACCACCAGGAACAAAAACATAGAGGGGCTGACCCAAACATCCTCCCACTGGAGAGGGAAAGGCAAAAGTGGCACACTGCCAGTGGGATGCCCAGCTTTTCCTCCCAAAACCAAGGCGCCTAGTGATGGTGTGATAGCATAGAACACAAGCTTGCCACGCCCACATCTTAGCTCTGCCCCCTCTCTGCAACCAGGACAACCATCCACTTCGGTGCTTCCTGGAAGCACCGGCACCTCCTAGCATGAGCATTTCCAGCAATTTTTGGCAGCCTTCACAGAGGCAAAGGGATGTCTTCAAGGCTTTGCTGGTTCTGCCCTCTCCATACTCCATGCTGCAGCTGCCTGCAGGGGGACCTCTCACTTGATCCTTTATTTGGCTCCCGGTACCTGACACAGGCAATGTAGCATGTGATAATGGTATAGTTTACAAATGTGAACATCACAGGGTAAGTATTGATTTATAATGACAAGCTGGAGGAGCAGGAAGAGGGAATTGTTAAGGGACTGTCTTCTATCACTTTCCAAGGATGGGAGGAACTCAATTATACCCAGCAGCCTCACCTAACGTAATTGTATTTGCTGGCTGTCTGCCTTTGAAGTGCCTCTCCTGCAGTATGTCTTGGCAGTGTATTCTGCCACATCAAAAAGGAAAAAGTTTTACTACCTGTGCTTATGGAGGGCTCATTAAAAACACACAAAGTAGAGAGATGGAGCAGAAAATTGTTATCAAATCCTCTGGGTTTTTTGGGGTTTTGTTTTTTTTTTTTTGTGTTGTTTTTCTTCTCAGATCACACAAAAGCCCATGCACTTTGTGGACTCTGTTAGAGAAACGTTGATCGTACGGAATTGTTAATTCATCACAGCTCTGCTAGGCTACTTGTCTTCATTTGCCATGAACACAAACAAATTCTACAGACACACCATATCAAATCTGTTCTCCTGAAAAGGCACATTCACTGGTGAAACAAAGAAAAACGTAATGGCAATTAATAAACTAACATTTACTGCACTAATTAGCATCTCCTAGAGGGCTTGATTATGTGTTTACACCAGTTAGATACAGCTCAGTATGAGAAAATACCCACATTTCATACATCAAAAGACATTTCTTTCATATTTCCTCTTCCATTCTTATAGTAGTGAAGTGTGAAGACAAGAGCATGAAGGAAGGTAGAATAATTCATTACCTTGTCTGCTACTGATTTGTACATTCAACATTTTTTTGGAATAAACACAAAGTCATAAATTAGCTTGTAGCAAAACAGAATTAATTGAATGTCTTAGTAGGATCATCAAAACAAGGTTTAAAGTCAATTTATCTGCCTGGGATATTGCTAATGTAGCTTCAGCTCATTAGGGTGAGAGCTGATGCTGTGGATGGGACACACAGGCTCATGAAAACAGACACCAACCCATGTTTTCCCTATGTAGGGACAAAAATCTCTCATGTATGTCATGCACAAACACATGCATATGCATGTACATGTATTGACATTCACAGAGAAAAAAATGTGAGCCATAAAAAAAGTACTCTTGAGAAAGGGATTTTATATCAAGGATTTCAAATGCCTCTGGAAGACATCTAGTCATATTTATAAACCCAGATTGTCCCAGCTTCTGGATCCTTGTAGCACCATGTTATTTCCTTTGCTCATGAGCAACGTAGATGCCACCATGGATACCAAGAGACAGTGTGGTTACATTAGCCCCTCCACCTAAGAGGTAATATTCCAAGGCTGGAAACAGATGCAGGACAATTAGGACACAGAAGTCAGTACTGTGGGTTTGGGAGACATTTTGGGAACAAATACCGTAATAATCTCTGTGGATACTTCACTACAGCCAGAATGTTTCCTGTCAGGAGGGCTTTGGACAATTACCGCTCCAGCTAAGCAAGGCAGATGGAGCGCTGCAGAGCAGCCTGACACGAAATGTGCTAGTGGCTCCATCCTATAGGCAGCAGGCTGGAAAGGCTTCCTGAGCTGGTGTCGCCAAGAAGCAGGATTTAACAAGCACCTCAAATGCAGATCAGTGCTTGAAGCTCATACTAACACTCTGTGCTCCCAGATGTGTTCTCCAGCAAGAGCAAAAGATTTTCATGGGACTGGAGAAAAAAGCCCCAAACCATCAGGGCTCAAAAGCAGCTCCCCCTTGTACCAGGCTAAAGGAAAACCCCAAACTGACAAAAGACAAAGTACAACCATCGTGTGTCATTAAGTGGAAGAAGGATCACACGCATAGCAATTCAAACAAATTCTGGGGAAAGAAAAGGCAACGCAGCGCAGCACTTCAGCACAGCTTCAGATGAAGTTTGTGATGGTTGCACAGGCTGATGCCAAAGGCCAAACGCAACACCTGGCACACGAACAAAGTCTGTGCACTGAGACAAGCACTCAGGATATAAATGGCATTTCAAATCTACAAACCAGTGACACACAACTTGCCAGCTGTGAGCATCTCACTTCTGTCACTGCATACCCACCTCATGCTCTTATTCCTCTTTACTGTTTGCATCTTGGGAGGACTTACAGTCTCAGCCAGCTGTGCTGAGAGCCACATAAGTGTATGATGGCAGAGGCTGTACCTCACAATCTAGTAAAAGGAGGAAAGTAGCTGCAGCAATGATAAGAAATTAAATGATGAGACCTCTCATAAAGGGTCTTAAGTGATAGGCTGCTCAAGTCGCATCTTTAACACTCTCTTAAGCACAGCAACACATTACTGCTTACACACCTAAAGATTTAGACAGCAGGATGATACAGGCAGCAATCTCCAAAAGCAGCCATATTCAGATCCTCCTGAACTGGGCACTCAGAAGTTTTTGATAATGCCGGTAGGTGCCTATGAATGGTTTGCTGAGTAAACTTACTTTAAGAACTTCAAGGTGTGGGAGACACTTCAATCAAACCTTTAGTCTTTTAGTTCAAGCAGACCCTTAATGGCAGTTTTAGTCACAGCCTGCAGATAGAACACTTCTTCATTTACCAGCAGCCCCTGAGAGGTGTTACCAGTAGCCTTACCTTTCTTCAGGGGCAAAGCAGTCACCCTAGAAGTCTTCCAGCTTGCCACCACTTTGGTTCAGCAATCTGGCCCTGACACAGACTGTAAGTCTGGTGAGCCTGCCACATCATCAATATGGGGGCAACTACCTCACCTGCACCCCCAAGCCATGAGATCAAATTCCGTGTGTGGGTAGGAGCAAGCTGTCCTAGGCTCAGTCCCCATTAGGCAAAACGAATGGCTGCAGGTGGTATAAATCACGTAACAAAGGCTGCTGGTGCTCAGATGACTCCACTGGACATTCAGGCCTCAAGGCCTCACTTTTTCCAGGCTGCCAATTTTCAACAGAACTGGATCAGTTGCTGCTTTTAGATTCCAGGGAACAATCATGGTAGGAATATCCTTTTTGCATCTCAGGCTGTCCAAAAACTGTGACGTTTGCTACTGCAGCTGAGATTTTTGCCACTTTGAAATCATTGAAACTTCTGTCCTAAGTTTCAAAGATTTCCAAGTACAGCAAGCTAGCTCTACGAGCACATGGACGCATAAAATGGATGCAAAAACATTTTTGCTCTCTCTTCTTTTTGACCACCTCTCTATTATCCTACTGTCCTTCCTTCCCCATTTACTGATCTGTTTGCTAGAGGCAACACAGCAGCATCTTAAATGGGATATATCCAGCTGGGACAGGGAATATAGCTGGCAGCACCACTGCCTTCTTCTAATGGCCCCAGCTTTCAGTTGTCTTCTCCCTCGCCAGACGTCTATCCTTCTGTGAGCATGGCTGGCTGCAGTCCATCTGATATGAAGATGATGTCTGGCACCTCATGCTCAAAATAGAGTCTTTGATGTAGCCCCTCATCCTTGCCAAACACCCCAGCACCAGGCTAAGGAAAAGGCAGGGCTAATCTGTGTATACAACTGTATAATACAGGACTAATACAGATATTTGTCCAAATATTCAACCAGCATCGAACCCAGCACCACTAGTTGTAATGGACCAATGCCATTTCATATCAGTCCTCCTAAACAGGAGCAAGCTGTTCACAGCATGTTTAGCTGTAGATACAACAGAATTTCTAAAAAATTCTTTATGAAAGACCTATTTTCCCAGTACCTTAATCATCCCTCTTGAGGGCAAAACTCCACTTTCATTTTATGGAAGTGATTTAGGACTAAGAAGTCTTAGAAAGAGTCAGCAATAAAGTAGAATCAGAACTGCTCTGAAATCCAGCCCATAAACTGTATACTGTTCAGACTCCAAACTCTCCCGCATTATATAGATTTCTGACATGCATCTGTGTGTCTTCAGAATAATGTTTGCATTTGTAGTTTCCCATTCTGTGCACACAAGTTACTGCCTTCCTCTCCCAGAGAGCAGGCATTTGCCTTTCTGCTATGTCCTCCTCCTCTGTGGAGGAGGAGGTCCTTCAGGCCCATGGGGTACAGCAGTGCATAGGTTCTGCACGCTTCTTCGGCAGCTAATTTTTCAGCTACTGGGAAAAGCAAGAATTTCAAAATATGCCTGCTTGAAGAAAAGCAACCTGTTTGTTTTCTTGCATTAGAAATTACCCTGTTTTAGTTAATAAAAAGATTGCTTATTTTTGGCGAATTTACATTTGTCGGCAGCTTGAATGTGACTCCAGCTCCACTGCTTCTGTGCCCCTCCCTTTCATGTGATCTGAAAGCAACTTTGGTTTGTTTCTCACTCACAGCAAAGCAGAGCTGCAATAACAGCAAATGGTCCTTGGAAATCACAGTCACATTAGGCTTCTGTTCAAATAGCTTTTAGGGCTGCGATAATGGGAGGCATTCCTAATAACTGGTGACTCAGTGAGACCCTGCACAGAAGGCCTCCAAATGACAGTACACAATTTAGAATTTAATCTAGAAACAGTGGCGGTGATGAGATTCCAGCTGGGGACCTTCTGGTCTGGAGGCCAGTGCTGTACCAAATAGTCTACAGCAACTACTTTACCCGATCAGAAAGGGGATGAGTCTCTTCTCTTCCCCTGAACTTCACTACAACTTTCAGGGTGGTGTTTGACCCATGAAGCAGAGAGGGCCTTCACTACTGCCTTGGCTGTGGAGACTCATAACCCTGAACCATGGCACGTTAAACGGCTGATTTGTGGACAGCGTCCAGTCATGCAGCATTAATACTAAAGTTAGTTTCTGAACACTGAATTTCAGCACACTTTGGTTCATAGGCCACCTGTATTGTGCTTTTGGACTGCCCTTGGTCTGCTATAAATCTAGACTGGACGCTCGCCCAGAGAGAGCAAAGACAGAGTTCTCCCCACGCTCTCATTTCCACCCAGCACACTACTTATGTCAAAATCACACAATGTTGGCATGACCTGTGCTTAGCAACCCAGCAAACGTAAAGAAAAGGCTTCTTTTTTTGAGAGGAGAAAGCCGTGACCCCAGTGGCAGAAAAATTATATTTGATTTCTTAAAATGAAGCCTTTGAACCCTTAGTCTTTGCCTTTGTGATGTGGCACAGACTTGTCTTGCCATGAAGAGCCTTGAGTGGCCACTGGAAAACAGACAAACAAAGTGCTTGGGGAGAAGGAGAATGGATGAGGGCCTTTTGGGTACAGGCATACGCCTCCTGCCCTCCTACTAAAAGTTCCTCTGATGTGCCCTGGTGGCATCCAGTAAGAACAACAGGAAATCTGTCACACACAACAGAGAAAGGAAAACTCCACTTCAGGAAAGCAGGTTGAAAGGAGAAATAATTGCACTCAGAGGGTTGGGTCCCACTTAGTGAAAAAAGGCACTGTGGACAATAAACTTCAAATAGCCAGGACAGCATTTACTGACTAGTGGGCAGACAAAACAAATACCAGTACTTTGGAATTTTTTTTTGTTTTACTGTCAGTGGTCTTCCAATGGGGTGAAATATTTGCTAACATAGACTAATTTGAGTTATCCACAGATAGTTCAAAAATACAAAGACTTCATTGCCCAGATATCTCTATTTAAAATAGCTTTGCTTTTGTTCATCAGTGTAAGGCACATGGCTGAGAAATGGCAAGGTGCCAAAATGAAACTGCTCCTAATTTTCAGAGGAGGCCATCGGCTAA
This sequence comes from Edolisoma coerulescens, assembly GCA_013397115.1. NCBI lineage: Eukaryota > Metazoa > Chordata > Aves > Passeriformes > Campephagidae > Edolisoma > Edolisoma coerulescens. Next base: position 1,383,077 of record VWZW01006279.1, read on the forward strand.
TTACACAGACTGCAGGTGTGAAGAGAGAAGCTCAAAGTAATCAATAGTAGTAATTAATCTGCTAGACTGGAGCTAAAGAGCTAACAGCTGGACATCAGAAATGGACACATGCAACAAGATCAGCAATAATTACCTCTTTAAATATTGAATTTCCATAGCAACAATTAAGCATATAAATAAAGGCTTGAAATCAAGGCTCCGAGGCATGATGCTGAATTGCAAACACAACATTCTCCAAATCAACCCTTTTAATAAAACAGTAACAATATGGTTGGGCTGGGTCGACTGGTCTCTGGTGCTAGCAGAAACTCAGCTTCTGCTGCCTCCAGATTTTTTGGCTCTTCCTCCTTGGCTGCTTCCAAACCCTCAGGTTCTGCTGTAACTTCTCTTCATCCAACTAGCATCTAAAGAGACCTAGTGCAACACATGCCTGCTACTCACCCCCTCTCTTCTAAGGCTGTCCACCTAACAGCTTTGTTTTTTCCACTCTCTGGAGATGGTTTCCCTTCAAAATTCTCACCATTTACATCAGGCTAGCAGTGCCATCTTGCCTGGGCAGCATCAAAGCATTAGCTGGTGGGTGACCTCACCAAAGCTTTTGCTGGGCTGTCACAGATGGATCAAGAGCCAGAGGAGGAGCTCTGCTGTTCATTATGTTCTCAGTTGTCTGGGGGGCCAGAGGTGGCTTCCATGGATCCTGTTCTCTGCAGACTGCACCTAACCAGGCAGCAACCACAGACCATGTCACTGCAGTTTGGATGAGTTTTAGCATTTAAAGCAGAGGAGGCCAATCTGCCTCCAGCTCCACCCTGCTCAGAGCTTTACTGCAGGGATGAGGTGCCCTCTCCTTCACAAGAGTTAAACAGTTAAATTTCCAACATATTTGACAAGCCACATATTAATTCACACCCCAGTAATAAGAAAGAAAAAAAATTAAAATCCACTTGGCAACTCTGAACAGAGGCTATATTGAAACACTGTCAGGAGCATTATCTTCCCTACAACTGCTTTAGCAGAAGAAAAAATAAATCACACCTACAGAAATCCAATAGAAAAAAGAAATCCTAAATTACATACTTCAGTTTGATCCCTACATTCCCAGAATCAAACTACATGAAAATTTGAGGAATTGTTTTTACAATTTTTAAATTTTCTGCATTTTGAATATTCCTTTCTCCTGTCATTTATCACTTCATTAATCCTGTTTTCCATGATTTTTTATTTTCCTTAAAAGAGCGAGAAGAAAGGGACACATTTCTATAGGCTAATACTGGCTCCAGTTAGATAACTCAGCTGAGGAACAGAAATGCCTTGAACTTTTCATTGCTTTCAGCAAAACGTTAAAAAGGTCCACAGTAAGTACTATTAGGGTAGGATAGGGACCTATATTTTTTGCCTCAGAAGGCAGTGGCATTTCGTAATTACCCTCATGTATTGATTCCCCCAACCATGCCAGCAATATTTCTTAATCTCCATGGTCTGTAAATATTTCTACACACTGTATTTCAAACTCTTCTGTAGTATAGATTTGTGATGTGCCTGTCATGCTATGATATTTTACCAGTGCAGTGCTTTTGCAGCTTTGGTACTGACTGTGTTTTCTGCCTTTCTAACAAGTGCGCAGCAGTTCAGTTCTCTGTGAACAACCATTCGGGTTGCCAGGTGTTACCAACACATCTAAGTCAAGTTTGCTTTAAAAATAAAATTATATGCTTGGCTGGGTGACACGTTTGACTTTAGATCAGGCATGTACAGACCATTAGCTCAACCCAGCCACTAGCCCAAAACCAGCTTGATGAGGATCACCTGCTTCTCTCCCAGGTTTTCATCCATGGAAGAAGCAGCTTGGTTGTCCATAGGTGACACATCTCTGCCACTGAGAAGTGTTTGGGAGAGGCAGAAACACTAAGAAAGCTTCTACCCAAGCTCCGCTTTGAGCAGCAATCCCAACAGCTCTGGCATCTCAGTGGTCGGTGGCTAAAGATCAACGACCAGGAACCACAGAGGTGCCTGGCCCTGGTGAAGAGCCAGGTAAGGCCAGAGGAGACCGGCAGCAAACTCAGCTGCCCAACAAAAAACAGCTGAAAAAAACCAGCAGATCCAGCCCTCCAGTGCCTCATATCTTCCATCTTCGGAAAAATGATGCATTTAAATGGTATGAAATACTGCCATTCTGGTTCGGAGATTGAAAACAAAGAGCCCACAGGAAGGTCAGTTCCATGGGGCTGAAGATCAGGGTTTGTCCTTAACTCCACTACAGCTCTCCTGTGACACTTCATCTAAATTGCTCGCACCTACCTTGGTGTACCCATTCATAAATATGTTGGACAGACACATGAAGAAATGTCATTTTCTTTCCTGAATCGCCTATTTGGTTTTGACAGTCGAGGATCTCTTTCTTAGGAAATTTTGTCTAGATTAGGCAGAGAAGACAAAATTAGCCTACCTTCCCCTAAAATGGGCAGACTACACACAGTGGGGGCCAAGGTCTGTATTAAGATCCTTCCCTATCACCATACAACATTAGAGCTCACTAAATCAGGCACTCATGTTTCCCAGCTGTCAGAGGATTCTGAAAACAATACTTAACCCCAGTCCATCCTCAGAGTCTTTTTCCCAGTGACTCTTCTTGTACCACATCAGTAGCCCCTTCACATATGAAAACAAAATTGGAAAAAGCCTGTGAAATATTCTTCTCCCTCCATCATTCAGGATATATCAGGAATCCCTGTCTGTGACCTGAGGAAACAGGGAAGCACGAAAGACGGATCCTGTCATCTCAAGACACAAACATAATAACCAGCAGCTATTCACTCTGCCCAACTCTAGGCAGTAAATTTAGGTGCCAGCACTGAAGGAGATAAGTCATCCTAAGCTGCCCATGTATTGAGGGAAGAAGTCACCCCTCTGAATTTGTGCTCAGAGGATGATATTAAACTTCTGTTTGCCCTCCTCTACCTGGTGCACTAAGCCTCCTGAAATGCATGTTACATGTGATTCAGAGGTTGATAAGTTCTAAGTGAATGGCATATGCTTAAAGGTGGTGTTCAATTGTGTGTTGATAGAGCAGCAATTTTTAAAATACAGCATAGAAAAATGATAGTTTTTAATATTAGTACAGCTGGAAAACAAACTAGGGATGGGAACGGGATTCTTCAGTTTCTTTTCCATATCACTGTCTTTGGGGGAAGAAACCACAATAAGCTGTCAGGTCAGTGTCAGTTCATCAGAAAAAATGCCAAGGCTGCCTTCCCAGGATATTTTGAGAGCATTCGCACTGGAAATACGCAAGAATAAGAAGTCTCATGACATTTCTGCCAATTCATGTCTGGATTGCATTATCATTTGAGAAGAGACTGAGTCCCTCCCAGAACAGGGAGTCATTTCCATGAAGAGCTGTGAAATGGAGCCAAGGCTTAGAGCGCATCGTGGGGAAAGCGAGTGCAGCCTGAGGCCCCCAGATTGCCCTGCAGCAAGTGGGGCAGCCCCTCCAGGTCCTGCTGCTGGCAGCTGGGGGCAGAGCTGGGAGCTCTCCTTTCTGGCTAAAAGCCACGAGCCTGTTTTCAACACCGAGGTAGAAGCTTAACTTTAAAGACACTTCTCTCAAAACTAGAAAAAATTGGCCTCTCCTACTTCACATCTCCCTGTGATGGGCATTTATTCAGTCTTACCAAAGAGACCCTCTCTCTCAAGGGAAAAGCTCTCCCATAGGGAAACTACCAAAAGAAAAATTCTATCTTTGCCGCTTTAGCACATGGGAGGAGTTTGTGTCCTCCCTTTGACCAGAGCAGGAGCCTGGAGACATTAACCATGCTGGGCAAATGATGACCTCTGCAAATATCTCTTCAACGCTATGAGTTTACAAATTTCCCAGCCAGGACAAACTTGCTCACAATTTTGCAGAATCAAATTGACCTGAGTCAGGTATGTATACATCATGTGCAGGTATATATGTGTGCATGTGTCTGTGTGTGCATATATGCACCCACATGTGTACAATAAACAACTTCATAATTATTGTTTCAGTACACAACAGACCTTCAGAGAAGCATCTCATTGTTAAAAGGTTAAACTTAAATAGCCCTTCTCTCCCTGTTTCCTCCTGGTCAGATTACGGTTTCCCACTGCCTAGCTGGCTCATTAATTCATCCTGTGCTTTCCATATACCTTTTGACTTTTTCCTGCCACCGCACATGAGGCACTCACAAAGAAGTGAGCTTTGTGTGTATGGTTGCTGGTTGGTGCTGGTGGATCCTGACAAGTGCATCCTCTAGCAGGGCCCACATGTTCCCTGGGCTGGCAGCCAGCCAGTAAATTCCAGGCTGACCACCTGCATGTAGCATACTGAGACATAAAGAAGATGAGAAAGCACAGCATGGCGTGCCAACAAGCGAGGACTATGCTTGATGGTAGGAGAGACAAAAGTCAGCTCCATAAAAAGCTCACAACTCTGCCTAGAAAATGCCACCCATACAGAAAAGTGAATTGACCAGACAAAGGTTTACCAGGTGCTTTGGAAGTCATCTCCAACCCAAAGAAGGCACCAAAATGACCCTACAAATTGCTAAGTATTCTTTAGATCTATTGCATTGACAATATGGTCAGTCATCTCCAGAAGAAATGCCTGCAACAGGACAGGGGTGGAACAAGCACTGAAGTTCCTATTCCTGCATGCCATCATAAGCCACTTGCTTAATGACTCTGTGTGAGGATACTCATTTTATCGGACCAGCTAGGGAAAGAGACATAACATTACACAGGCATCCATCTCCTTGGATATCTATGAATTAGAAAAAGACTGTCGCATCAGGAAGCTGCTGTTGAGTGAGTGTTAAGGTAAAAATGTGTATCAGCGTGACACATCGCAGCCTGTAGATACTGACGGAGACATTTCACTAAGGTCACATGTCTAGTGCCAGCAGACAGGCAGCTCCTTGCAACCCTTGGAAATGGCCCAGAGCTTAATACAGACAGCCATTTCAGGGAGACTGACATGATATGATTATCCTCTGTATTGAAGCACAGCTCCACAGCTAAACACACTACTCAGCTCACAAGGACTGAGAATTGAACTAAGTTTTCTTTCCCCATATCCTCAGCTGAAGTCAATGCGTAGAAGTGGGGGGGGTTTCACTGAAAAAAACAGGTAGCCAAGTCTTTTCCAGACTTGGTAACTTGTAAAACACTTGGACTACCATACTTGGAGATTAAAAACACACAAAAGAAGCATAGGAGCATCTGCTGTGACTGTGCAAATATCTGGCCTATATAAACCCAAGTCCTCATTACTGGTTTTGTTGTCTTCCTTCCAAGTATTATTACATCTTCTCAGACTTGAACTGTAGAATACTTTGAGAGTGGAACATTTCCTACTTTGGTCTTACACAGGATCTAGCGCAATGAGGCTCAAGCCACCATGCTACCAAAACACAACATCTTGAACACTGCTGCTGGGTACATGATTGATTGCTCCTGTTCTCATTCACGCTGACACAGAGGACACCCAGTTTAAAACAAGATAGCTCTAAAGACCTCAGGGTCTTGATTCTCCAGCTCTGTAGGCTGACCCCTCCTGCCCCACGCTGCCTTACACACCCCCATTCCAACTTAGTGGGATGCAGAGTAGGGTTGAACCTCTCCATCCCACCACATGCCACTCAAGTACCACTTGTGCGTGACCACTTTCTCTTCCCACAGTTTAACATCTTCAATGTTTAGTAAAACTACATGTGTACAATCTTTGCCATGCTGTTCACACAGGAAATCAAAACTGTTTATTTTTGCAACAGGCAAATTGTGGGCTAATTTATACAGATGTATTTATTCAGTGACTCATTAACAGTTAGTATCACGAACCTAATTTACTGCAACATCAGCCCACAGATTGTGGCAAATTATGTTACAGAGAGAAACAGGACCCAGGTCTGTCAGAACTGACTTTTAGAATTGAGGTTTATTTTTAGCATCCATTTCACAGCCAGCTTTACATCAGCAGGATGAATTTTGTCAGTACTCTCTGCCTATGCTTACTCACCTATCTTCAAGTCTTTTTTATTACTTTCTGTTCTAGTGACAATTTTTCTGCATGGCAAGATGTAAGTGTTCCTGAGGATTAAATACAAAAGCAGGGTAGGGTTTGAGTGCTTTAAAAAGCACTTCAGTAAAATCACATCAGTAATTGATTCCTTGTACCTTTATCAAACCGAAGAGATTTCTGGGGCAGTATAAGGAAGGGAAATATTTAACTGTTCTAGATCAGCTTTTAAAATTAAGATTTATTTTGCCTAGCAAACAAGTGCAAGCCAAACCTTTTCTTTGGATCCAGTTTGAAATAAGTTTGTATTTAAGGCATTTGCAGTGAAAGAAGATAAGAAGTAATGATGAGCACACACACATGCTGCAAAAGGAGACCAGACTCTTGCCTGCAATGGTCTAGTGGTCAGAGGGTTCACACCAGAGGCTAAAAACACTTTTCTTCCCCCCACCTGTTTCAAAGAAATTGAGCCATGCTCTCTAACCATCAGGAGAAAGTTATAACCATCAGGTAGGCTGCAGGGTATTCAGTTTTTCCTTGATTCTCTCCTATTGGAGCTGTTCTGCTTCTCAATGAATATGTATGAATTCATTAAGAGACAGAGAAAGAGAGACTAATTAGTACACTTAGCTGGGAAGGCTGGTTACCCTGTCCCAATCCCTGCTCTAGTGAATATCTCATTAACCATACAAAGAGGAACCAGGGGCAAAAAACAAGTTATAAACATCCCCCTTTCCAAGCCAGAGCATCCTATAGCTTAGCAGGCAGAGGTCACACGTGCACATCATTGAGTGCCCTGAGAAGCAGACTTGACACTAAAAGGTGATCCATAGTGATCAATCTAACCTCAAAAACCCTTTCCCTCCCCATTTCTAAGCATTTAAGAGGCAGAAAAGAAGGGGAAAGGCAAGTGTCCCATTCTGATTTCTAGGCACGTGTTCAGAAATTAAAGTCTCTAAAACCATCAATGCCTCCCAAAAGCCTCAGACCACAAGTTCCCTTCCTTACTTCTCCAGATCAACACCTGTTAGCTTGGTTAGATGCTCCCAGAGTTCTAAAATATAAAAAATGCACATGTTTTGACTGTTGGGTTTTTCCTCTCACTTTGCCTTTCCCAGATCGACACATGCAAGCTTCAGTATAAGCATTCATTTATTGCTTGCATTTAAATTTATACACAGCCCATAAAAGATTAATACATATCCATGAAGAAGACTTTTATATCAGTCAGATCAAAATTAATGAAACCAGTCGAGTTAGTAGGTGGTTGGTTTACATGTTTTTATTCTAGCATTATCCTATCACATGTTATACTACCCTGAAAGTGTTTTAATGTATTTTGTACATGTTGTGAAATGCTTTTGTGGTCTCTTGCCACTGCACCCTGGTGAAAAACGCCCCCTGGTTAGAAATGTTTGAATAAATTACTAAATCAAGCACAAAGGAAGAAAGCCAGTACAGAAACTGGGGAAGAGGATAAATCAGTGTGAGGAGAGAATATATTCTTAGACACAAAATCCCTTGCATAATACTTTGCTCAATAGATCATATTTTTCTTTAGCACTGAGGGAAGAGGCTTTTTGCAGATTAGAACATTTTGAGCATTTGACTGAAGGCAGAGAAAGTTTTATTTATAATAAGAACTGCAAAGGAACAATAGGCACCAACATCTGTAGTCATTTGTGAGTTATGTTTCTGAGTGTCAGCCCGAGAATGTGAATTATTTCTTTGCAGACCATCTATTTCATCACCCAGTTCAGGTCAATGAAAGTAAGAACCCCTACACTACCTTTATTTGTCTTCAAGACTAAACATGTACAAGACAAGGACTTTTTTTTTCTTTTTTTCTTTTTTTTTCATTTTCTTTTTTTTTTTTTTTTGAGAACAGACATATTTTATTACTGAAGAGCTTTTAAATCATGGGGGAAGAAATCATTTCCTCTAATCCTTCTTTTTCTCTCCATTGAAGGTATAAAAACAGTGCTCCACCTGTTAACACTCACAGACCAGTAACTTAAATTTTTGGCACTTATTTATAGACTCAATAGATCCATCCACACCTGCTTTTCCCTTAATTAGTTGACTATCCAAAGGCTGCAGACTGGCTGCTGCCAGCTTCCTGTGCTAATAGGAAGATCATTTAGAGCTGATGTAAAAGCACAAAATAAATGAATAAATAGATCTCATGCAGAAACACTAACAAGGGAAATATTAACACAAGAGGGAAAAAAAATAACAAAAAAGTGAAAGGGACATGTATTGCTGGGGAGGGTTGGTTGCATGGGTTTGGTGAATTTTTTTAAGCCAAATCTGAGAAACATTTAAGTCTGTAAAAGGTCTGTAGGGTGATAAATAAGCAGTGCAGGGCCCAAGTTCAGTACTCTTATACTACTTCCAAGGAGTTTGGGATCACCACAGAGGAGATGAAATCTTTAGCCTCCTCCCTCTACATATTTTATGAAGAGAGCTGTTGTGGTGGTAGGAGTCAAACTATTATTAGGTTAGCTATTACTCAAAGGGAGGAAAATGCTTGAGAGAGATTTACTTTTCACTGTGCTATCAGCTGAGATGTTAGAATAGTAGGCGTTTGAGGACTAAAATGACAGGAACATTGTAAGCACCTAAGCGGGCAGGGATTTTGGGGGTTTTTTTAAGAAAACACTTGAGTCCTATTTTTTCCAGGTTAGTAACACAGAGGCATAATTTACTACATTTAGCCAGTGAACATCCTTGCAAAGAAGTTAGTCTTTCATCCCCAGATAGGGACAGTGTTGAGGCAACATCCTGTTTGAACTTGCAGCTAACCCATTTCAAAGGACGGAATTAACTCCAAACAAGGGCTGCAAGTTGCACAGAGTATAGTGGTTTTCTTGAGAGCTCTACTGCTTTTAAGTTGCTGCCTTAACACAAAAGGTACAGCACCCAGCACAAGGACACCCTCATCCATCTTACACCCTCCAGACAGAGCTGTAATTACAAAATCTGGTCCTACCACTGCTCAGATTGTTCAAAGTTTTATTTTTAGGAGAGCAGCTCCAATAAAACACTCGAGTCGTACTGTTTCCAAGGCTCAAAGAAAAAAAATTGCCTGGTGGTGCATGTTAGGACAGGAGAAAAGGAAAACTGTGTAATTAAATACCTAAGGATGAAATAGAACAAGTAGGATAGTAAGAAATAATTGCTCATCTGAAGGTTTGCTTTGACCCGCTATTCTGCAGTCACACCTATTTTACTATTATGTTACAATAACCCATTTTGTTCTGCTTCTAGGCTCAGACCTATGATATTACATTAGATGAATTTCCCATGTTGTCCTTTTCTGTTTGGGAAGTGGTATAATTATAGCGACTGATTTGGGAGAGCAACAGTTTGAAAATGTTGCCTGAGGCATACCAAAGTCCCATGACTTGTTAATAAATCCCTTCTCTCCCAGGGGCTTTTTTTAGCTCCTTCTTGAAATAATGTTAGCACTTCATTGCAACATTTTCCTCATATTGCGAGTTTGCCAAAAACCAGGGATAAGAGAAGATGTTCAGGTGCATCTGACATAGCAGAGGGCCAGCTTGGCTCGCACGCAGGCCAGGAAATCTTTTCTGTTAAATGGTTGAGTCTTCAAAGAGGTCTGAAATCTCTGCCAACTCAGACTACACCTTGCCTGCATTGCATGGAGGTAGGATGGAAACGTATCAGCCTCCTGTTGCAGCCCCCACAGGAGAAAATACTGAAGACTTGGAGGGACAGAGTACAATTTTGAATTCCTTTCCTCTTCTACTAGCTCGCAGACATTTCAAAATGTTACTATAATTTCCACTACACAGTAACAGAATTGATTTTGCTACATACAACCACTTAATCATAAGACACCCTATTTCCTTTTTAGGGATATATATATCGAGCAAAAACCTATATGTTAACTTCAACTGCTTAAGTCACCACTATTTTCAACAATAAAAAAAAAAAGAGATTTAAAAAAACCCATTTCTATTACTATTGAATAAATCTAGGAAATTCACTGACAAATATCTTTGCTATCAGAAAGCCTGGGCTGCCCAGTAATATGTATCAGTCTGGATAAGCAATCCTTTGAAAATAAGAAAATTCAGCTGCACAACTGTTCCTTGACCTCAGTTCCCTGACAACACACTTTGTAGATGCAAGGAAAGGAGGACAACCACCGATAACCATAGTGAGACAGCGTCCAACACCTTCCTTGTGCCAGTGCTAACTGCACCGCAGGTGTGCTGTGCCACATCTAACCCAAACCCAGATACACAGCCTACAGCTGCACCTCGCTCCAGCACTAAACCTGTAAGTCAATATTATCTTATGCCTTTTGCCATTAAGTCCCCATTTCTAGATAGGTCTCCTTACTGCATCTCGTTGCTGAAGTGAAATTCTGAAGTTCCCCCACCTGCATATACACACACAGGTATGTGCATTCAGCTTCTCTTCTCACCTACCCTGAAATTTTTTCCTTTTATCCTCCAAGCTCTGCCAAACTCCAGCTAATCCTCCTACCCACCGTTCAATACTGCTCCAGCTAATACAGTGACTGCAGCTGGAGTGGTTGCAGATAATTCCCAGTGAGCAGTACCAGCTCCAAGGGGCCACAGTCAATGTTTTATTGGCATGTACGTTGATTCTCTACTTCCTGGATTAGAATTTTCCATTTGGAAAGGTCTCTGCTACAACTGGGTCATCTTAACTCTGCATTAATAGGGATTTGTTTGGGTTTTTTCCTTATAACCCTCAGAGCTTCTTTGTGGTAAGGTAGCTGTAATTATCTTCAAAGACTTTCTTTCAGAGTTTTTAGCATCTCACGTTGCATATCACCTCTAGAATCAAACTGAGATTTGTAAAGCAAATTACATCCCAAATACTGAATGCAGAAAGCTGTAAATGTAATTTGACCAATGAAGACATCTACTTACAAAAAGAGCACATCTCTGCAGCACCACAGAGTGAGAAATCCCAGTGCTAGCTGTGGAGGGAGAGGCTCTGCATGTGCTGGGACACCAGGATGGAGCCAGAAGCTCACTGTAGCTTTCAGGCAAACATTCAGTTCCTAGGAGGCACACTCCAATCACTTAAAGCAAGGATGATGACTCTGCAGCGGGTTGGAAAGCCACAGTGGACTTTCAACCATCACTACTCCTCAGGATGTGGGATAAGTATCACCCTCCTTTTCTGTCCTCATGAACAGCCCCACTGACACAGCCCAGTGGGAGGAATTGGTGATTTCCCCACCCCACCACCATCAGCTAAGCAGCTCCTTTCCCCAGACCCTCTGGACCAGGTAGGCATCCCCAGTGTCACACTCCTCCCTGGGTCCTAACAAGCGGCCAGCCAGCAGGAGCTGCCACAAAGGAAGCCAAATGAGCCCATCAGGAGCAGCTCAGCACTGTACAAGCCCTACCAGGAGAGCAGTGCTGGCATTTCACCATCTCAGTCTAGGGAAAAGCCAGGCAGGGGTATGTCACCATCTAGAATAAACACCTGCAAGGCCTGGTTGACCACCCTCTTCAATCCTACTTCTACACAGTGTGCCCTGGGGGAGTCTTCTTCAACACTATGCCAAGCTGTAGAATTATGACTTTATTCTGGTGGTTTGGCAGAGTTTCAAGATTCTCCAAGCCTTGTATAAATGTAAACTTCCTGCTGAGACTGAGAAGAAGGTGAACCAAGTTGTGCAGCTTCTCCTTTTCATCATTGCTCAGCTGTAGACCATTGTAGAACAGACAAAGAAGAGACCACATAGCCCCATGGTGGCCACAGAGATGAGTGGGCAGTGCTAGACCCTCCAGCTGACCCTGTGTGAGGTACCTGCCCTCATAAAGGGAAGGACCCTGTTAAACCCAGGCTTGCCAGCATGCAATCAGCATCACTGTGTTCCAGCAAGGCAGAGGGTGGCAACACCCTCTCCTCCGCCTCCTACTCCAGCCTCCATGACTAGCCTTTTCCTCACCTTTCTCCAAACTGACCACCTCTCCAGCCACAAAGCAAAGGTTTCCTCCCACATTCCCTGTGAGTGTGTCCTCCCACCCAATGCCTAGAAAAAAGCTGGTGACTTGAACCAGCCCAAAGCATTTCATCTCAACACAGTGACAGTGTCACCATTGCTGCTACACATGAAGCACACTCACCTACACATGAACAGTCACTTACAGGTGATGCCTCTGGGATGGCTTAAAAGCAATCGTAGGTTCAAGACAGCTATATTATGTATTAGAGCCTCAAGTTGGAGTTTTCCTTTATCATCACTTAAGAACATGACAGCCTTCAGTAGACCAGGCTAAATGGTGTGGACAGAGTAATTTATACTGACCTTGAGCAGGGGTTGCTCATTCAGCAGTACAGGAGATGTCAAAATTTGGCCAGGCAGACATTTCTCCAGAATGACCCAGTTGTTTCAACATTGACAATCATTGGGTAATACGCTGCTTTTTCCTCTTCCCCCTGCCCCTCTGGCTGCAATGTCACTGGGAAAAAAAAGTTCCCTTACCTAGTAAATAAAACAACCTTTAGTTTTGAGTCACTCTTATGAATAAACAGGATTGAGCAAAGCTTATTTCTTGAGAAAATTCCTCCACGTCCTCTATGTCCTACCCTATCCTGCTGCAACACAACTGGGATTTTAATTCCTCAACTAAAGTGTTTGGCTTCTGCATTCCATGCAGAAGTTTTTAAGTAGAGACCACTTTTTATCTATTCCTACAGCTGCTTTCTTACAATTACATTAGCTATCTATTTATTTTCCTGCTTGGAAAAAAAAAATTATCAAACTAAACAACTCACCATTATGTCTCTTAAAGTATATATGCACTTTTCTATAAAGCTCTGGAAATTCTACAGCGCTTCATCCCCTTCTTCTCCTAATAAGACTCATTTTAAAGGGCACCAATATTCCCAAAGAAATGGTGCAGCCTTCTCTTACTGCACCAGAAAACACATTTCAAACATAAACAAGCTAGCAGCAACCATATCTTTGTTTGGCAAATGGAGTAGTCTCATCACTTAGTCCTGTTCATAGCAACACACAAAGGAGTACTCTGTAGCCAGGGGTAATAGCTGATCCCATAATCTGGCAGTAACACTTAGAAAGATTAATTACCCTATTAAGATCTTAGACACTACTAAGAAAATCTTTGTATAAACCTTTTAACTCACAACAAATGCAGCATATTTGGTGCCATCAGTTTGTTGCACAATAAAGGTTCTCACCCTCCCACACTTGCTCAGTTTAGTCTCTGTCTCCCATTCTATATAAACACACACACACGTGCTCGCACACACAGCACTTCTTTCCTCTTTTTTTTGCTTCTTTTTTTTCCTGTTTTCCCAATACAAAGGAATAAAGTACAAGTGTGTTTGGAGCAGATAAAGTAAAAACTCCTTCTGTCCCCAAATTGGCTGCCTCAGAGATTAAGCAGCAAGAGCAGACACTCGCTGATTCAAAGGCTGCTGCTGTGTCAGAAACCAGAGGCACCTAAGCAGATTCAGGTTGTAAACCCTACACAAATTATATATCCAAAAATATGAGGAGGGTTGAATTATAAAAGCACGTTATCAAAAGACACCTTCTAAAGTACATGGTTCCTGATTAGCACCATCAGATGCCAATGCAAAACAGCTCGTCACCTTGGCACGGCCTCCCACTTCCACACTATCTCACTCTCTCACTCTGTCCTTCTCCGCCACATCGTCACCAGCAAGAAAAGCTGCAACAGTGTGAACAGACTTAGATAAAGCGAATGTGAGGCATCCAGCAATGTTTAAGATCACCATTACTGCCCCGGCTATCCATAAGGCGATTGCATGTGATTAAAGTCTGGCGCATGAGAAAAATGTGTGCTTCGGGCACAGCCTGTGGGGAGGCAGGCGGGGGCTCTCCTCTGCTGGGAAGCAAGTGGGAGGATGCAGGGAATAACACTCTACCTGCACCCCGCTTCCCTTATTTCCATCTAGGGACTCAGCACCAGATTTTCCACTCAGGAAACACTTGGCCTGAGAGTCAAAGATGCGGTTTAACATTTCACAGTCCTTTTCTGAGGGAGCACTTCCAAAAAGAGCATTGTAAAATCTTTGATGCTTCTGTCCCATAAATAAAATGGTGGGAGCAATTCCTACCCTAGATCCTAAATGCAACAGACATGAGCAGTAACTTCCAATTGCCAGCACACTGCCCATGCTACAAAAATCACATCTGCTTTGATGCATTCCCCCAAATGCTTGTTGTCTGAGCTTACTATTTTGATTTCAAAATGTATCTGAAGAAGCTGACCTTGAAAACATACCAGGAAGCAAAAAATAATAACATTCACATCCTAAAGCATAGTTTTCTTATTGCTCATCGCTGCTTTTCTTGATAATTGCCAGGCCCAAGTTTTGTCAAGGATGATTTCATCTGTCAGCAGACGGTGCGGGTGGGTGAGGGCCAGCGTTCCTGGTACACAGGGAACGTCCCACACGGCCACAGTCCTTCACCAGGAGTTGGCTGAGCATCTTTTGTTATTCCCATCAGACACCAGCCACACAAGTAGCTGCTGCTTAGCAAATCAGACCCCACTGCCCAAGCAGACTCGTTGCATTTCCAAAGCTTTCCCCACAAATACTCTCAGTTAGGCACAACCCAGCCTCACTATTGCAATCACATTGTTCATATGTAAGCAGTCAATGACATTATTTGTAAAAGCCTATGCTGAGGATGACCCATTTCTTCCTCCCTGACATCAGGTAGGTTTTGTGCAACTCAGTGGCCAGGACAGAGTGCAGTAACTCTAATAATCTTCCTCTGCCACATCCAGGTCCCTTTCAGTGCCTTATGGCCTGCGCTGCTCCTGCCGCAGCGATTATGGAGACAGCAGTTGTGCTGTAATTAGGATCCTCCTGGGCAAGCCAATCTGACTTAGCAGCAGAGGCCAGCTGCTCCACTGCCAGCCACATCTTTTTGGCACACCCTCCTCTCGGGCACTCATCCCCTCCTGGAACCCATCCTCTCTTCCCAAGCGCCGGCAATGCTCGGACAGGCTTTGGATGAAGAAATTTGCCTCCTTTCCACCACTGCCAGCCCCATCCAACACCGCAGCCAGACGAGGCTTTCCCCGAGGAAGGCTCAGCCCAGAGCACAACCCAATACCCCCCTGTCCTGTCCTACAGGGACCTGCTGCTGTTTCAGCCCTTTCATGCTGTTTTCACTGCCAGAAGCCACATTTTGCACAATGCTGATGTGCATATTTCTTTTTGCATCAAAAGATAAAGGCAGGAGGAAGGAGGGGTGCATATTCAGTACAGTTCTACCGTGTCCTTTTCCCCTCCTGATAATGACCCAGACAGTTACAAGTGTGACCACCTCTGAGTCACACATTAAGAATCTCATTATTGTTTTGTCTTTTAATTTTCTCCAGAGTTAGTCCTGCACTATTCCTGCTTCCTTTCATTACGAAAGAAAAAAAGTGTTGACTTTTTTTTTATTTCTACTGCTACAAACAATATATAATAGCTTGTACTTAAATTTATAAATAAATTAAAAAAAAAAAAAGAACAAAAACCCACACATGTGCCTTTTCTCTTGACTTGTTAGTCTCTGGTTTTTTTTCTGTTCAGGCTTGAGCAACAGACAGGCTATGGTCACATTCATTCTTGGTCAGTTTTGCTTCCTATTTTTTTTATTATTTTACTTACTATTTTTATTACTATTATTTCCATGCTGCAATGAACTGTCTTACCTTTTTTCTTTCATTTTAAACCTTATTAAGAAAAACAACCGGTCTGCTGTCATCCCTCAAGAGCACCCCCTCAAAAGCATATCTTCCAAGAGATGGCAGCACCTTTGCCTGCAGCACTATACAGCACGGTGCTATGACCATGGCCATCACAAAAAAGTCTAGGGCAGAGATACACCCTTAGTTTTCTTCTTACAGGGCCAGTAGCTCATTGTGACATGTCTTCTTTAACCCATCCACATCTTGGAGGGAAAATGGATAGTCCCCTTAATTACAGACGAAGGTAAAAACAGTGTAGCTACTCAGTGCCATTCTGGTGACAAAGCTGACCTTAGGTAATTTTCATAACCACAAGTCCAGGGCAGATTGGTAAAGAGCTACCAGGTTTCATGAAATAGGTTCTTAAAGGAAAGGGAAGTTGTTCTCTAGTACTTCCCATGGGATCAGGTTGTCTTTACAACCGTGTTCCCATTCCTAGGTTGAAATTGTCATCATCTTTCTCTTAAATTAATTTCAATTTTGCTATGCTTTCAAATAAAAAAGAAGAGGTGTCTGTGGTGCACTGCTTCAAGAATACAAAAAAGTTTCTATCTGCTTTTGTTAAAGATTGAGTTTGGTTTTTTCATTAATTTTGTTGAAGGAAAACAGCCCACCTATTACAATTCTACCTGTTCCTCACCTATTAGGTCCTAAAGGAGCATCTGCTCTCCTAGTGGGTGGACAGAGTAGAGACCGGAGAGGGTGATAATTCCGTGTAGTTTTCCTCCCTCTAGCGATGGAAACCGAGATTGCGGGTCACTCCTGCTCCGAAAGAGGACAAGAAGCTATGAGGAAATCCACACCCCCGCCCCCCCCCCTCCAAAAGTTAGGCACCTCGCAGTACGCTGGAGGAGCCTGGTGACCCTTCAGACCAGCTCCCAGACCCCAGCACACGAGTTCTGGGCCAGGAGACCACCACGTGCCAGCCCAGGGGCTCAGGAGACCAGCTGTCCAATCTCCAATTGCAAATAAACCCTCTCTGCCAAGAATTAGGGACAGAATTTTCAGCCTTGACCCAAGAGGCATCCACGTGCGTTTCCTTACATAGGCAGGGACAAAATGGGGTGATAAGAGTGAACTGCTCTGGCTCTTCCGTTACATTTTGCCTGGGTTTAACAATTGCGGGGCTCATAAAAGAGCATGTGTCTTCACAGGGCTTCTCAAATATTTACAGAATGTATTTGGTATCCCCTGCTAATAATAGCCCAATAGGTCCCCAGACAGAGGGCGAGAGACTGAGGCACTCTTGTTCTGGTTGCTATTTCACAGCCTGGCTTCACAATGCTGAAAGGCTCCTCAGTTCTTGTAAAAGGGTAAGAGACAGGGAAACAGATTGCAGAGGTTCCCGAAGCTGTTATTTTAGGAAACACTGCTTCATGGGTGGAATTGCATGCTTTCTCCAACCAGAGTTGTGTGAGGTCCATGCTTACTTTTCTTCAACTTACTTGTTGAAATTAAGAATAAAGCCCCACAGAAGTGGACAAGTTTGCTAGACAGCTTTCTTGGACTTACTCCTCTGAAGAGAAAATGACTTGTTTTGACCACAATACATTTCTGATACCAGATGCCAAAACCAGAAAACACCATTTCAAAGCTCCCTGTCCTTGGCAATGAGCCACCCCTACTAAAGCCCACCTATGCAATGGGCAAAGCCAGAGTCTCGCCCTTTGCCCATAGGATCAGTCCCAAACTACCTGAAAGTACTCAGATTGGAGGAAAGCGGTTTATGTCTCATGGTCTGGGATGATAAGAGCCAAACAGGCCCTATAGGAGTGGTTCCCAGGCAGGGACATATAGGAGAAACCATGTTTCCCACACCCTTCCTTTGATCTCTGACACACACACACAGAGTCCCCAGGGGCCTGAAGTTCCCATTGCAGTAGGAAAAGGAAGTCAACAGCAGAAACCCTCTATGAAATCTGTGTGGGAACAAGGACAAGGAAGAGGGGCTATTTTGTATTGCCCATTCCTGCAACAACCCAAACACAGTTCCTGTGCAGGGCTCCCAGCCCATTCTACGTCCTTCCCCCTCAAAGGCCACGGCTCTGGTCTCTCTCTGGACACCATCCAGCATCACATCTGGGGGTCCAGAGACAGCACCTCAGTTAAGACGGGGTCCAGGGACAGACCTGTGCAGCTGGATGGAGATAATAACTCCTGCCTGCACATCACTGATGCATTCAGGGTGCAGGATCAACAAAATCCAAACTCCTGCCCTAACAGGGGTAGTCAGTCCCACTGTCGCTCCTTATATCCAGCTGCTAACACTGGGGAGGGACCAGGCCTGCCTCAGCTGCAGGTCTTGCTTGGTGCAGCAGGGTAGTTACAGCCTGCAAATGAGATCCAGGTCTTGACTGTATATTCCCTCTCTTTCAGCTTCACTCAAGTCCCCCTCAATCTCAGTTGGACTCCAGTGTGCAATTAAATTCTGTCCTAAGTGAGATCACTCCTGTGAACTGCGCTCAGACACACAGTTTGCCCAAAGTGTTTTAGGAGCAGCAAACTGAAGAGAATGGCTGCTGTCAGGCATGGTGCTAAAGGCTTCACCACTGAAAACAATCCCCCAGGCAGCAGCGTGGGAAGCAGGTTGGTCCCAAACTGAGCTGGCAAATTTTCTCCAACGCGTGCTTTTTGGGTTTTTACCCCTTCTTTTTTTACCTCACCCCCTTATTTCCCCCTTCATGATCGAAGGGGGAGGAAGAAGCAGAAGTCACCAACTGTATTTTGTTGACAGAAGCATTAACAGCAGTGCTCAGTGGTGGCAAGGGTGCTCTGAGGGGCATATCTGGGGCTCCAGGAAATCTGGAGCAGGGCCAGCCCTAAAGGAAGCACATCTCTCTCCTGTTTTCAAAAGCACCAAGGCAGGCACACCAAGGACAGAACCATATTTTGTATGAAAGTCTTGCATAGGATGGCAAGGCAGCCCAAGAAAGAGATTTGATGCATAAGAACACACATACATGCCCTCCTCTCATGGCTTTACGCACAGTCTTCATACCAGGGTGTAAACAGGTACCCTAAAGCCAAAATGATGCTTCATAACTTAGAGTGCCCCATACAGCACAGGCACTGCACAGAAACTATTTGCAATACATTTGTTGTTCCCTGCACCATAGTGCTGCTCTGGGCTGAGCCCAGGTTCTTACTGGGACAGAAGTGTGTTGACTGAAAAGCCTAGAAAGTGAAATACTCAACAGCCGTGGGCCTGCACCCTTCCCCAGAGCACAGCAAGTGGCACGCAGGGAAAAGGGAGGAGATTCTTCTAAACAAGTCTAAAAACTACCCTTAACAGCCAAAAGACGTGTTAACATTGGCACCAAAAAGAAGCAAGGACGAGTCCGCCAGTTAAGGAAAAAAGACATGTAACTGCAGTGGAATTTCTAGGAATAGCTTCATTTCTCGTCTCCCTCAAGAATTCATGTGAAGAGCTGGAAATACAGAGGATGAAGCTAGGCACACACAGATGTCCCAGGGATGTACTGAGGGACGTGCCAGGGCAGCTTCTCCAGGCACAGTTCCCTGCAGATGGTTGTTGAGTACATCCATATTAGTCCAAGGGTGTCTCTGCACACCATCTGAAGTCAAAGAGATAGAGCAGGGTTGCACAAGCAGAGGCTGTACAGAGAGCCCCCAAGGCTTCCCCCTTCCCCATCACACCCCTTCTTCCCACCTCGACCAGCACTGGCAGTCCCACACATAACACGTAGGGTCAGCTCTGACCATCAGCACTGCAGGGTTCGCATTGCCTGGGCTTTGCTGCATTTGATTCACAAGCAATTATGTGCCTTAAGCACTCTTCCACCACATCCTACAGTGACAACTACTTACTTCAGGCTGCTGCTGGCTCATCCTCTTAGCAGGTCCCTTTGCTTAACCTTTTTCACCCTGTTGGTCCCCATTAGCTTCCTCCTAAATCCCAAAAGCTCCTACGGTCAGTCTCCAGCATCTGGGAGAACTCATCTACTGGCATCCCACGGGACACCCCAAGACCTACAACATTTGGAAGAAAAGATTCAAACACCTATGCAAAAGGTGTACATCTGAATCCAAATTGCACCTGCTTCTAAACTAGCCAAGCTGAGTCTCTAAGGACATCACCACAAAGCAGCCTATGTCATCACAGACTGGAAGACTTCCAGACTGTGCCTATTTAGGTACTGGACTCACTACATTTTGGTCCCTCCCATCCAAGCCAGTACAGCCTGTAGCAGCATGGGGATACATCTGTATAAATCTAGATTTATAGATTTCCCAAATCTAAAAGGAAACCTTGGAACAGCCCAATGCTCCATTTCAGCTCAGTTCTTCTGGAGGCAACAAGCATACGCATGAGTGTGAAAGTGAATGCATGAGGAAGATGGGAGCTGAAGATGGAATTCAAGACATACATGAATGCGCTTGTGGTTTCTGTGCATTTGACTCACAATGGTTAAAGCATCACCAAACACATCCCAGCAGCATTTAACAAACCGAGAGACACTCCTGGTTACTAGATACAGTAATTTTCTACACAGATACTGCGATTTGTCCTTCAGAAAACTTCACAGCCTTGTCATGAATCTCCATGATTTACAGTACCTGCTGCTAGCCGGAGCTCACAGATGGAGCGCCAGTACTCCAGACTGACAATACGCAGCCAGTAACGCTGAGCAGGGATGTGTCACCTCTATAAAGGTTGAAAATAGGACAAAAATATCAGAGAACAGAATAAACTTCTGGTAGAGGCTATTTAAGTCCTCTAATCTGAATATTCAGGCTTAATTTGGTATTTTACATGGGGCCAATTAGACACCCACGAAATGACACGAGACAGGTTTGCCACTGATGAGTTTTCTGGGTTTGTATTTTTTCTATCAGCACACTTAGTCACTTGTTATTTCATGGTCAGCTTACGGATATCTTTCCAGGGAGGTAGCAAGGAAGGGAACATATTATCTTAAAAATACATTAATTTAAATGTCATCAAGAGACCATTCTTTCCCACTTACGTATGCAAGTTTGCTTAACTAGGTTGCCTGCCGTTTTCAAACACCAGAATTTCAAGTTATCTACCAAATTAAACAGTTACCTTTGTATACCAGGGGAAAGCTGCACTGAGGGAGGAAAAGGAGGAAAACACGTACACGTGTGCACACATGCACACTTTTCTGGCTTTTAGAAATAAAGAAAAACTTTTTTTTGTTATATCAGCATCAGATCATCTAGAATGAAAAAAAAAGAAAAGAAAATTGTGGGATTAACCAGCTAGATTTAGCTGTTCCAGCAAGGGCATAGGGTGCTCAGAAGAGAACATGCAACTGGCTATCAGTGGAAGTCTCTGCCACAGCAGTACTGTGAGCCAGCGCTTCTCCGTTTGTGGCACAGCCTGAAAGGGACTGCATGCCTGTCTGTCATGAGCAGATCACTTAAGAAGTGATGAGAAACATTTCTAAAGGAATGATGAGAAGTGTCAAAACATTTTAAGTGTTAAAAGCAACAAAAGATTTGATTTTTAATTTTATTCCTCTATCCAGCCAGAACTATTGTCATCAAGGATGCCTGAATCTTCTCAAAAAATTTTGTCTTTTTTTCTTCTTCTTCTTTCCCCCTTTACTAAATTTAAAAAATATTCCTATAATTTCCAAACCAATGACATGAAAGTGAGGATCAAGGAATCAAGGAAACGGAACCCTCCTAGCACCCAATGCAACTTCTAGCAGACTTGCTGACACACAGTAGAAGACAGAGAAACTAGTGACACTAAGAAGTGATAGAAAGTTTTCAACAGCCTCTCACAGGTGCCATAGACTCAAAGAGAAGGACATAGAAGATGATCCATGCATGCCATGCACATGCTCACTTTACACACTGAAAAATCACAGAAGAGGCTAGAACAACTTCCAGTCCCACCTCATCAGCATGACCCCAGCAACAGCTTAGTTTTAGCCTTAATAACCAGAACTCTGCAGGGTGGCATCCCCACCTAAGGTGGTTTAGGCCATGCAGGGGACACCATGCCTGGTCAGCACAACTCTGTGCCTGAAGGCCATGCACTGCAGAAGGGGACCAGCAGGGCTTGGTCTCCATCACTGCATGCATGTGAGAGTGCACTGGCACAGCCATGGCAACCACTCAGCAATTCCAGGTTAAGAGAAAGAATTGAAAAGCATAGCAAATAGTCAGGACGAACAGACCTTTATTTTTTCTTTATCAGAACATATCTCATAAGCAAAACTACAATGACTACACCAATACCCGCCTTCACAGCAGCTGGCCTCCAGCTTTCTTTCAAATTCTGCCTTCACAAAAGTCAGAACTTTTCCCAGTTGAGAAAGTAAACAAGCCAAGTTTGGCCTATGACAATCCTAGTGCTGACTTGTGAGCACATTGCTAAGCTCTCACTGAGGAAGAAAGTAGTGCTTGTGCCAGATTTGGCCCCTGGGGCACTTTGGTCCCACAGGAGTTTGGAGAGGCAGCAAACATTAGTCACAATCTTATGGGCTGAGGAAAAGATTCAGGTCATGAAAAGGATCTCAGCTGGAGACAGGTCTTAGAAGAGCACTGCATCCTCCAAAAAACTTAGAGGAACTATTTTTTCCTAGGAAGGAGGCAGATTTTTAGTGATCTATTTCCAAAAAAATAAGAACCAAAAGGAAGTTGTGTTACCATTTTCTGTTCTCCTTACATCTTTTACTTCTCGTTTCCTCTCACACACTGGGAACTCCCTTCTAATTAACTTTAAAAAAAAAAAAAAAAGCCACCACACACAGAAATAAAGAAAAGGGCAGCCTTGGAGCTAGTATCACATGCTTCCAAGACAGGCAGAAGCTTTTTTCAGGAGACTAACAGGCCAGTCAAACACAGGGCTACTCATTTTTATAACTCCCATCAGGAGCCTTCTTGCCCTGACAAGCCTTCATTGTGCTCTCTGCAGGCAGCAGCCAGTGCAGACCTCCAGCATCTGATGAACCCAAAAGGATCGGTGGCTGGAGGGGAAAGGGGACAAGAAGGGTGACCCTCCTAAATAACTTTTGCAAAGTGACTCATCCTTTCACTGACAGCATTAACATCTCTGCTCCTGCCAGCTGGGCAGCTGCTCCAGCCCTCAGAACAGTGAGGGAATGTTTTGTTCCAGAGATGGGAAAAGGGGGGCGCAGGGGGAACAACCCTTCTGTGTGCATGTGAGCGTGCATGTGTAATTGCCGTATGATTTCAGCTATTTTGACCTAATAAGAGTTATTGCATTAGTCACCAGCCCTGGTACAAACAGATGGGTTTGCAAGAATTTAAAGGAGAAGGGGAAGGAAAGAAAAGAGATGAGAGATGCCACAGTCTCCAAGGCAAAAGGGCATCCTGGCCATGGGAGCTGGGGAGGTCCCACACGGTACAGCCCTGCTGAGAGCAGCTGGCCCACAGCACCTGGTGGCTTCCCACCTCTCTGCAATAAAGTGCCAGGGGACCCCATCCTTCATCCAAACAACTGGACTCAACGCTCCACTTGTGCTGAAAAAGTTTCTCATGAACAAGAAAAAGCACAGCTGACGTTATACAATGGTTTCTTTAAAACCCTCCATATTTTTGTCACATTGTAGGATCAGCTTTCAGGTCTTCATCATAAAGCTGCAGTACATGGTCAGCAAGGCTTGCTTAGGACACAGATTGCCTGGTTTTGCTCAGGGAGCATACTTGCTGTCTGGCTAAAGAAATGGCAAGGCAAAAATCAGCCTTCCTACACTCTGAAGCATCTAGATTAACCAAACATAAGCCGCGGCTCCACAGGGTTGAGCCCACCAAGATTAGGAAAGCAGATTCAGTGCATCTGGAGCACTGTTCCCACAACCAATATTTGTTTTTCCAAGCTAGAGCAGGAAGGCTTTGCCATCATTCATGGAAACATGGGCAGTTCTCTACTAAAAATACTTTTTAGCCTTCCCCCTTTCCTCCTCCCTACAGCACTTCCTATTTTCTTTCCAAAAGCTTTGCATAGGCCTCTGCTGACTCTGCTGCCAAGAGGCACTGGACACACACACATCTTTCCTGCCTGGCTCCAGCAACATTCCCCCTATCCATGCAAAAATTCTTCACCCAAGAGCTCCATCCAAGTCCACAGGAAACTCCCATTGGCTTCTACCTTGGAGTATCAATTCTAAAAACTCTCCTCTGAAGCCTCTAACTTCCCCACCCTATCCCTCTCTATTCACTCTTCGCCTCAGCACCTTTCATTAAACCAGTACAATCAATGCAACATTCCAGGTGCCTGCACCACAGCATTCACCAAAACACAGGTACAGCCATTCCTGCACAGGGTTGAAGGTGGGATGTGACAGCATGAAAGGGGGCTCAGTTCTAAGCACAAGAAGCACATGGACGAGATCATCTACTCTTTGTGGGACACCTCCTCCCAAAAAGATGGGAGTTGGGAAACATTGACACCAGGCCTGAATGTCAACCCTGAGCCCCAGTGTAATGGGAGGGAGACGCTTCTTGCACAAAATTACAGGTCTGAACATCAGTGACAGTAACCCCAGTTGATGAAAACTTGTAAGAACCTGCCCAAGCACATACATTTTCATTTTGAAATAAAGAGAACAAATTTGGGAGCATAAAGGTTTTTAATTGTTGATTGGAAGATTTGCATGTAGACAGAGTATTGTTTTCTTCTCCTGGCTCACTGGGTAGCAAAACAGAAAAATTATGTGTAATTAAATGGAAAGAGTATCAATTAGCTGTGATTCTCCAAGCTGTGGAATGAGTAAACCAATGAGGAAAGACTGTTCTTGTCCTCTGGCAGCCTCTTCATGTCAAGATTATACTGAAGATATCTTAAATCCACTTAAGCATGAACTATGCAAACAAATTTTAAAAGAAATCAGTGCAGGTGGAGGGTTATTTACTAGCCAGCATAATACTCAATCAAACATATCCTGAGGAATTAACTTGATTGCCAGTACTTGAGCTCATTTCATTAACATTACATCTTTGTCCTCCTTGAGTTATGCCCCTGAAGTTTAAAGACTAATCTAGATAGGGACAGGCTTATCTTTTACCACTATAGGAAACGGCCTTTGGGTCAACACTTTTAGATACTCCTAGAAAAAGGAGAAACACAAGGACAGCAAAAGTCAACAAGTTACTGCATCCAGTCACACACAAAATCATGAGCTTTAAAACAGTCAGGCAGACTCTATAAAGATGTTACCCATAAGCCCCATTGCGTAATAACAAATCTGAATGAAGTAGTGTTTTATTATAGACTTCTTTTCCCCTCTGAGATACTGCTAAGTCAGAAATTGCATCACTTAAATCTATTAAGTAACTATAAGAACAGCTTGCTTGTCATAATTTTAAAGTAGTATACTGAGTGCACAGATCAGCAACGATTAATATTCCTGGTTTATATTAGTGTTTCACACAGGAACAGAGTTGGACCTGAATTTGATGTAGACAGATTCTTCCAATAGTTCTCATTCATGAGAATAATTGCTGACACGTGAAGGAGATAATTTAACGCTTTGTGGAGCAAATCCTACATCTCGACTCAGACTTCTACAAGACAGACATTCACCAAAACACCATCAGCACATTGTTCTTCCATCTTTTTTCATGCATATTTTTAGGCTCAGCACCAAAGGGGCAGAAGTACATACAGAACACATTTGCCAAAAAAAAAGGAAAAAAAGAAATCACAACTTGACTGAGTCACCATTTGAAGCCATTTTACAGTACCGCGACCTCTCTGAAATAGCACCAACTTCTTCCTGTCACAGGGATGATTTGTTTCGGTTTGCTGGTCTTGAGAGCTTGATATTAACACACCCCAACTAAAGTTTTTTCTTCTGAGCAAACAAATGGCAACTTGCATTCTCTAAAACCTCAAGACTAGTCTGCTGCTGCCTACCTGGGGATTTTTTGGGGGTATCAGGAGTGCACCTTGGAGCTGAAAGGAACAGAAACTGTGCGTGGCCAAGAGGAACTTCTTGTCCACACCAAGGTTAGCCCAATAGAACGTGTCCTGCCCATTCTCCACCATGGTGTGACCCTGTTGGCCTTCCTCCAGGCAGGGAACATGCCACCTCCACAGCACCTGCCAGCACCCTTTCAAACTATTTGTCAAGTAGTTATTTGTGAATAGTTCTTTTAGTGCTGACACATTTTATAAGTTGGCTGATGATAATTAACAAATAGGGGAAAAAAATACAATTCTGTAGTAGAATAATTTATTGCTAATTATTCTCTCAGGTTTAAGAGAGCTGCTGACCTTCTCGATACATTTCTTTTAGTTAAATGAGTACAAACAGATGCTGACCTTCATCAAAACAGCACTGATAGATTTCCTGAGGAAATACAAATTAGAGTGTAAAGATATGACCAAACATATCCCAACCAGTCACACATTAGTCATGAAGTGCATTTTCCAAAGTGCTTACTTGGTTCTAATTCTTTGTGTTTTGGAGGGGGGTAAAGGGCACGTCACACCTCTGACAACTCAAGTACAATGGTCTTGGAGCTGAGCAATTGAAAACCCAAGGACATAAAATAAGTGGGTATTTCAGATCATTTCAGACATTGTTTTGCACTTTTGTTTTTTTTTTTTTTTTGTCAAGACAGCTTCTGGACCATTGTTACTCATCATTTGCATCAAGTTTTAAGCTAGGGACAGCAAGCACTGTGAGTTTGAAATGTGACACCACACATCACAATTTAATGAGGCCTCTAGGGCTACGTGCAACACAGCCTCATTCCCCCTGCACGTACAAACACACTCAGATGGTGAATCAGAACCGAGAGCATCTTGCAAAGCACCCCAGGGCTTTATTTAAAGGAAAAAAACCCTGTGATTTGTCAAAGACACTACAGCTCCCTGGAAAGAATGAGATAGTCTTTCTGAGTATTTGTGCTTGTGGAGACTTAGAGATCCTTGTCGGGAGTGGAAAATGGAATCGTTCTGGTTTTTAATCCTGAGCAGCAAGTCATTTTAACAGCAAGGTTTCTACAAAATCATTTTTCTTGACCTGAAAGGGTACACACATACAGCCTCCAACAGATGTGAAAAGCAGTTAAATCAGTATAGATGCTCCATTCAAGGCCCTCCTGAACAGAGATGCCAGTGCTACATAAAGACAAGTATTCATAGCATCCTCTTAGAGCAATTCCAGCCATCCAGCTTGGACATTATTCACAGCAGCTAAACTCAGAAACACAAGTTTCCTCTGCAGTCCCTGGAGCAAGGAGACTGACCAAGCACAGCTGTGACTACCCATGCTGGACTAGAGTGGGATGGGCTGGGTGAGGGCCACTGCTACCTCTCAAGAACTTTTTGAGATACAAGTTAGTGATCTGTTTGCAACAGACCTCACACAAGAAAACCAGTTTAATCCAGCTAACAGGCTACAAGCAGGCGCTTTAGGCAGCTTTGAAATAAAATGACCAAAACATCGTATATCAGAATCACAATAATAAACTTTTGCTTTTAATCTTTAAGGACGAACGGACAAAAACTGCTCAGTACGAATCCAGATTTCAGTTTCCTTCTAGGGCTCCTCAAACATGTATTTCACCTACTTACTCGTGCACACTCAAGCTTAAAAAGCCGAAAATGCTACCTTTGATCTAGCATAGAAGTCATTAATTACAGAAGGGAGACTAAGCTTCATCTTTCAATTTTCACAACCCCTTCTCTCAGTAGGGTCTGCAGCTATGATACATACATAACCTACAGGAGATCCCTGCTTTCCAAGTACAAGCAAACTACCAGCAGTACTTGCTGCCTCTCGTTCTGAAAGTTAGTACCAAACTCTACATCTTACACATGGAATCATAGAACGTTAAGGGTTGGGAGGGGACCTTAACGATCATCTAGTCCCAGCCCTCCTGTCATGGACAGGGACACCTCCCACTAGGCCAGGTTGCACAAGGCCTTATCCAACCTGACCTTGGACATTGCCAGAGATGGAGCATTCGTAACCTCCCTGGGCAACCTGTTCCAGTAACTCACCAGCCTCACAGTAAAGAATTTCTTCCTAATATTTCTCCTTAATTTCCCCTCTTTGTGTTTGTGCATAATGTGACACTTGGAAATTAAGGCCTTTTACATCAGATTCATATTTCCCATGTGACACTGTCTTAAGTGTCAACAGTGGTCTGATAGACCACTTTTTCCTACGTAGGCCACGTTGCTGCACATTGCCCACAAAGCCCAGGTTTTAAACGTTTGAAAGGTTGATTCAAGAGCCTACACCCCTGCCTGTGTATCAGAAAGAGTTGGAAAGGCTGGTGACACTATCAGACCCCACAGCTCTGTGATGGGTGGAAATTCAATTGTTGAGACACATCCGGAAAAGGCAATTCAACATTTTGATGTCTAGAAAAGGCAATTTGTGTCCTATTTTGCAAAGGAAAGCAAAGGTCTTCATCATTTGACCCCACACATCTTCTGACTTTGGGCATTATGTAACCAGCCCCATCCATGGGGGTTTAGATCCCCTATCCAGAGCTCTGCTGACCATGATATTTCACAGAAAAATAAGAGCTAAACAAACAGGAGAACAAGTCCCCCGAGCAGGGAAAAGCCCTTATTAGCAAGCAAGAGTGAAGACTGACATCCATTCTGCAGGCTGTTGCCCAACAGGAATCACAGCACCCTACCCCATGAAAATAAACCCTTCTTTCCTGAATATCCACTAAGACAGCGATGAATGAAGGGATCCTTGTACCAAGAAGTGGTTGCTGAGTCTACACCCAATCTTATTGCTAAAAATAAAAACACCAAACAAAAAAGAATTGTTTTAATCTTTTTTTTTTTCCTTTTAAAGCTGCAAGTGCAGCTCTCCTCTGCTGAGCTGCTCCTCTACTTGCACTACTCAAATACCGGCAACACCATCTCTCTTACCAAGATTAAACTCAGGGAACTGGCAGGGACTAGACAGCAGCTCTTTCACAGAAAAATTGTTCTGGAAAAGGTGTCTATGTCTTCCAAATATAGGTACTTATATGGAATGATCAAGTTATCCCTCAGTCTGTTTCTGATTCACTGAAATGCACAAACCTCTTTAGATTCACTTCATAAACAGATTTTGTAACACCCTCACCATTTTGCTGACCTTCGCTCAGATCTTCTTTGCACCTCAGCACGGATTCTACTAAGAGTTCAGAGATGGACTCCTGTCCTTTCAACATGAACTTGACAGTTATAGGTAGAAAAAAAAAAAGAAAATAAAAAAAAGCAATATCAAGGAGATATGAAGTTAATTTCTCTGAAGGCATAGCATTTATATGAGTATTTGCCAGTTTTGACAACAAAGTCCCTTTCACAGTGTAGGCACAAGTTACCATCCACCGTTCTCAGAACATTAGCGAGCAAATGTCTGGATTAGCACATCTAGCTGGAACAGAAGGAACTGCAGAATGAATTGCAAAGAGCCCAGAACACCTGAGCATCACAAGTGAGCACAGCACACTGTACTTTGAACACCAGCCAGTGAGACTACATTGAGCTGAAGCACGGGAGGAATTACAGTTTTACTTGAAAGTACCAAAACAAAAACCGGCGTGATTTGTAACTCAGCAAGTTACACTAACTCCTAAGTTGAAGACAGGACAGAAAAACATGCAGAAAACATTGTCTCATTGTCAACTGACACAAAAAAAATTGGAATAGTTCTTCAGAAACTTACGTCTTCCTTTACTCACCATTTTAGCAAAAGTATGAGTGAGGCAGGCACTCTTTCACCATTTCACAAACTTAAGAGAGAATCAGTAAATCCTTTAAAAACAAGCACTTACCTGGGACTTTTCCCAAAGCTGGTCTGCTTCCCTCAGGAACCACACAGAAAGCCACCCTATTTTCTGCAGGTAGTAGCAATGAAGCTCCTTTATGAATACCTGTCTTGCTCTCTGTAGACTTTTGTGATCCTAAGTTTTCAAATGGAAACAGCTGCAGGACTGAGGGAGTGTCAGAACTAACTTTCCTTCACCCTCTTTTCTCCTTGCTTTCATCTTTGCACTAGGAGATGCGAGTACTTGCAATGCTTTGTCTTTTGAGACTATTCACTTTTCTTTTACTTTAAAATCATACTTCCCTTTGTTACCTTCAATGTTCTGTTTGCATGTTCCTTACTGTTTGCAGAGCCAGCTTAAGAGTCCTTGGAAGGCAAGGCTAAATCCCATTTTTTGCCTCCACGAAAATGCTGTTATCCCTGGGGAAACCAAATTCAACTTTTGCAATAACAGCAGAGAGAACATAAAAGGAAGGGATTTGGAGAAAGCTGGGTCTGACCAAGCCTTGGTAATTAGCGAGGCTTGGGACTGAAGATAAGTAATAAGGTCTGTGGTGGGAGATGCAGGTGGGAAGCTGAGAGTAACTCAAGGTTTGGGGGCTGGAAAGAAGCCCAGGGGCTGCAAAGGTCAGGCTGAGGACGGCCTTTCCAGAAAGGTCTTTTTCTGTCCCCCCAGCTTTCCATTTCTCTAGTCTCTGTCACTATTCCCTTGCTTCCATTCCTTTTCCTCCTATTCCCCTCCCTGAGAAAAAGCAGAAGCTCAAGGGGTATTTTGAAGTACTGGATATCAGCATTTGTACATCTTCTTGCTGTCAGCTCCTTCACATGCTCCCACCTCCTCATGGATGGCAGTGGTCAAGTGCAAGGCAGGCATGGGGTTCCCATCTGGCAGGGGCAAGGCAGGCAGGCACTTCTTGTGGACCACAAAGACCACACACACAGTTTGGGTACTGCACCTGTGATGGTGAAAGCCATGCTGAGCCAGAGAGAAAGGAGGGCAGATACAGCCAGATATGTCAGGACTGCTGGGGAATCAGCCATGCCTCAGTGATGCTGGATTCTGCTCTCTATTAACAGGGCACCAGCTTCCTGCTCCTCCAAGAGTCAGAGATGCTTTGAAGTAAAATCAGCTTTTCCGGGGACTGATCAAAATAGAAATCCAAGCTGCCTAAATCTGCAATGGAAATTTCAATCAACACTAAGTTTTTAAATAAAATTTGGACTCTATTCTGGTTCAAAATGAATTGAATAAAGAAATCAGATACACAAATAAGGCTTTTGGTCAGCTTTTGCTTTACATTCGCTCCAATAAAACTTCCTGTAAAATGAGCATTAACTCTAGGAGATCCCAAGTCCTCACTTGTGTTGAGACACTGCCAAAGATGCCAGCAGTCAGCCCAAGAAAATAAAGAATTACTAGAAATTTTGTACAGGTGGAGACCCCATCCTCCAGCCCTGACAACTCTGGGTCAGTAGAAGTCAGCCTCCCAAAGAGTTAGTGTTCAATGGGCCAATAAAGCGTGATTGATTCATCGATAACCCACTGCTGCCTTAGGGAGAGGGAAGAAGCCATCTCCAGAGACAAGCGAGGCAATTGTTTGCTGTCCCTGGTGCCCGCAGAGTGCCCCGCGGTAACCCCTGTGCTCTGGAATACTCACGTTGGTTATTTCGGAGCGGGGTGCAGAGCTGTGCTTTCCCATGGCTGCCACTAATGACTTGCAGCTGTTGCTAATCCGTGCCTCTGATTTCCTTTGATTGCTGTGTGTATGGATGCCTGTGGTAAACAGGCATCTGCCAGGTGCCAGCACAATCGGGGGGGGGGGAATATAAAAAGTTCCCTGTTTCAAATTCAATGTGACATTGTGCTTGTCGAGAGGCAGCCGTTTAACTATTTAAGGGGAACAGTTTCCTGGGCTCTTCACTCCTACATGGCCTCCTGGCTATGTAGGAGATTCTCATGCATTTTGGTGACAGCAATCTCCCAGCCCCAGCTGTAGGAAATAGCCATGGGGAGAAGCTGGTGTCTACAGGAACTGTCCCAGCCATATAACACAGCCCGTGACGTGCGAGTTTGGCTCTACTATCCCAGAAAGCAGGGGCTCTCTGGCTCCACTCATTCCTTCCTCCTCAGGCACAGCATCCCAGAGCTTTAGAAGGACATTTGTTCCCATGTGAACACTCAGGCTGGCCTCAGCCTGCTGCCCCTTTCTCCTCGACAGTCTCTACTCCTGCTTCATATTATGTGGAAAGGCAGTGAAGCACCTCAGCTCACAGTTCCAGGCTAAAAAGAGTGGAGCAGAGGCTTCCCACAGCCCATTAGGGAAATATCTGTCTTGCTGGAAGCCAAGGCTAATATTAAATTTTCCAGAAGGAAGCACAAGGGTCTCACAATAAGAAATGTCCCTGAGAGTGTTTCCCCAGCAGGGTGCTGTTGCCTGTTTCTAGCACTAATGTTTTGCCTCAGCCCCACAGCCCCTCCAAGCAATTTCTCTGGGCATTTCTGATTCCCCTCCTGTCACAGCAGCCAGCTGAAGATGCCACACAGCTGCTCCTCGCCTCCATCCATCATCCTTCCTCCTGGTAGCAGGTAATTATTCCCAGCTGTTCATTACCCAAGACCATCACACCTGACCCCTATTGTTTGCCTTTCATTTGCACCTCAGGTACAGAAAAGAAATACATGAAGGAAAGCTTCAGAGAGGAACTGGTTATATGCCAGTGCTAGAGAGAGGGGTATCCTGCTCTTTTAAAAGCTGCTTTTGTGGTCCATTTCCTTTGGGTTGTTCTTCACTTGTGCACCAGGTCACATTTAAGGGGCAGCAATGAGTCGAAGGCACAAGTCTCCTAGAGCATTCATAGGTGTCCTCAGCATTGGCTCATTTTGGTTTCCCTGCCTGCTCATCCTGCTTCCCTGCATGCTGTGAGCAGTCCTCAGGCTCGGGAGGGTGGGAAACCTGTGGAGAACAGCAAAGGACGCAATCCCCTTCCTCACAACAGTGCTGGAGAAAAGTCACGGATATTGAAATTTACTGCAGTTTCTTTAAGGTTTGTTCTACTCCCTATTAGAAAGAATGGAGACCTCAGCTTAGGAGAGGCTAGTGATGTTGCACCTGAAGAGCCAGAGGGTACATGACTGCAAAAGTTATATTCTCTGAATGAGAGTCATAGCTGTGTGCTGACATTTCAGACCTCCTTCCCACTAGAAAAAAGAAGGCTGAAAAATGAGCCATGTATCCAAATGTGCACACACAATTTCTATAGCCAGAGCTGTTCACCTTAGCTACCAAATTACTGAGAGTTATCTGACACATATCGCTATCACAGCTGATACCATCCTTTCAGTTTTGTGCAAGGTGCTAATTCTAGCTCCCTATAGATGACTGAAATGGAAAGCTGAGCACCCTACCCTCCTAAAACAAGGCAAATAAGGTGCCTTAGAAATCAAAGGTCTCTCAGTTAAAGAATGATAGGGCTGAGCTTGGTTTCAGAGAGCCAGGATGACAGAGGGAGTTGGAGAGAAGCTGATTCGGGTTGAGAAGGAGAAAGGCCCTTCATTGGTCTGTCACAGTGCACAGCCCATGGGAGAGGCGGAGAATGGGGGTTTTGAGCTAGGCAGGAAGTGACAGGAAATGGGGATTCTGGATAAAGAGGCAGCCTTCTGGTGTTTGACTGCTAATGAGTTCAGGGCAACACAACCTTGTACATGGGAGGTACCATCTGACTTCAGAGACAACTGAGTTATCTAGCAGCCTTTTCTCCTCCATGGAATAACTTTAACTTTTGGCTTTGCTCATTTTGTCATATTTAGCTGATGTAGAAAAAGCAGACCAATTTTGGTCACTGAACAAGGGAAAGCAAAAAGTCCTCTAGCAAATATAATGCACATCCAGAAAGTTTTCTTTAGCTTAAAGAGGGGGTGATTTTGGGCTTGGGGCTACACTGACCCTCAAGACTTTTGCCAAGGAAGTTTTCATGCTCTGCCCCTTTAAATCAATACTGACACTCCAGACTTCCTCTGGGCTGTAAAGCAAGGCTCTCCACACTCCCAGCTCGGGGGGGAAAAAGATGGACGTTGGCAAAGAGCAGCAGGGTGAAGGTCCCAGCACCTCCCAATTAGCATGTCAGCTCCCTTCAGAAAGTCACATATCCTTGTTCAGATGTCGCTGGGGACTCAAGGGGACAGGAAGGTTTTACATTTCACCACTGAGACTCACAGAGGTTTTGCCAAGTACTTACCAAGTTATTTAGAAGGAAAACAAGAATTCGTCTGGGCTTCTTCTTTGTTTCAGTCCTGCTCTGGGTTCAGGCACCTGAGCTGGCAGCTGCATCTCTTTCTAATGACACAAGAGAGAAGGGACATTCATGCTGTCATCCCTGCTGGCATATCCTGTTTCTGTAAGTTCACATCTTGTAACCAGCCTAAGCTAGTCAGCACTGCGTTTTTCAAGGAAAAAAAAAAAAACATCTGAACTCTGGCATCAAAACCCCTCTGGAAACTGGCCATTGCCTAGGATGTAACCAAGCCCTTCAGCTCAGCTTTCATTTCAGCAAGATTTCCCAGGAGAAAGTGCGCAGAGGTCTGGCAGCAAGGAGTTTTCTTAGGATTTACAGTGTTGCACACCTGGTTTCTGCAGCACTAAAACACACAGACACACCACCGATCCCGCTCAAACGCCATTCACAGACCCACATGACCTCTGCTGGGAGCACACATCTGTTATCAGCCTCCCCCCAAGCCAGGTAGGAGGGTGCCTGAGACCAGCTGGGTGCTGTGGCAGTGAGCAGGCTCTCGCAAGCATCCCTTTCAGTGTGGCAGCAGGCAGCACAAAGAACGGAGGGGGCCCGGGGTCCAGGCTCAAGCATGGTGCCAATGATGCCAGGGAGAGGTACCCTGCCCCAGGGAAGGCCTGTAGGGTCACTCCCCACAAGGGAAAATCGAGGATCAGACCAGACGCAGTCTGACCCTGCTTCCCTACATGGATTTGCAAGGTTACACTCTGTCCCCTGAGCATTATTTAATCTTCAAGGTACACTGGCCAGCACCAGGTCCCAGAGATGGCAACAGCCCCTTTTACAGCTCCAGGCTCCACAAAATAATAGAGTGGGGCAAGTGCCTCACAGTGGACGGATGCACTGCTCAGTTTGCCATTCTAATCTCTTCCCACCATACCTAGGAATGGTTATAAAGATAAAAGAGAGGCTGGAAACTGTTATTGTATCAAAGCAGATCTGCCGTACCCAGATTTTGTGCAGTTCTATCGTATTCTCCTGTGCTGGCTCTCTATTTTTAAAATCTGAGCTACAAAAAATAAATTACTCTCGACCTGAGTGTGAAAAAGAGTTTTCTTTTCTGCTGGAATCTTAACTTTATCTGATAATGAGACCCAAGTAATTTCCTTGAGTTTCAGCTGCAGCAAGTAATGAAACAGTGAAATCTTTCTTCGCTGATTAACAGTATTAGGCTTCCAGGGAACTGAAGCAATTCTCCAGTCTCAGGGAACATGAGAAATTTGCAGGTAATCCTAACCTCATCCGTGTCCCCTCTGACTCCCCAGTTTCTGTCTCACTCAGTATGTTATACTGGCAGCAATGCAGCAGAACATAACTTCCCAAATCATTTAACTGATTTAAACCTCTTGGGGAGAAAAAGTTTATGGGATTTGTGTTGTTGTTTTCCAGGGTTTCAAATCCTTAAGGGACACATTTCAAGATTTCTTCTAGGTGTTTTTTTCAAGATTTCCTTCTAACTAGGAAAGGAGGCCTACTTTCCCTTGGTGTTTCTAGCTGTGTCATCTCAGCTAAAGTACACAGAAACTCAAGGAGAGACTTTGTATTAACTTTAGTGGGCTCCCAAGCAGTGGGCTTATGTTGAACACCAAACATTGTCATCATCCAGAAAGAAGCATATCTGCCTACAAACCTATGTCTGCATTCAGGCTGTGCTGTGAATCCACATCTTAATCATATAAATTACAATTTGATTTTTATATAATTATAAATTATCCACATTTTAATTATATAAATTCCACATCTTCTCTTACAGGTTTTCTGATACACCAGCACATACTCCAAGCCTCAGCACTTGTATTTCACAGTGATCATCAGCTGATCTCCAGTTTTCTTTTTGCAGCCAGGAAACCATAGGCAGTCACAGACAAAAGCAGTCACATTTTGGGAAGAAGTAAAAGTGTTGTAACTGAGACCAATTAAGACAATAACCCATAGCTGTGTTACAGAAAGAATAATCTGGAGTCTTTTTAGGGAAGCTTTTTGGAAAATACCTAGCCATTTTGGTGCCAAATGGGATACAAGCATCTGGTTTCCAAAGGACACTGAATGTCTGTTCACTGGCAGTAAGACACCTCTGCAAGTGTCACAGGTCAGCCATTAGAAAAAAACCAAAACAAAACCAAAAGGGCATCCCAAAATTTATCAACCACTTGGCTGCAGCTCATTCTTTTTCAAAGTTGAGACAATTATGCGAGATGATGAAGCTGCAGATAAAACTTCCAGAAGTTTTATTTTTTTATTTCCGCATGCTGTATCCTCCGTGCTGATGCTTGCAGACCTGCTGCTCATGGTGCCTGCGCAGCGTATGGTAACTGAGCGTGACATTAATGCTCAAGTCTGTGGCAACCACATGCCTGCCTACAACTGAAGTCAGTTGCACACGCTCATGTATAAGCCTACTATTTGGGTATTAATTGAATAAGCTTTCAGAAATAGTTTAAGCAAATTAGTTCCTGACACATTGCACATCTTGAGCTTTCCATTTGTGGCCTTTCATTCATAAGCGATCATCCACAAACTGAAAAGAAGCACACTTCACTCTAATTAGGGAGGAGCTAATTATCCTCCATCAATTAGATCCTACAACACTTATCTGTAAACAGTTGCTGGAAAGGTACATAACAGATTAGTGACTGAAGACCTAATTAATAAGGAATAATGAGCTCCTTCCTGCAGGAGATGGAGGAAATGTGCTCTCAATCCTTGAAAATGCCTAGCGATAAGAGCCATAAAACAGACCATAAACGTGGCAGGAGTCATTTTGTACATAAGAGTTTTCTAATTTTTACATCCAATGTGCAGCCTGTGCCTTCCTGACTTTGCTGTGCAGCCATGCCACACCACTCTGCCTGCTGCCAACGGGGTTGTGCAAATAAAGTGAAGGAAATGTTGGATTTCCCAGCTCTTATGCCTCATCTGCTATTTGTACTTATTTTCATTAAATTGAAGATGCGTATTTTCCTCTGCCTATTTATAGAAAAGTGGCATTTTAGATCTTTTTCCTAATTGGCTTCACATGTGATTTTTTTCCAATTACACCCCAGCAGTTTTATGCTGCTTTGTTGCAGTTATGAGTCCCCATTTCTACCTGTCACATAAGTCCCTTTGATTTCTAGGTCTTGGCTCCTGGTGCGGTTGGATGCTGCTCTCCTGCTCGGTTTCCTCTTTCTTTCACATCAGGATAGCTTACCATTCTGCTTTTGTTAACAGCAGTTTCAGTAACTGACAGTTCATTTATCTTTAGGATTATCTTCCCAGAAGACACACATTTACCTGTTTCCCAGGCTTGCTGACATCTGCTTTTTGAAGTTCACTACTCTTTTTCTGCTCCTTTCACTCCTTCCTTTCCCCAGAACAGTGATTCTGTTGTTTCATGATTGCTTTCACTCAAATTTCTTTCTAACTCTGGTTTTTCTCCATCCATTCCTCCCTTGCAGAGTCAAATTTGAAAATACACACTACTCTGATATTTTCCATATTATAAAGTCTGAGCATGGATTAACAGAGAAGTTGAATAGATATGCATGGAAGTGATGCTCTGGTTTTTACGCACCAAGGTGTCTCACCAAGATGTTTCTTTTACACTCCATCCAGTGGAAGAAACTCATCAGGTTACAGTAAAACCAAACCCTGGATTCCTTTAAAAGTTCTTAACTCTACCAGTATTCGGTTTAAAAATATGAGGAAATACATATTCTGCAGATAAATAAATTATATCAGTCAGTGAAAAATTCTGAGTGTCCTACGAGAATTGTTCTAACTCACATCAAACAAAAGTCTAACTTTGAAACCTTTGAAAAGGTAGGAAAATAAATTATTCCTGAGGAATCACTGACTGAGGTT
The DNA here is from genome assembly GCA_013397115.1 of Edolisoma coerulescens. Classification (NCBI taxonomy): domain Eukaryota; kingdom Metazoa; phylum Chordata; class Aves; order Passeriformes; family Campephagidae; genus Edolisoma; species Edolisoma coerulescens. The sequence goes on from VWZW01006279.1 coordinate 1,420,759, forward strand.
ACACAGAAATAAAACAAAGGGAAAAATTTTTTTTAAAAAGGAAACCACACAAAAAATCTCAAAAAACCCCGAAAATGCCCTCTTAGTAGCTGCTCTTTCCTGTTAAAGAATCTCCACTAGTGATTTTAACAGCGCAGATGGACAAATATTTCTGAGATGGACATGGTCCCAGGCTGCTCCAGACTTTAGACCAAGGAGATTTTGTAAGGGATGAGGTGCCAGAAAGCCTGGGTATGATCTGGCTGGGAGGGAAGCAGCAGTGGAAGGACCAGGCTACTTCAGCCTGTTCCTCCAGCATATACAGGCATTACACACTTCAGCAGTGTTCCTAGAGTGTGTGTTAGCCTGCACACCCAGGAACAGGCAGAACAGAGGGATGGTCAGTGATGTAATGCACACGAAAGCCAGAAGCTTCAGAGATTTGAGGAATGAATGTATGACAGAGCACTGATAGTTTTCTGGAAAACAGAAACTGGTGTGAAAAGACCAATATTAGAAAGCTGCAGAGGAAATGGAAAGAAAATTTGTTGCTCCTCTACATATCAATTTGTTCCTTCTGCTCAGGACAATGAGTAAGGCCTCAGCTGGAGTATGGTCTTCAGTTTTGGGCATCACACTGTGAGGAAGATAAGGACAAATAGTAAAATATTTAGAGAGTCACAGGAACAATCAGGTCTCGAAGGGATTACTTTATGAAAAAAACTTAGTTTGAACAGTGCCAATTTATTCAGAGGAGAGAGAACTGAGAGAAGAATTGGAAAGAGTTTAAGAATTAAAAGGGTTTTTTCCAGTTTTATTCAGTTTCACATACTGAAGACAAGAAACAGATGTCCTGCAGTACCACATTAGGGAGGGGAAAAATCAGGTAAAACAAGAGGAATGGCATTAGTCTGACTAAACACAGGTGTCTCTGCTGTAGGCATCTTGAGCTGAAGAAATCAACACCAGTGAAGGCTATGGTGAGACTCGTTTTGTCCTCAATAGATGACTGCAGTCAAATTCAGCTGAACAGAGAGACTAAATGTCCATTGAGCACCACAGCAGCCAAGATTGCTGGGTCAGAACACAGAGAACAAGGGAAGTCTGGTTCCTTGGAGGAGGTTTCATTCCAGCCAGAGACCAGAACTGCGACAATGTCCACTGCAACAGCTACAGAGCAGCTGGAACTTCTTGGACTCTCATTCAACTGGGCATCAGTTAAAAGTAAAACATATTCAAAATACTTTTAAACCAAAAAAGTGCCCATATGTGAAGGCAGCATTTAACAAGCATCTTAGTTATAAATTAATATAAGTAAACTTATTTCACTGTGAATATTTATATATTTAATAATAATACACACAATACTTAGATATAATATGAAAAAGTAAAATAAGGTTTCAATGGGAATATGTTTTAGAGGGCTGTTACTAACTCAGCAAAACAGGGAGTCTTGGAATACAGACATTTTATCAACCAAATGCCTGCTTGGGTAGATCCTGCAGACATCAAATCAAACTCTAAGAAAGCCATCCTGAGTAGGGCACAGACAAACCTAAATAAACCAATACAACAAGCCTCTGGTGAATTTGAGCCAAATCCCTCTTGCAGATCAAATCCACAGCACTCAGGGTGTTTTCCAGGTGCCACAAGGCACAGCTGAATGGCACCAAGGCTGAAAGAAGAATTTTCACTCTGGACACAGAGCTGGCACTTCCACTCACCCAGCTGTTGTACCAAGCCACCACCACCACGGAGCCCCTCTGATACCGCAGCTGCTGAAGAGCCAGGACCACGGACATTGGCACTCTGGCCACTTACAGCAGTGTCCCAGCTGCTTCTGCAAGCATACACAGCTTGAAGGAGGTTCTAGAAATGTGTGTTCTCTGACTATATGGGTTACATAAGCAAATGCTAAATTCCAAAACATTTTTAATCCACCCGTGATTAAAATCTGGGCTTGTCAAGAAATTTCCCTGGGCAAGGCCAGCTCCCTTTTCAATTACCCAGTTCAGACATTGTCTGACAGAGCCCAGAAGTGCAGCTCCCTTGGGACAGAAAGCAGGGACTTGAGCTAATGCTTATTAGAGGAGTAGGACTGGTTAGGATTACCGTGTCAAGAATTTGCCCCTCATTACCTACCACAAGAACTACTGGACGAACCTGATGGCAGACCACCATTACTTTTCCACCTCAAGGGCACTGGAAGAAAAGGCCTAAATCATTCTCATTTGTATGAAAGCAAGCATGCCTTCAGATCCAGAAAACTTCAGTGAAGAGGCTTTCGTTAAACATTATTGTCCAGACAGAAGCACTGATTTTTTAAAACATCTGCAAGGCATCATGACCCAGTGAAGAGATGAAAGACAGTCTCTTGCCACCAAGTCAAACAGAAGAGGGAATCTGTGTGGATGCACTGTCTGATACTCCAGCTGCTCTTCTCACCCCAGGAATGCTCCAGCTGGGAATGAATAGATCACAACGTTAAAAACCAAGGTGATCACGTCTGTTTTATTTCTGCACATATCCACCACTCGAGGCCCTCGCCTATCTCCTCCTCTGAGGAAGACTGCCCTCAGTTAAACCCCTGTGGCTGAACACAACAAAAAATTACGTACTTTTAAATCAAACTCTCTGCTTGAGGAGTTCCAGCCCAAATGACTGATAAGAGATGACTGGCTGAAACTTTAAGCCTGTCATTTTTCCTGCCTTAGCATCCAGCTCTCAGCCTGGGGGCTTTAGGTTTGATACATAAACTTCAGCAATCTCACTTAGATTTCTTGTCCAACTTATACCTTCTGGCACCCTTTCAAGACAAAGCCAGGCCAATTTCTTTTTAATCCATCTATTTAATTCAAACAATATCAGAGGATTATAGTTTACCCGTGTGCTTACACATGTTTATCCAAACTCCAAAAGACACGCACAATTTTCTGCCTGCCATGCAAGTAAAGCAAAGCACTTTCTCAGATGTTTTTCATTAGTTTTACACAGAGTTTTGAGGTCCTAGTTTTGGTCCTCTGATGCAGCTGGCTGTGAAGTTGATCTGAATGTTTGCCATGTGCACGGTTCCTAGCATGAGGAAAGGCTGTGAATGGGACTTTGTCTATAATATAATAATTCTCTTTTTCCTTTGCCTCAAATGTTACTTCACTGGAGTCAGCTTCTGATTAGATTCATTGAAGCCAGCTGGTCATTTTTGCATCTTCAGATATACTGGGGGAAAGAGAGGATAGAGGGCAAGAACTTGAGCATGACCTCTGCTAGATTCTGCTCCCCTATCCTTATTCTAGCAAAAGGTAAAAAAAAACATAGAACAGCTCTGGAAATGTAAGGCACCTGAATCCTTTGCAAGGAAGATATTGCAAACATTAGGATTTGATAACACCAACATAAGAGTCTTATGAACTATCATCTAATAAGTTTGGGGTATGTGCTACTGCTCTTGCTATGCCCTGAGCCCAATTACTTATGCTTCGTTGCACCATGACTTTGGGAAAGATATTGCATCTTGATTTGGCAACTTAAAATGATGGAGGTTTCACCATACAGCCCAGGAAAACTGTTCCAAGAGTAACACTCCCAGTTACAGATTGGGTCTGGTTTCTAGTCTGGACATGCAGCACGTGTGTTGGATAATACTCCACGAGAGCCGTTTTCACTCATAGCTTGCCATGATTAAACCTGTTGGGTGCTACATGCCCAGGATTTGGTATCTGTGGGCTAAATTCCTCCAGATGGCACAAGACAAAGTGCAAAGTCCTTCCTAAGCAGTGACCCTTGGTCATCAAGTGTGACCAATGACATCTCCACTGCTGCAGAGGACACATCTATCCTGCAGCACCGAAAGTTCTACTCTGCTCCAGAACTAAAGCCCAGATGTGGTGTGCCCAGATGTTTCACCAAGCTGCCCTCCTGATGGGAGCAGCAAAGGAGGGATGCAGTGGCCTTCAGGAGCTGGCTGAGCCCAGCAGCAACTCTGCTGCCCCCAGGCTGCAGCCCCCTCAGCCACAAGCCCAAAAGCTTAGAGGTGCGTCTCTCAAGCTTCTTACTGGGGACAAACTGGGGCAAAACAGGGGCTCATCAAACCCAGATGGACCTTATTAGTTATGCAGTGCCACGGTACATGCCAGGTAAGGAAAAATTTGGCCTGTCTGCATGCGGCAGGCATGGAAATGGCATGTGTCTCACCTTGTGAAAGTCACTGCTCTGCTTCTTGTGTGCCTTTCACCACCTTGGTCTCATCTTCACTCCTCCAGGAGTTTTTTGACTTTACCTCTGTCCAATTTTGTACCTCCCCAGTGATCAAAAAGTATAGCAAACTTATCACGGCAAAGATAGATTCACCTTCAGAGCAGGGAAGTACTTCACCGCCATCCCCTCATGAGGCTGTCTGACCCACCAGCAGCCCAAACTCACTTCTCACATCCCCACCTGAGTGCACTGTCAGCTCCCCTGGGTCACACACACATCACCTTCCTGTGCCCAAATAAACCTCCCGACTCCAATGAAGGGGGCTGTCATCTCTGATTCCTTTGTAACAGTCTTTAAAACATTATAGATGCGTAATCAGACACCACATTTTAAGGCCATTACACATTTGCTCTCTTTTTAAGAAGAGATCATTAACCTTGTTTTAAAAATACACAGGTTGGAGAGCAATAGTTTGAGTGTTATATTCCTGTTTGGCTACATGCACTGCCCTTGGTGCCAGCAGTTTGCATTTTATCAAGGATTTAAGCTCTTCTGGGATGATGGCAAGGTTTTTTCTGCTGGCTGAAAGCAAGGGTCACTCCAAGTAATTACTACGGCTGCCCCCAAAGACAGCAGCAGCAGCAATGATTTATCACTGTTGGCACCATGACTCCCTGAGATGCCAGGGAACAAAAAGGACTGAAGGAATGGTAATGGGATACCTGCATTATTTCTAGGCATCCTGTTTTCAGCAGCTAAAGACCTCGTAGTGGATCTCCCTGCAAAGGTTCAGGCTGGGAGGAAGGCACAGAAAAAGGGGATATAAGGAAAAGTCATTGTGTAATATGCTGTTGCCATCACAGCTCTTGCAAGATGGTGTTTGGAGGTAGAGGGAAGAAGCCTGCTAGGTGATAACAGGATTCAAAGGGTATTTAGAGATACGAGAGAAAGGTTTGAGTACCCATAAGATACTATACTGGGATGAACAGGCCACAGCAGCAGCACACACAAAGAAGCTCTGGCAAGCTTTCTAAAAATGTTTCCAAGGTAAAAATATTATCTTCATCATGTTTTTATTTCAAAAGCAGTGAAAGGACTCACAAGTTTTATAGTGACATCTCGGTCTAATCAAAATTTATAGAAGCTTTTTTAATTTCTGTAGAAAATGCACAGATTTTCACCTGTAAGGTCAAGAAAGTCCAGTTTTAAAAGTTAAGATGAATTGCAAGCCTAACAATTTTCTAGAGCTGGGAGGGGCAAGATTTATGTGATCCCAATGTAAACTATCCATTAATGTCCTATTTGTCTGCTTTTCTAGGTATGACACACACTTCTCCACAGGAAAAAAAAAATTATGGGTCATGGTCCATCATTATTAGGTGAGCCTGAAGCATTTGAAAATGCAAAAATAAATTTATTTTCCCCTTTTTTTATTGAGGTCACTCCAGATTCATCAGCAAAGTTTTTATCGGGGGCTCCTTGCCGTGTCAGAGGCATCACCAGGGCACTGTTACCAGGAGTGAGCACAGCCAGGCAAAGCAAACCTGCTCCAACCCGGAGCCACAGTACTATGGAGGTAAAAAACCTGCTTTAATTTTGTCTCATATTTGGGAAAAAACCTTATCCAATAAAAAATACGTAACAATTACCCACCAAAACCTTTCTTGGCATGCCAGAGTTTCCCATGGTTGTTTTGCAGGAGATACAGAATCCAAAGATCAGAGCATTCCAGGATATTTTCCCTGCCGTTTGTCTTCACCAGTTCAGCGACTCCACTCGCAGCCCGGCACTACAACTAGGCATTTTTTGACATTTTTAGGTACCCATGAAAGTCACTAGATGGCAGCAAGAAACTGCACTTGGCAACCCGATGGGCCTCTCCCACCTGTGTGCCCCCAGCTTCCCCTCGCCTGCGGGCAGGGACAGCTTCTAGGGGCTGGGAATTCACTTTGCCCGGCGGTATTAATCCTTTTTACCCGGGACACCTCTCCCTCGGGATGCAGCTTGCTAGCCGTCGTAGTCCAGCAGCTTTACAAACCCAATAGCATCCTTAACAGACGCTAAGATCACACAGATGGAGCCCATAACATCACAAGTTTCACAAGGCAGGCAAGCATCACCTTTCCAAGAAGCTGGAGGGATGTTCCCATTTCCAAATTCTCTTTATGCTCTTTTCATTACACCTGCCTCACATCACTTCTTGCTTTCCCAGCAGTGAGTGTTGTACATCCAGGTGGCAGAGAGGGATCTTCTGGAAAAGCTCTCAGCCAGCTGCATCTCCAGTCCATCCCAAATCAGGACCTCCAGCAGGAAATGCCTCCTCAGAGCATCTTTCCTCCACCTGCCCTGGTTTCTTTAGTGGATGCCTTCTCAAGCTGTGCTTACAACAGCAGGGGTCACACGCACTCGGTTTCAGCAGAGTGCTTTGCACTGGGCTTTCTGAAAACCTTCCTCAGTTACCAGACATCTGTCCTTGGCCTTCCATCCCCCCCACCATCTCTGTCTCTTCCCCTCTGATAGAGCTGTTTTCTTCCAATGATAATTTGGAGCAGCTTTTCCAGGGTGTTCCCACACACTCACTTCTCCTTCAGTTCTAAGGCCTCTGTTTCTTTCATCAGCCTCTCTTTTGATTTATTTTCTATTAGAGCCAACTTTTTATATAACTGTACTGATCTGCATGACAGAATTGCCTCTGGCTGCCCCAGCTCATCCCTCTGTCCTGACATACCTACAGAGATGCCCTCCTCACCTGTCTGATGGAGGGGAAGGCCAGAGGAGAGAGCATAACTGGAACAACCCATTGGGTTTGCTTCATTCTCTTTTCAGTATTCACTTAGAGGCAATGGACAACTTCGGTCACCCACCTGACCACGCGTTGTGCATTTCTCCACACCATATCCCATGGGAGCTCCTCTCAGGGGGCAGGAGGGTCACTCATACATCCTGCCTATGTCAACACATTGGTGCCTCCTATCCAGGGGTAGAAAGAGCAACATGGAATAGGATCTTTAAAAGGTATGACAACGGGCTTGAACTCTTCTGTGGCACAAGAATAGGAGCAAGGAGGCTGCTCACAGGTTTGCTTTCCCCAGCTTTATTTCCCACACAGAGGCACCCAGCCATGCAGCTTCTCAACCTGTGCACCCTTCATAAGCCTCTGAAAAGAATGACAACCAGGGGCCACCTTGGGAGATTATTTTAAGGGCCTTCAAGTGCTGCTCAAGGGAAGCTGAGGAGGTTGTACTGGAGTACATCTGTCACGCTCTATTTTTAAGCTCTTCTTTAGGTGAAGATGACAGGACAGGACTGAGGTGAATCCTTTGTCTACAGCAGCACAGTGCTTATGTTCATGCCACACAATATAAAACACAGATCCCCTGTATTTACTTCTGCAAGCTGCCTGCCTCTTCCTGGGGGGGGGCCCAAACCGGCCAGCACCAGCCTTGAACCCCCCTCCTGAATCAGCCACAGAAGGCAAAGAGAAACACACAAATCAGTTATTCCCCCAGTCTCATATCCATAGTAACCACCTTTCAACCCCTTACTGGCAGAAGGGGAGATGATGAGCACCTCTTACCAGAGGAGGGACGAGGTCTGACAGACAGCCAAAGCTCCAGTTACAATTCCCCTTTGACATCAGATGCATTTAGCAGCATGTGCACGTAGTCCCCCTTTTCCGTCCTCTCCTCTCCCCAACACCCAACCCCTGACACTTATTCCAGAGCAGCCCACATCTCAAGGAACCCCACATCTCATCTCTCCTCTGCAGCCTGCTCTGCCACAGGTGCCTGGTGCAGGAGCCAGGACCTGCCCTAGCAACCTTCTGCAGCCAGGACACACCTGGGCAGGGCTGGGGTGTGAGTTGGGAGGTGCAGCACCCCTGAACCAGTCCCATGGCAGGGGGTGCAAGCATGAGAGCTGCCAGTGCTGACAACAACCTGAAAGAGTCAGAGGTCATTTTGGCAGACCTGTGCTTTGTACCTTAAAGCTGCACAAACTTGGCCAGCTAAACTGACTTCCTTCTCCCTTCTTTGCTAACACTGCACAGGTTCCTTCCTTTACTGCACTGGGTTTCTAAAGACCAGGGGAAAAATATAGCAAAGTGAAGTGAAAATAGGGAGTTCTTCCATACAGTCTATGTGTGTTTCTCCTTCCTTGTTAAGGGTGCTTTCCTCCTCTCTGCTAAAGCTGCTCCTTCAAAACACACTCTCTGACCTTTGATGTCTCACTCAGACTCAGCTAGTCTGCTGCTGTTCCCCTCACTCTGGCATTTTCAGATTATTCTGTTCAGAGAGCCTCATTTCACTCAGAGGCTGCAATTTCACCCTGTCTCTCCTCTTTTTCCTAGCATTTAATCCAACCTGCTGCAGCACTTCCCCACTGATATTCACTGGTAGCAGCCAAACTTCAGCCTCACCAGCTTCCTATCCAACTCAACAGCAGTCCCAGGGAAACCTCACAGGCAGCAGAAGGGAATCCTTGGCATTTCCAGACCCTTCAGAGCCCATGCCAAGAAGAAAATAAAACCTTTAGCGGGAAAAGTAAAACTCTGTTTTCTGGTGCCCATCCAGAGATAAATAGATATTAATTTTCTAAAAGGCACAGTACTGGCTGTCACCATCAGTTGTATTTACCACCTGCTGGGAAGGTCACTCCCCGGCCCTTGCCACAGCGGCTGCTTCTGCAGCTCCAGAGCACTCATGCAGCTTTGGCTCCAAAATGGTATTCAGCTGAAACCTCTGGATTAGTCCTCTGCTTTGTCCCGTGGGGAGGGAAGCTGCCTGGCAGAGGAGCAAGAACATCAGTGATTTCCCTTAATGTGATACCCTCTTGCCATTGCCTTGGGTCGCACCTGCAGAAAGTGGAAGAGCAGCAAAGAAAAGTCCCTAGAAAGCCCTTCAGTACACAGAAGAAAGCCAGGTTGTTTCCAGACTTGTAAAGGCTCTGTTCCTGAAAATAATAGTGAAATTTTCCATACAGAGAAGTGTCTGAAATATTTCAGAGACATCCTTTAACTTCCATGAAAAGCAACTCTGTTTTGCTCCCACAGAGCCTCACACATCACAGCTGAAGTGCACAGCAATCCATGGTAAAACACTTATCCCAGTTAATGGGAAATGGCATCACACCCAGCAACACAAACCCTGTTTGGACGTGTCAGGTGTTATGGCACTTGGACAACATAACCTACTTCCTCTGGCTGAATTTTCTCTTATTTCCAGAGAATCAACCACTGCAGCACAGCCAGGCAGGGGAGCAGAGCTTGCACTCAGCTGTGCTGCAAATCAGTATTTAACCTTCCCACTGCTGCAAAGGGGAAATTCCTGTGAACAAATCCATGCAGGGCCAAACCTCACTAGTTTATTCCATTTCTATTCCCACCCTTGCTAGAGGTCAGAAAACAGAGAGATAGACACCATCTGGCAGTTTGCATGGCCCCATCCCCTCCTGCCCCTCTCTTCCCAGATGTGGGGAGTTGGCACTTGCTGAATCAGAAGCCATGTGGTGCCCCATTATCCAGTCAGCAAGCCCACACAGAGGAATGATTCATTTTCCTCTGCAACCTATCCAAGACCCTTGTTCTCACTGTTGACAGCCCCCAGACTTGGCCCAGCTGTGGCCAAGTGCATGACCACAGTGGGACTGCACCTCTGAGAAATGATATCCTACTTTCTGGTGCAGGAATGTGGCTCTGCCCAGTGTCTCAGCTTCACCCTTCCTTGAGGCCACACAAGGAAGATCTTTGGGGGAAGTGGGGGAGGAGAGCAGGGATGGACAAGGACAGTAACATAACCTCCCATGATTGCTCAAGGATGCTCAAGTCAGGTGCCTACAAGTCTTATGCAGCAGAGCCTCATCTGCAGGGTCAAGTCAAAGAAGATGTGCCCACCTGAAGCCCCAATATAGGCTTGAAAAATCCCCCTGAAAATGTTGGAGAAGAAGAAGATTAGGCACTGGTGTTCAAGATGTCAGCTCAGGGCTCTGTCCCACCCCAGTGCTGGATCCACTAGGCAAAAGGCATGACCTCATGTGACATCCCATGACAGCAAGGCAGAAGGGTCCCCACATGCCCCCCTCTGTGGGTAGCTGTACCTCTCTTGTGCCCTGTGGAGCCTGCCCCAACACCCAGCTCAGCAACACATACTGTGGTGTCCCTGAGCTACCACTTCGAGAAACCCACCTTCCAGACACTCAACACCCACCTCCAACATCCAGAATCACTTCTGATTCCTCCAGGAACATAAAGTCTGACAGTGTGCCCACATCAACTATTTCCCAGGAGAGACTGGGCAACACTCAAGGAAAAACAGCTAAATCACTTCGTGAAATCAGCTGGCCAGAATCCCACATTGGTTTTTTGCCTTCGAGTCAGACAATTATTGTAACCTGCTTTTTGTTTCCTGACCCCTGTTTTGCCTGTTCACCCATGTAATCCCTCACTTACAAGTTGTTTCCACGCCCTAACACAGGCAGGAGATTCAGAGCAAGGAGCACAGCCAGCAATTGATGCCTCTCTGCAGCTTTTCTGGCAGCTCTGTTGCTTCCCGGGAACAGAGATGATGTAGCACAACCTGCAGTCACATTCCGATGGTGGCTATGATGGACAAAGAAACACTTTAAAGTCCAAGACAAATCTCTCTGATGCTCATCACTGTTCCTTCTCACTCTCCTTCTCCCTTCCCACACTCACTTTCTCCTCTGCACAAAGTCACTGGTGAGTAGTTGCTGGTCCTGCGCTGCTGCTGCTCCTCTCACACATCACCTGCCCTGTGCTCCTCAGGGGTGCAAGCAGGGTGGTGGGTTGCGTTTTACCTCAGGGCATTCAACTCTCACTATTCCCACCTTAGCACAGAGATGCACTGAATGGAGCCCGTGGATTTACTGTGGGTACCACAACAGTAAATGGCAGAATCCTACATCCGAGGCACTATTTGGTTTTAGTTTTTCCTCTCTCTTTTCCAGCTTGGACTTACACATCTTTCCCCCACTGCTTTCCCAAAGATATAAGTGAAGCACAAATGACACAGCATGAAACAGTGCAAATGGTTTCTAGTTAAACCCTGTTTAAAAATAAATGGCATCTTTGCTTTTAGTACATTAGCATCCATTTTTTAAAACAAATCTTGGGAAGAAAGCTGTTATACTTTGCTTGATGCAGTCCACAGAGTATAAAGCAGTCTCTTCTTCCTCTGTCCTGCCAGGCCATGGGAATGCTGCAGCCCAGCAGCAACCCCAGCAGGCCCACATCAGTGCCAGCTTTACAGGAAGCTGTGGATGTGTAAAATCCCATAACAAGAGGTAGAGGGCACATCTTCAGCCAAAATCATTGTCATTTCAAAGAATGAGCCAGGGCTAGGGGGTACAAGGATGATGGTGACACGTGATTTGCAAAGAGCAAAATAACTTCATCTTCCCCCAGAAAATGCCTCCACCCTCCCCCAGCAAAGCAATAGCCCCAGTGCTTTATCACCCCTGGACTTCTCCAGGCCTCAGGCAGCTGCCATGTATTTTAGTCTCACATGCACTGGTGCATAATCACATTTGGGAAGAATCTGGTCACTTCAAGTGTTCCAAGATCACCATGTGCATATAAATATATAGTTAGATAATGGCAATTATATAAAATTATACTCTGTATGATAGTATAATGATAACATATGAGTAATGGGGCTTATAATAACACCTCCACTGCCGAGGTCACAAGCAATCTTGGTTGTCACTGGTGCTCTCCTTCCAGCGTGACCTCAGCTTAATGACAGTCACAGACATGGACTGACACCAAATCCTGGCTCTGAGAGAGACTTGTCTTCCCAGAGTAGTGGAAGCAGGATCACTGAGTACCTCGCTGCTCCTGTACAGATCAGCCTGGGGGAGAAGAGGTGAACTGCAGACATACCTCCCTGCAAGGGTATGTGTGGTGGGGGCACACACTTCCCTCTAGGCCATCATCACAGCCTGGGCCAGAGAAATCCTTGTAGATACTTATAGCTGTAACACCTCCCCAGCCCAGCCTGCACAGGCTCCAGGGTCTGCTGGAGTCACTCAGGAGTGAAGGTGTTTACTGCTCACTTAGAAAAGCCACCAGTAGTCTCTCCTTGATTTTAACTAGAAGGCTGGGTCTCACCATGCCTCAGTAACACCCAAAATACACGGATGCAGGACCAGGAGACACGAGGTGCTTAGGAAGGGAATGGGGCACCGCCATCCACTCCCTTGGGTGGTGTCATCAACAGATGAGGCTGCTGGAGGGAGGCAGGCATGCAATCCCACCAGTCTCCGTGCCCACTGCCATACAGGGCTTGTTTCCTGCAGAGCTGTCATCCCACAAAAGTTTATACACGGGCACAAACTTGGCACAGACCATATTGGCAGCAGTGGGACATGCATGCACAACACTAAGCACAACCACAGGCCTAGACCTGGCACTATCCAAACCCAAGCCACAGCTGGGAAGAGTGACCAAAATCCTTGGAGGGATTATAAACCACCAGAAGCTTAGAATTAGGGGGTTGTTTTTAATTAACGAAGAAGTACATGCTTGATTTTTGCTGAGTTACCCCCTGTTGTTTATATACATGCTCTCTTCTTTGAATTCTTTTTATTGATCCCATATGCCTCAGCTCTGGCAGCTGAACCAAGTCATCTTACAAAAATTAACAAAAATAACGTAGTCTTACACTTTACTCCCATTATTTGTTCCCCTACACAGGCATTTGTCTTTCCGTACTTTGAAAGTGTTTTTCTCTCTCTGCAGTCAGGTTTGTTTATTCTCTGCAATATTCATTTCCAGAGGGATTTGGAGGGGCTTGGAGGAACGGTGTTGACACACCAGGAGCTGCCAGGAAGCAAATGTGAGCAGAGCCCTGGAAGGCAGGAGAGACACCGGGGCAGCAGCAGTCAGGCTTCCCCCTGGGTCCACAAACCTGCCTCCTCTTCCAGGCTCTTGTGAAGCATCTTTCATAAGCCCTGTTCAGGTCCCAAGATGGGATTCAGGACATTGGGAAAAGCTTCTACAACCATGCCCATGCCCCCTGTGTTTCCTCTATAAACTGGTCTCACCTTAAGCACACTGATAGTTTTACTGGCTCATCTAAGATGGGATTAGGTCATTGTTGAAAGTTGACTCTTACGTGGAGAAGAGAGGTGAAAGGACCAAATTAATGGCAAAACTCTCCCTTCATCTTGCCATGGTAGGACCCCGTCCAAGCTCCATACAAGTGCTGAACAGGTCCCAGCCTAGCCCTGTGCAGCAGCACAGCCCTGCAAAGGAGACACATTTACCACCTCTCACAGCGCTCAGGCAGAGAGAGCCTCTGGAGTGGCTGCACCGGGTGCCAATTCAAATAATCACATAACAGCATGAACAGCTGTGCCACTTGTTTGGAAGGAAGAGGCAGAAAGAAAACCCACAAGCATCACAGTCTGTATGAGGGACGTGACATTATGGGAAATCACTCATCTTCATAAATAGAATTAGTAAGAGGGTCATATTTACCAACTGAACTTTAACCAGGACACCTCTAGCTAACTAGTGAAGTGTCTTCCTCCAAAAGCTACATGCAATACAGACTGAAGCCTTTGATTAAACACACATATTACCATACCAAATGTTACACACTTGGTGGAACAGAGAAGAGGAAAGTTTTCTTTCAGCCATCCCAAGCCTCCACACTGTCTACCAGAGTTCTCCGGTGGCCAAAAGCCCTAGACCATATATCGGGATGATGTGGGGTAATGTGAAGACAACATAGCTCAGAGGGAGTAGAAATGAGTGTAAAACCCAGCCAACCCACCACTACCACAAGCATTCTTCTGGTTTCTGGGCCACCACAGATACATCAGGCCCTGCTGCACTTCCTCACCCAGCCAAGAGGGACTCAGGTCTGGCTACAGCCCAGAACATCCCTGTTACCACTTGGAAACCACTGTCCCTGAGGAGCCACAAACTGCTCCCTACTGAACCTTGCGATGACACAGGCTGGAGACCTCAGGGCCTGTCACATTTTAGTTGTTTGTAGTCATAGCCTGAGCAAAGCGAAAAGTTTCCTTTCCATCCTGATTATGTTTTTAAAATGACACTACCTCACTTAGGGCCACTGGCACTGCAACACCACTCACGTCAGCTGACTTTGGCAGCAGACATGCTGTAAGGCCCCTCCAGCTGAAAGATCATCAGGAACACTGTCCCTTCCAGGCAACAGCTAAACAGGCAGAGTATTGGTCAGCAAGACTGACCACAACGTACCAGAAAACAGATTAATTCCCCTCTCCTGGCAGTGCTGAGGGCAGAACAACAGAGTTCAGTCAAGCCTTATTATCCCAGGGAGTCAGGTATCAATCCCTTGATCTTCCCCATTGCATATCTCACTCTCCACTCTGACTGGGACTCCCAGGGAGACCAGGAGGAAAAACCTCCAAATGGGAGCAGGTACAGTTAAAAAAACCTCAAAGCTTTCTCAAGAGACACTCAGCAAGGCTCAGGGTCCTGAATTACCTCCTTTAGCATCCAGAGCGCTGATCCTGGGCACTTTCACAGGGCACTTCCAGGAGTCCTCTTCCTAGGGCCTGACACACAGACCCCCATTCCATACAATGGTTTGGGTTGGAAGGAACCTTAACATCATCTAGTTCCAACCCCTTGCCATGGGCAGGGACACTTTCCCATAGACAACATTGTTCAAAGTCTTATCCAGCCCAGTCTTGAACAGTACCAGGGACAGAGCACCCACAACTTCTCTGGTCAACCCAGCCAAGCAATGGGATGTTCAGATACACTCACATGGGGCAATCCAACAGCTCCCAGAGCAGCCTCCCCACTAGCTGTGGTGCCCAGGATGAGCAGGAGCTACTGGAAGCAGCAGGAGTCACATACCTTTCACAACTGGGAGACACACACACTACTACAGGTACCTGCACCCACCTGGGCTTAAATACAAGTTTTTTAGCCACGACCAAGGAAAACACAATTACCTACTAATTGGCCAGTCCTCCACATTTCTCAAAGTCTGACATCTCCACACTGGCATGGATCTCAAGAAGGTGAGACTGTGAAATTACTGTGCTTGATAATGGATTATGCTAATTAAGGGTCAGCATCAGGAAGGATTTTTCATTTCTTTGCTACATGATACTACTAACGAAAAAGACATGGGGTGCTCTTGCTCAAAGGCTTCACCCTTCTGCAGACACTTTTTATAACCCCATTCTGAGAAATCGGAGAAATCTTCCCTTCTTGGATAAAACACGAGCACATCTTCAGGCAGGTGTGGACACAAGACTTGCTTAAAAGCTCTGACACAGTTATTCCAGCATCTCTGCTGAATTTTAAAGTGCAGCTATTGCTAGGTGCACTGCTTGCTAGCCCAGCTAGAGCTCAGATTAGGGAAAGGAATGACAAGAAAGGATTTCATTTTTTTATATTGAGTATCACAGTACAGATTCAAAGCCTTGAGTTTGCCTGTTGGGTACCTGTGAGGCTCAGCACGGCAGTGGCTGCAGACATGGCTCACTATATAGGTGTTAACAAGGTGTTCTCTGGGCTGAGATGCTCAGCGTGAGACCTCCCATGCAAGAAGTAACCCATGGTACCAAGTGGAAAGTGTTTCCTCTGAGAAGTATGATTTTGTGGGTGGAATGGGATGCTGGCTTGGTTTTATTGTTGTTGTGGGTTGCTTTGGGTTTTGGGATTTTTGGGGGTTTTTTGATTATGAGATATCCATGGAAAGCTCTGTAGAAAGGCAAGCCTTTTTGTTCTAATTTTCCATGATTTCTGGTTTCCAAAAACTAACAAGTTTTCAGACCAAAAAAGTTGTGGACCCTGACAGAGAAAGGAGCTGCCAGGCAGGCACCAGGATCAAAAGACATTGGAAAATGTACTTGCAAGGGCAATCCTTCTGAGAGGCATGCCATCAGTGCCTACAGAGGAGGGAGGATTCCCAGGAGGAGTCATGGGCCCCACGGAGAAGTGTGACAGAGTGATGATGGAGTGGGTGGCACCACCCACAGGTTCACCCCAGAGCAAAATGGGAGACCAGGAAAGGTGTTTTAAGAGGGTGATGTTGGTTGTGTTTGTCAAACTGGAAGGATGGATCAGACTGAGGGTAGTGTAGAAGGGATTGTGGGTGTGGGTGGATGGATACGCACACACACAGAGCTTAAGAAGGTAAATGACATCTTTTGTAATCTCAAAAAACATGGAGAGTTTAAAATCAAGGGATTTGGTTACAAATAACTCTGAAATAAAAGGCTTTTGAAGAAAACTTGTCTTCATGACAAGTGCAGGAGCTGGGAGGGGAAATTGCACTTGAAGCTGGGATCAAATCAAGTTTGAATTCATTGACCTTTTATTTATTTTCCAAAACTGGCCAGAAGATGTTTGGGTTGCTTAGACTAGTCTGATTTGGAATTTTAAACACTGGAAATTCAGAAATGTGTATCTTTTTCTTGGAGAAGATTTGTTGGTGTTTTTCTTCAAAGTTGCCAGGTGAGGAGCTGGCAGTTCACTCGTCTACCAGGTGGGAAGCCGGGCAGTTTGCCCACCACTGGCAGCTGGTGGGCTGGCAGGGTACCAGGCACATTGGCTGCCAGCAGCTGGTGTCCATCACAAGTCTGACAGAATGGACACATTCCCATCGGAAAGCTGGTTCCTCAGTAATCAGCAAGATCCTCTGAAGGAAAAGTGCTGTGCTGGAAACCCTCAGCCTGCTGCAAGTCATCACCTGTGTTACTGTGTGGACTGGTAAGTTGCTCCTGCTTTGTTGCACAAGACCAGAGCCTTTAACACACACACACACACGTTAAAAAAAAAAAAAAAAAAGAAAATTAATGTGTTTAAGTGGAATAGTATCAATGCTGAATTTACTCTAAGCAGACTGGTGGGGGGAAAAAATGCACATGCATGACCAAAATTTTGAGCTGTAAGTGACAATGGTGGTATTCTCCTCAACCTTCATCCTGAAAACATGTTCTCAGAGGTAAAACTATCAATACCTTTCAGATAATGTACTGAGGTGACGAGTCCCACAGCCGACATGCAGGGTTTTCAAGGATGTGCCACCCAGTTGTACCTTCAGAGTAGTAAGCTGAGTAATTGTAGCTAAACTAGAAATATTTAACAGTAAACTTCGCCTTCATGTGTGATGCTCAAAACCACAGCTGTGATTGTCTCTCGTAAGCACTGCAGGATGTGGGTGTGTGAGGAAACTAAGGAGCATGGATGTCTGAAATTGCATGGCAGGATGCAGCCTTCCAGCAGGTCCCTCAGAAACACGGAGCAGGAGGCCCTGTTCTGCTGCAAGGACAGGAAGGGCTGAGGGAGCAAGCAAAGAGAAAGGGGGCTGTGAAGCAGCAGACTTTGCTTTGTGCAGCCTGCCACACATCCCACATCCACTGCCTGGGGTAGCTCCAGCTCCTCCAGGTGCTCCTGGTATCTCCCAAGCCACAGTCTCCACCAGACTTTGCAGGGGAGCAGATCTTTAGCAATGCTGCACCCCACCTACAGAGAGCAAACACCAACGCTGTCTGCACACCACTGCAGCAGTTCCCAGGGCTAATCCACAGCCTGCCCCACACTCTTTAAAAGGATTTTAATGTCATTTCTTCTGGAGAAAGTAAGTAAGAGCCAAGACTCTTGATCCCACCTCTTTTACCTTCTTTTATCCTCAAAATTTCCATTAAGCACCTCTGATGTATTCAAATTCTTACCATAAATTTTCTATGTTATCTTTTTAAAGGCATTTGAAGATTACAAGAAAATGAGACAATGTCTTTACACTAATATTTTAATGTTGCACATATTGCATTTTATAACATTAGAAGGAAAAAAAAACCAAAGTAAACCTTGAAGACAGAAAATAAATATAATTTTTATGAATATATGCAGGGAGTGCAAAAAACTGCATCTGTAAAACATTTAAATGCTGAATCATACCACAAAAAAAAAAATTTACAAAAGCACTTATTTTTTTATACGTCAGCTTTCTTCTTATAAACACAAAAATATTTTAACAAATCTTACAAAGATCAAACCCTTTTGCCCTTCACCAGGAGAAAAGTGGTGAAGAAAGTGTATTACCTGGAGGAAAAGAAAAGAAAAGAACCCCAAAAAAAAGATAAACAGAATGTAAAATTTTCAAGGGGCAGGACAAGGGTCCATGGCCGCTGCTGGCTCACGCTGCGGGCACAAACACACCCAGTGCCAGACTCGGACACTTCCATCTACACACATTTAAAACACAGGCTTTTTTTGGAAATAAGAAATGCTGGGGCAGTTAAAAGAGCTCTCACATGGTGACCTTTGGTGCCTATAATGCCAATGCCAGTGTGGTACAGAACAGTTCTGCTTCTCTTCGATCCCAAGCCTTGCTCATTAGGGAAAGTGAATGCTTAGACCAGCTGAGCTCCAAATAGCTCATGTGCACTGAAGCTTCTGTGAAACTGGACCAGGCCAGTAGCAAGACACTTGTAAAATGAAAGGAACAGAGATTTGCTCTGGATTCTGGGGAGTTTTGGAGGTGGGTGGGTAGCTTTGGAAAGGGCCAGCTTGAGACAGGGCCCCGATGAAACTCCGGGATATGCTCGCACATGGTGAGACGGCCCAGCACGACATGTGCCATAGAACTGGTGGCACTTGAAGCCTCGCCTGGATGAGTCCTTTGTGCACCACATCCACTGCATGGGCCCCAGAAAGCCATAAAGCCCAGGTACCTTCTTGAAATTTAAGCAACTCACTGCACACGTGCTGCAGCATCGCACATTCAACCTGTCTGGGATCTCCTGGCACATGGCCACCAGAAGCTGCAGCTTCTGTCTGGACATCCAGAAGGCACAAGCAAATTACTGACATCCTTAATTTTCATCCAAGAAAAGAGAAAGTCTCTTGGGAAGAAGGGAGAAGAATGAAGTTGAGTCTTCTAAAGAGCTGGTGGACCTTGTCAACCAGTATCATCTTTTACAGCTCAGATTGCAATGGTCAATAAAATTCTTTGCTAGGAAATTGCCTTTCCTAACAACAGAGATTTGCTCAATTCAAAGAACTAACTTGAGAGATCATAAAAAACCCTCTGATATAACTACAATTTAGTGGAAACATTTACTGTGGACTGCAGCAGATCATAGGAATTTACCTTGCCAGGAGCACCATGACTTGCTCCACGAGAAGCAGAAGAGAAAAGCCTTCCAGTATGAATGCAATTAAAATAAATCTATCATATGATAAAGGCAATGATACTTCATCCTTAATATTTTATAATTACTAATTATAAATTATATTTGCATTGTATAAATTATAATAATAAATTATAAAACCACATTGGTTATGAGAAACTTGAGTGTCGAGACACAAAACAGACCTTTGGGCTTCCTGTTCAGCAACACGATTCAGCTCTCACTTCATTACTTTACTAACTAGAGGACAAATCAAAATAAGACCAAATTTCTCCAGAGTCTTAGCAGTAAGTTCACCTTCCAGCAGACTGCAGAAGAACCAACGCTTGCTGTTCCAGAAAAGGTAGCTTTTCACATCTTTATTTCCAGCCATGTAAATTACGATCTCATCCTACACACTCACGTGTGAGAGATGTCTGACAACTGTTTTATAACTAGCACACTCTGTTCAACTGCTTCAGCATATTTATAAGATTATTCTCCTGTGTAAGTATACCCTGGAAAGCCTCCAGAGAGTTTGAATCCCTAAATTATGAATCTATGCAAGAGAAGTCTTTTTGATTTATATAATAAAAATATGCATAGAGGATGTAGATGATTTTTAATTTTTTTTTTCCCCAGCACATTTCCAAAGAGGTCTGCTTAACAATAGAAGCATCTCTTCTGTGAAGCTCAAAAGCTGTAGGGCTCCCTTACCTATGAGCTCTAACAAAGCAATCCTTATTTAGGTCTTACAAGAGGACTTCTTAAGTCTCAATAGGTTTTTCTAAACAAGCCAAGTCTGGAATTTCTATCTTTGGTCAGGTATCTCAGCATCAAATTTCTTATTAAAACCTGGGAGAAAATGGTCGGAAGATTTTTATCCTCATACAAAGAAACCTACTAACTTGCTCTAAGAATCTTTGGCCTGAAATACAGGATGAAAAATATGATCATAAAAGGAATTAGTTTGAGAAAGAATGACTGGGAGAAGATTACAGTGCAAAACAGATTTCAAATTTTTAAAGCGGCAGGCACTACAGCACAACCACCCATTGTGGTACCAGAGAACAGAGCAGCCCAAAGTTGATTTTATTGTCCCATTGTGGAAATGCAGTTGTTTCTGTCCACTTGTATTTATTTCTTCATGCAAATATGGAAGGAATATCCAGTTTCTCTTGGACCATTCAAGTAAAATCTGGGTACATTTTAAACTTATCTTTGGACTTCATGCTTTGTTACTGGACAGACAACAAGACGTAGCATTTAGCATCATTAAAGCACTCAGAAACATTCATTACTGTTATCCCTCATGCCCTTCTTTGGGGTAAGTAACCCCATGCACCAAAAATAAACCATCATTTACTGGAGGGCAGGACCGAACACCTACCATACTTCTGGAATAAATACTGCAGAGATGCACTTATGCTGTAGCATGACAAGTATCTTCTTTTTGTTAAGAGATAGATTTGGGAGCAGGTGTCATTATCCTCATTTTAACACAAGGACATGGAATGCTGAATGGGATCTTCAGCTGTATTTGACACAGACCCAGCGACTGATGGGAAATGACGTGATATGTGGCCATGGAGATTTGTGGCCAGATGCAGTACAAATCCAGATTTCTAGCACTGGTCTCTAAGTTGAGGAACTGACCTTTAAACACCTAGAGCCCAATTTTCATAAGGCCTGAATGCTCCTGGTTCAGAAGGAACGGAGTACTTCCCACTTCCGTTCTCCAAGAGAGACATCTGTGAATGCTCTCAATGTAACATTACAGGCCTAAAACCCCCAGGATGTCTCTCAGTGGTTAAAGGCCCAAGAACAAACTGGTGATGAGTCCAGGGTGGGCAGAGTGCTCCTGTGTGGTACTTGCATGGCCACAGCCCTGAGCTCTCCCCTGGCTGCTGCCCCCACACCAGCCACCTGCCACAGGGGCAAGAACAGAGATGGGAAGAGCAGTGAAGCCTGGTAGTAACATGCACCGAATACATCACACAGATGGAGTTCAGGAGGGTGGATCTACAGATACATTCATTAAGAAGAGTCACATGTAGTCAGAGTCCTGTTTTTTTTCTTTTTCCCTAATTACTACTAGTATTATTTGTCATGCTTGCAATAAATCTTTTATAAAGTGACTTTAATGTTTCTTATAGAGTTAAATAAAACCAAAACAACAAAAGCAAAAACCAACACTGTAAAAAGATTCCTGCTAAAATATTTCTCTGCAAACTCTGTGAGCATAGCCAGTTGGTACAAAATAGCTGCCTTCTGCAAAACAAATAACAGGGCTTTACTGCTCCCAGCACTTCAGCGCAGGTACTGCTCGACTCAGCCAGGCCAGGGTCTACTTAATGCACATGCTCAAGTATTCCCATGCAATGAAAAGCCAGGCTACGTGGGGCACTGGACACAGCTTTTTAAAGAAAATCATTGTTGTAAAGCTTTAATTTTAAGCTCTGAAGTATGTCTAGAGCTTCCTTCTTGATCCATTTGTTGCACCTACACAGCCAAAAGAAGGGGTGCTTGTAGCTCATGCTCTTCTTATCCAGTTTTTGTGTAAAGATCTCCAGCTAAAGTCTGGGCTACCAATCCACATCCAGATTTCTTAGATGCCTGGACTGGGACTGAGACTACCAGGCTGTGCTAACTCCTGCATGATTAATTTATACCAGTTTTGGTACCCCCACCAGGCATCTAAACTGATGCAAGAGAGCTGCCTTCAGCTGCATTTCTTTAGCAGAGGGGAGAACCTGACAGTTTCATTACCACAACACTATTAATGAAAAAAAAAATCAGACACCTTCATTCCAATAGGCATTTTAGCAAAAACAGGCCAACAGAAACAGAGAGAGGACAAGGAAAGAATCCAGACTAGCAAAGGCTGCATCATTCATGGGTAAGATCACAAAACATGAAAAACCCTCAAATTTTAACATGCAAAAGATATTGGTGCATTGCAGTGCTGGTTATGGTTAAAGAGACTGTACAGTTCCCACATCTTTGTCCTTGAGGCTTCGTTAAAGTAAGACTTGCAACTTCAAGTTCATAAATAAAATGGAAATGACAGTAGTGCCATAAAAACGCAGGTAGAAAAATAGTGCAAAGCCAAGGGCTGGACACTTTAATCTGTCACAAGTACCCCAAAGCACTACCATTAGTGCTCTTCAAGAAAACACATACAGAAAACATTCTTTATTTATTATAAATGGCAGTTGCCTGCATTGCACTCTGTATTTAGAATGTACTGACTACCTTTCTGCTTCCCTTCAAAGCTGAGGATGAAGAATAAATACAGCCTTTCACACTCGCGAGCACTGCCTGCCCTCCAGCTACGACTGGTAGCAAAGTCAGTATTTATAAAATAAATCAATTAAAAAGTAAAACAGACAGTATCATTTAAGGCCTCTGTCCTTGCTAGTCTGCTCAACAGACTACACATTCTCAAAAGAAGAACACCTACCACTTCTGTTACAGTAACCAGAGAGCGAAGTTAAACAGAAAAAAGGTCACATTTACAGCTGCCAAGAAGGCAAAGTTCCTGAGGCTCGGGCAAACACCACACGCAGACGCTCCTTGCAGCACTCTCCGGGTGACCCGTGCTGTGCACTTGGAGAGGGGCAGCCGGGTGGAGCGCGAGCCCAACACCACGCTCGGGCTGAGCATCTCCTTCAAACCTCGCAGCCCTTATGGAAAGGGGTTTGGAATTACAACCAACTATATAGTGCAAACTTGTATCTGTTCCCACAGATATAAAATGCACAGACAGGAGTCCAGAACAAAAGCGCTACCAGCCCCAGTTGTGAGGAGCACCATCCATTAAGGAAATAAACTCCAGGGAGCAGAGTCTGATCTCAGCTGCTCCTGAGCGAGCTTGGAGTAACTCCAGCTCCTCAGTGAGCTTTCAGTGAGCTTATACGGGTGTAACTGATACCAGGGTCTGAATCGGTTTGGTGGTGAGGCTCCAAATTAAAATGAAACACTTATTAAATTACAGCCTTCCAGATTTAGAGTAAATAAAAAGTATCAGTAAGAGAGTTTGTTAACCTTGAGCAGGAGGAAAGAAACACCCGCCAATGGATGGAACTCACATTTACACAGCATTTCTCAAGTATTCACTTCAGCAGGTCCATAAGGTTTTAAAGGAGGGCTTAGCTTAGCCTGGTTTCAATAACTTTTTAACAGGGTTCTTGCTGCCACCCCACGTAAACTGTTGAAAAAATATACTGACTGCCTAGAAAACACATTGCCCATATGTACTCGGTTTATCAGCACCCATGCTGCCACTCTGTACACACACAACCAGGATCCCAACGCTCTGCACAAATGGGAACTGTATCACAGTCTTTCTTACAGTATTACCTTCACTGTGAGTTTGCTACACCCATGGTACTGACAAAAGGCATGCCCAATGGTAGGGAATTATGCATATTCCTAATATTTCGTGGTACATATGTCATGCTTGATGTGAAAAAAATAGCAGCTTTCTCAAGGTAGTCCAGTCTCTCAAAAAAGATCTTAGAAACAGTTTTGTTGGTTTTTTACTTCTGTAGTTAAGATCAGTGGTAAAAATCAAATGGATTTCAATGCTGAAAGAAATGCCATGGCAGCCAATTGACAGGAAACTACCGAACATATTTTCTTAATGGTTTGTTACCTTTAACAGGACACAAGCTAGCAGACCTAATCAGGCTTTTCCCTCTCCCTCTTTTACAAAAGACCCAAAACTTTCTGAGAAATCTGAGTGTCACCAAGAACCAACAGCAAGCACGACAGTAATGATTGGATCTCCAAAGACAGTAACGTGGCAGGATCCGGTCATGTGCAGCTGATGGAAAATGGGAATGTTCTATTGGTCTTGAATGGTAGATCATATTTGTGGTATGAACTACTGAATGGTGTCCTGTTTTCCTCCTCAGGAAGCAAAAATCTACACCATATGTACTGCACAATAATCTAGACTTTTCCCCCACTAGGACTTGTTAGTGATAGAGTAGCCTGTAAAAAATAGGCACTTATCCCAAGAACTGGCAAAAAAAAAGGAGCATTATTTGGTAGGTATGGCACCAAAACACAACCATTGTGCTTTCTCACATACATATGCCGTACAGATGGAGACTCAAAAAGACAGTTTTAGGTTGTTGGTGGGCTGTGTTTTTTCTTTTTGCTCCGGCAAGATTTGCAAATGCAACAGATGATGCATGGAGATGCCACGAGCAGCAAGGGAGAGGTCACCAATGCTATGATACCTAGTCCAACGAGGATCCCCACAACCTGAAAGACAGGGGGGTGAAAAATATATATTTAGATAGCTTGGAAAATAAAACACACATGTGCATGCATAAACATAGCATAGGTCGCAAAAAAGAAAAGATGAAAACAATAAAATAATCATCTTGGTCCCTCTCTGAAGGGTAAATTCCCTTTGCTTCATGCATGCATGAGATCTCTGCCCAGCTGGCTTGGAACACACCTGTGTTCTGTTCCACATCACTGAAGCCCGCGAGTGGCCCAGCTTGTTTCGGCAAGGGCCTCTGTCGTAATGTCGTAAGAAGATATCATTCTGAAAAACAAAAGGAGAAGCTGTAAGAGCAGGTTACAGAACTGCAGGGAGAGGTTCAAGACCAGAGTGGAAACACAACCTTCCTGGCACTGTTTTGAAATTGCCAGCTGCCAGCAGACAAGTTCACCTGTCTTCTAAATAATTACCGAGAGAAACTTCTCGCAGTTTCAGAAATTGGCGTATGTTTGACACCTGAGCTATCATACAGCATCTTTCCTCCCCCACTTTTAAAAAGCATAAGCACAAGAGTTTCACCTATTGCACAAGTACCTGGTCTATAATTTGGTGATGATAAAGGGGACTGAAAACAACAGGCATTTCTGAAAACTAGCAATGTCAGGGATCATCTTCCTGAAGTATTCTACCTTCTGTTCTCCTGCTGTACCTACACTTCACAGTAATTTTCTTCTTAGACTTAAGAGGAAAATATAAAAAGTACAAAAATCCTGTTTCATTTCTCTTTTACTATTAATACTTCTTAAATACTCATTTTTTTCTTCAGAAGGTGACTCATGCCCTGCATTACCCTCCCTTAACCACCATGCTGTAATGTGATGCTGCTTCCCCTTTCAATTTTCAGCCCTACTCTCTGGCTTTGCAGGTATTACCTTCACCTACGCCTGGAGCTCCTGTAACCCCACATATCTAGAAAAACTACATTTGTATCACACAACTACAGTTTCTTTCTCTCTTTCTCCCTTTGAACAGACAAAAACTCGATAAGGGCATGTCTGCAGAGTCTGCAAGAATCTGACACTCTTCTGGTTCAGCACAGTGTTAAGCAATCACTGTGTACTGCATGTACTCTGAGGCAAGCCCTAAGACTCATGTTGAAAAAGCACATTCACCCACACAGAAAGGGGACATAACACTAAGGGAAACCTGTTTAGCGTGCTGAGTAAAGAAAGGATGAAGAATGAGGAAGTCTCATTGTTTGCTGGCTGTGGAGTACAAAAAAGAAGACAAGAAAAGCCATGCAGCACATAATATTTTATTTCAAGTGCTGGTAAAGTCCTTTTCATGCTCCCACAGTTGTTACTGATGACTGTGCCAAAAGGGCAAGCTGCCATATATACAAGGGCATTACTTCCAGGACTCTTCATTCTGCTAGGATACTTGAAGTCCACACTTCTCAAACCAGTTGAGACTGGTTTGCAACTTTTGAGAAATAACTAGCAACAAGCACTTCACAATCCATGTTCACGATCCAACATTCTTATCCTCAAGCCTAATAACCAATTATTCTCTTCAGCAAACACGGCACTAGAGATGGACTCTTTGAGGAGACCTATTCCTCTCCAGCAGGGAGCCCTTAAGCACCATACCACAGAATAACCCCCTTCACCCAGTACCATACCATTTTTT
This sequence comes from Edolisoma coerulescens, assembly GCA_013397115.1. NCBI lineage: Eukaryota > Metazoa > Chordata > Aves > Passeriformes > Campephagidae > Edolisoma > Edolisoma coerulescens. Next base: position 1,447,004 of record VWZW01006279.1, read on the forward strand.
GGACAGGCTGTGTCCTTTTCTGTTGAAACTGGTGGAAGACATTTATTTCCCTCACTCTCAACCAAACTGTTTTTAGCTACTGGAAGAGGGAATCAGAGCAAGGTATTGCTCAAACAAACCTCCAGAAACCAACGAGTCAGTCCCATTTCCCTCAAAGGATTAACATGGGACCCATAGACATGGCTATAACCCTTTATGGAAGAAATAAAAATGATATTGATATAAATAAAAGCACTAGGTGAAAGAAGAGAAAGAAACTGAGTCAGAAGCTGAATTGAGCCAAGAAATTCGCTAGGACAGCAATGAATTAACAAAGAGTTTGCACAGGGCCTCAGACTAACCCTAACCCGGTTACTCTTTATCTTGGTGTTTTCTCTGCAGCACTCACATCCAAGTTCTGTAGACAGTACCAGCAAAACGTGTGCTTGCAGTTCTTGCACATCATCTGAGCACAGCCCTCGTTTCGCTCAATATAGATCCGACAAACTGGGCACTGCTTAATTGGTGCCTCTGTCTCTGCTCCAATAAGGAATCTAGAAAAGTAAGGAAACATTAAAGTGAGATGTGAATGTAATTGTTGGTATTCAGGTCCACTGCCTAACGTGTATTGTGCTTATTTTCCAGAGCATCTAATGTTGTTGTCCTAATGCACTCAGTGTGTGAAGCTTCTTATATTCTGTACAATACATTGAAGCATACTCACTACTAGGGGTAAGACTATTAATATCACATAAAAGTGAAAATCCCTTGCCTTGTTCTTTTATGCTACATAAAACCAACACTCACTACACCCACAATTAATCACCTACAGCATTAAAACTTAGGACTTTTTTACAGAGACCTTGCACAATTCATTTAACAGGACTGGATTATGCAACTCATAGCACTGTCCTTGTCTGAATAACTTTGGCTTAAACTCCACCAAAGCCAGAGATCACACCTAGAGAAGAAAAATCATGGCAAGAGGTTTTTGGCAACTCCTATTCAATGAAGTCTCTAGCAAGCAGAATGCTCTAGGTTTTAAGTCTTTCATTTCTTGAAAAAATATGATAGAAAACTTAGAACACATGACTCAACATAACCTGATTCTGAAAACAAAGATGGATAGCCAAAGACATGACATAACTTAAACACAAAAGTGCTTTCTTTCTGTAGATTAATGACTTCTACAACCTGATCTGTAGGTTGTTTGCACTTAACAAAAATGAGCATAAATCAGGCTTCTCACACCAAGTGAAATTTCTACTCTGTGTAGGAGTTAAGGTTTGTCTACGCAGAAATTCCAAAAATATTAAGCAGGGGTGATTACTTAATCAGAGTATAGGTGAAATTTAGATCCTGCAATATTGGTATATTGGATTTTTTGCATGGGCACAGGTCGTAATTCTAGCATGTGAACAAAGCCTTTAGGCAGATTTAAAGTCCTGGAGGGCTTCACCTTTCAGAAGTGTCAGTTGCAACCCAAGCTTGACAAGTACACAAATAGTATTAAGTATTAAAAAATTAAGTTTATCAGTTAAAGTGATATTTCAACTGGAATTGTATTTAGGAAACACCAGGAGAGACGGACAGTCTCAGAGCTGAAGCTGTGAACCTAGAAGTAAGTCGCTCCAAGAACCTGAGGTGAGGCCCTGTGATGAAAAGAACCTAAAGACTGCATGGCCTCCATGGCCTCCATGGATTCCCGCCTTACCCCTGCTCAGTTGGTACTGGAGTAGTTTGGTTTTCCTGGCACAGGTGCTGTGGGTGCCATGGCTCCTTGCAAGAGGAGCAGAACGTCAGGTGGCAGGCGGGGCACTCCACTGGCACAGGTGCTCCCGACTCGCTCGGGGTGATGTGGCACACTGTTTGGCAGTCGGCGGTGGGGCACCACGTTCTCTGGGGGTCCAAGTGGACTTCTGAAAGGCAACAGAGAGAGAAATAAAACACTTTATCCAGTCCCCTGCTTGTTCCAGTGACATGTGTCTAGGTATACAACACCCAATTCTGCATGAGGGTGTGGAGGCCAAAGCGCTCCACGCCCATGGGCATTTGGGCCTTCTCTTCTTTAGGCAGGTCTGCATTTGTGCTTTGCTCAGCAGTTGCACTGAAAGCATTGCAACAATAGAAGTACACTACACAGAACGTGTCCCTTGCCTTTTTACAGGGAGGTTCAAAATACGAACCTAACTGCTGCTTGCTGAGAAGCACGTGTCTTTTGTAACACTAGGTCACTCCACTCTTTCACATGTGCAAGCCATGCAGTAACTTCCATATAAACAGCAGAAGGACTGCAATTAAATTAATGTCAGGCCACTTTCCATGCCTTATTTACTCTCCTCTCTCTATAAACTCCAGTTAATATTCACTGTATCATATCATTACTATTTGTCTGGTATCAGATTATAACAAGAATCAAGATTCAGGGTGGAGACACTGAGTTACAGTCATCACCACATGGCAGAGAATGATAAATGTTGATCCTCTCTCTCACTTCCCAATCTTTACTCAAGGAATTTGCAACAAAAACCCAGCTGGGACACATTCACTGTTGCTCGTTTGCTACTCAATTCCATGAGATGCAGCCGAACACTCACACCCCGCAGAGCCTCCCCAGAAAAGGGCTGTCATACCTGTCCCTCCTCCTTCCTTAGGAGATCTCTTGGTACCACCACTGAAAATAAATAGATGGAGGGGATGTCTCAGAAGCTGGTGGAAATCCTGACTGTGAGATGGCAAAAGCCATTGCAAGGTACCTCCAGCAGATCAAATAAGTTGTCCTGCTTGAAACAAAAAACTGCACAAGGGCCTCATATATATGTTCTCTGGCAAATTTTGCTGAAACCACATATGGAAGTTCATCTTCTCTGCTGGCTGCAGGACACACAGGTACACAGTGCTCTGACTTCAGGCAATTTCTAAGTCTGTGTCAGAGCACTCCAACAGATGTGGAGAACTTCTATATCCATGCAAAGGTTGTCACCTATAATTCAGGCAGTGACAGCAAAACACTTGTACCATCTACCTTCAGCCACTTCATAAATCTAGTTGCATTCTTTCCTCTTACTCTCTTGCACATGCTTTCTTTGCCTCCCAAAACAAACATTTTGCTTTCTACTGAATGGAAGCCAAAACAAATTAGTTCTCAGCTTCATTTGTGGGGAGAAGAGAGACATGGCCAAGCAAGTAACTTTTCATATTTATATACTTTTAAAAAGTAGTGTCCTGACTGGGAAACCTTTATTTCTCTAGGTTCCTTTGGTGTCTCTTAAAAGAAACTCTGAACTGGGTAAGGCCATGGCCTAGTACTTGCTATTGCACTTAATCCTTCACACAATAGGTTCTGTTTGTTTTCTGTTGAAAACTCAGCTTTGGAAACCTACATTCCCCAATCTTGGTTTTGGGGGAAAGACAGGATGTCTGGTTTTGACATCATTGGGAGGAGCAGAGTTGGGTTGTAAACCTGGTTTTTACCAATTTGTTGCAGCAAGATGTAATGCATGAGATGAAACTCCCTCCTCTCCCACTTCCTCCATTTTACAAAGAACCTACAGATGGTGTTTTGCAATCCATGCTGTCTCATACTGTTTGGTTTACCAAGGAGTACAAGCAAAACCAGAAAAAACTAAAAAGGCACAGCCAAAAAAGGGAAAAAGGCTATCGTCCTGCTCTGGCAAGTTGTGCCGTCTCTTGGTTAGGGCCATTTCTCTCCCAAGCCTTTCCCCTGCTTCCCTGCAGCCAGGTCAGCCACAACTCCCTCCACTCTCAGGAGGAAAGCCTTCCCAAACAGTGGCAGTTTCAGGCAGGGATCTGGCCAGTTTTCATAAAACATGTGAGCAAGCAGGTGAGATGTGGGTGGCAGACAGGGGAAATGCAGCACCCTGAAGAAAATAATTTCTGGCTCGGGAGAGGTACTCACTGGAAGGGTGAGTTCATGATTCTATTTTGCAGAATATTAGCAACACCTCCTTTTAAAATGGACTACTTTTGAGTCAGGCATAAAATGGAGATTCTTTTCATCTACCACTCGGCCTACTGAGCAATTGTCACAGAAACAACCATAATGCATGTGTCCTAACCACTTACTATTCCTCTGTTTCTTTACTTCTGTCGACTACATCAACCCCATCCTAAATAGACATACAGCCATTCCTGTTTCTTCTACTAAAATATGCTTCACAGAAGCTCTGTGGCTTGGCCCTGACTGGATGCAGAGAAGTTACAGATGTGCAAGAAAGCTTGTTTTTATTTGCATTCTAAGAACACAAAACCCGCAAGGGAATAGCATATTGGCAGTGCATTCCTTCTTAGATTTAGTGATTGTCTATAGATACACAATTCTATGCTAATTACTTCTTACTACTTTTTCACACAATATTATTGGTCCATTAAAAAAAAAAAACAATGAAATTGAGAAGAAATCTATTTTATTAACATAGCTAACATAGCACAGATGGGGGATGGGGGAAATAGCTTTTGGATGTGTAAGTCCTTATTGGGGTTTTCAAAATTTTCCTCAAAATTCATCTCACAACAGATAATGTCTGGAGGGGCTCTACCAATCACTTGAAAATCAGTAAGGAGTCTCTGGGTAGATTCTGGGTCAGAATTCATCCCCAGCAGATGCCATCAGCAAGGTTTATTGCTAGTTTCAGAAAAAGACTGCCAGACCAGGGCAGGCAGGCTTTGCAGGTAAGGCTCAGGTCTGAGAACGGAGCTTCAGGACAGCAGAAGCTAATAAGCCAAGTCCCACTGACGAGTGCAGAAAGGTCAGCCTTGGGGACAGCACTAAATCCAGGATAGGCAAAAGGTCTTGGCTAGGGCTGGGATTAGTGCTGGGTGTCCAGGTCAGAGCTTTAGCTAGCAGGAATCATTGTTCCCAGGCATCAGTAAGCTGGATTTATTGCTGGGGCCGAAAGGCAAGGCAAAAGGGCTATGTCTAAGTCTGCTGCTTGGACACCAGTTTTACTCATCATAAAGGAGCAAGGACAGATCTTAGAATCATAATGAAGAGAGATAGCAGAGGTGGAAGAGGACTTGTCAGACTTAGGCAAGAAAGAAAAGGAAAGGAGGATTTTAAAAAGACAAGTTTCAGGCTTCTCTGCGTGGGAGGCAGTAAAAAAAAAGACGCAACAGCGAGTTGGACAAAACATCATGAGTTCAGCTTCGGCTAGTTACAGAGGAGGAGATACCAGGAAAGCAATACTTTCAGAATCTTCAGTTAAAAAAAGGTTTTACATAAAACAGATTAATGTACGGCAAGAAAGTCTCTCTTTCTTAACCCTTTAATATGGTGATTTAACAAGCTCTAATTTCCATCGTCTAGGACTGTAGACAAGCCGCTGATTAGCTCATGAACTGGAGAGACTTCCTAAGGAATTAAGAATAAACAAGAAGGTGGTAAAACCGGAGAAAGAAATAAAAAATGAAATCAAGGTTTGGGAATTTTTTTCTTTTTTTTTTTGACCTGAGTGCCTGAAAATCATAGCTATCATCTGCACTTGTCCATAAACTCTGGGGCATATTTGAGTATTTTGCAGTTTTTGTACTTTGTGGTAATTCACAAGGACTCACATCAGATCAGATTCTGTAAAAACCTATATATTCCTCTTTCAGACCAACTTAGCAAGTGCATTGCTTTGCCTAACTTTTATAGACCTCTGCTTTGTCTTACACATTCCCAGTCCACTGCATCTAAGCAGGCATGCAGAGCAAGAACATAAATAGTCTTTCAAGGAGAGTCTGAAAACAGGCAGAGTCAGGGCAGTGTCTGAGACACACCACTCTGCACGGTAACACGCACTGAGTCCTTTGGAAAACACCGCACCTTCCACCTGAGACTTTCAAGCTGGTGACAGTCTTTAAAACCAGGAATGGGAACTCATCTTTCTGACTCGCAAGTTTCTTCCTCAGCCTTGGCAAGGAACCATCTCCTGATGCAGAAGGGCATCGGAAAGCTTGGCCTCAGTGAGAACTTCAGTTTCAAACTACTTTACAAAATAGGCCTTAGTCAGGGATGAGGGGACCTACTGTTCCTTGAGAAGAAAAACTACACTAGATGAACACACATGAGGCTTCTACGTAAGTAAAGCTATTTTGCTGGGATGCTTGCAAAAATCCGCACTGGACTTCAGAATACGTGTCCCCCAGAAGCTCTGAAGATCCCCATGGATGTGTAAAAGGACTGTGTGCCCTGGCCTCCACCAGCCTCCAGCACCTTGCCAAGTTCTACCAGTACAACCACCTCAAGGACCCAAGATGAACGTGCTATCGGAAGAACAACGGAGCCCCAGGCACACAGTCTGAGCGTGTTGCCCACAAGCTTGATAAAAGTCTGATAATTCATTAAGATGCTGCTTTTTCAATTCTGCAAAACTGAAAAAAATTTCTAATTTGTCTGTGGAGCACAGTCAGACCTAGTGACTGCTCTTAAACTATTTCAAAGCAAAGACATCTTCTCTGTCTCTTCCTTAACTCACTCAACAGGCTCTGTCTTTGCAGTATATAACAGTGCTGTCTCCACTGACAAAAGAGAAGGTAATAGGAACAAAAAGGTTCACACCTCGTTCAAACTTCAACCTCTTGTATAACTGAAACTGGTCAGCAGGAACCAAACAGGCAATCTGAAATGAAAAACAAATACACAAAATAAGCATTAGAAACACAAAGTTAATAAAACATTTTTAAAAGTTTTTAAAGTTAATAAGCACTGTGTTCTACACACCTGCTTTCCTCAGCTAGCTCTCAAATTCACCTTTTTGTTCCTGCTGGCTGTTAGCACCACATTCCTCCATACCCTGACTTCTTCCTCAAAACTTAAAAGTAGTTCTTAACCTCCTCTATTTCAGCCACACAGCCCAGTAGTTCAGCCCATATCTTTCTTACCATGCACAGGAAAACCTTCTCTGTGGATTCCGTATTTACTTCAGGCTTCTCAGTTTTATTTCATGTTGGTTTAGTATAACAAAGGGTGACGTGCTGCCAGCCCTGGAGACTGCAGCATACTGTTCGTGCACAAGAGTACAGCTCAAATGAATGGTTCTTCATTCGTGTCTCTCAGTGTTAATGGCAGGGGTCACTTAGCTCTCAGGAACTGAAAGCCAGTCTGGTTTCCATTTTTTATTCATTTCATGGGGTTTGGGCCAAGACAGCTAATGCCACTGCTGTTGGAATTTGCCTTAGACATGGAACAGTCTACTGGGAACCCAAATGAAGTTAAGAAATTGAGTCGGCATAGAAAAACAGGCTTTGCTGATACATTTTACACATTACCAGAATTAAACTAGAAGCCTAAAAGGCTAAATGCTCTAATCTCCAATTAACAGTCTACGTAAGAAGACCAAGTGCCCTATTTAAAACTAATAAGCAAACCTGCACACAGGGTATGGAGGGGTTCAAAAGAAACTTCACAGGCATTTCAAGAGTCACATGTTTGTCAGATGCAGAATGGGGGATCGTTCTCTTTATCTGATCCATTTGTAATATTGTACCGGCACTGGAAATATTTTTTTCTTTTACTGAAAATAAACCTAGACTAATGTAAGACCCGGGACCTGACCACTGGAAGCACTGTGAGACAGTGTAGAACTGACAGCTTCAAAGTGACAGGCTTTTAAATCCCACATCCAGTATCCAACCATAGTCCTTCAGATTACAGTAAAAGGCAAAATTTGCCCTCAGTGAAGTGGACACTGGCCCTTGCTGTCCTCCTGGGTTGTGGGATATAGCATTCACGAGAAGAAATATAATGACAAAAATCTAATATATATTCAACATCATGCTGTGAATACATTTTCTTTCATGGATGGAAAAAAGAAAATAAATTTGTATTATAAAATATGAAATTGCTTCATTAATGTCTGAAATCAATTGGACTTGATTGCACAAAATTGCATTTTGTAGCAGATGCTTGGATCATTTATTTAACCTAAGCCAGTGTAATATAAAAATGAATCCAAATTATGTCAAGATTTAATACTTAAAGATTCATATGAATATAATTAATTAATAATTAAGATTAATATGACTGTAAGACAGATTTTTCTGGGAAACTCTTCACCTGTTCATCAGAAGTCAGCTGAAACACTCTTTGAAAACAAAAAATAACTAAATCAAATGGGTAAAAAGAGTGAAGCTTAGCAGTTTTAGCTAAGACACATCATTTCAGTATTGCCCACTCCTCCACAGGGCAGCTTCGCATATAAATAGTTTGGAAAATGAAAAGAGTCATCTGCACTTCTCTAGCTGGGTGAGCACTGGCAACCACTTTAAATTTTCCTTCATTACAACGAAATTGAAACAGTGAGTCTCAATGCTGTAAGAGCCACTCGAGTGAATTGTTTACTTGGCCGGGGTCCTTCTGTACTTGCTTTTACTTTTAACAAACAGTTTTTTCAAGAGCAGTTCTATTGAGCTCAGAATTTCCCACGTATTAAAAATCAGCCTTTTTGATTACAGTGGGAGTGGAGTTATGCATCTTAACACAGATTTCAATAGGAAGCAGAGGCAGTGCTGAAAGCTTCCCATTCTCCTGGGGAAAACTTGAGCACACCATGCCAGCTTTCCCCACTGGTTTCACTCAGCTCCACTCTTTTTCCTACATATCCTTTTCACAGCTCAGCTTCCCCCTCCCTGTGTGCAGCTCTGGGCGTTGAACACATGCAACCCATCACCTGTGCCACTGACTCCTACATGCTTGGAAAGACCAGGTCCTGATGGCACCCACACACAGGTCAACCTGAGGGGTGCTGAGCCAAAGCCTCTCACAGATTTAGTATCTTTAGGCATGAGGAAAACAATGCACAAATTCCTGCTGCCTGAATTCAGTGCCACATGAAAGCTGTATGTGCAAACTTAACTGGAAAAAAAAAGAAACGTGAATATCAGGTCCCCATAAAAAACCAGCAAATCCTTTCCTCAGTGAACTTTTAATCTCATTTACACCTAATTGAGAAGGACGGTCATAAGCACAATAAGGGGATTAGGTGTTTATCTCCTCCTGCTTGGCATCAGCCTAAATGTTCATTTCCAGACAACTTCTCAAGTCCCACCTGGGTGTCTGTCCATCCCAAACACCTCCTCTCCTGCACAACCACTCATGTCTCTGCGCTGGTCAGGGCATGGAAATCTGGGGAGGCAGCAAACCAGCAAACCAGCAACCCAGCAGATGGCAAAGAGCCAAAAGAGAAAGACCATGAGCATATCAGAAAGCAGGCTTTTCTTATTCTAGGCTATGAAAATAGTCAATGTAGGAAGAAATGCTAGAGGACAGGTTTGGGGAACTTACTTTTTTTTTTAATACTGGGGGTTTTAATAAAAAAAAAAAATACAGGCAAGAACTCTCCTCAACATATCTTGATTTGAGACTTACCAGACTGTTAGGAGTTGAAGTAAGTTTTCTGATTTTCCAAACCCTGTAAGCAATATCTGCAGTTAAAATACTCTTGCTAAAGAGCACAAGAACATACAAGAGCTATTGCTAAGAACAGCAGCATTCACCTGAAGTAAAAATATCCATGGAGAAAAGCAAAATTTTGAAGGCTTACTACCACAAAGGGCTACAGCTGGACCCCTGTCAAGCATCCAAAAAGATCGTGTCATCAAATGTGTCACAATAAACAGGATCCCTGCTACTACATGAAACAAAAGAGCAAAAAAAGGAAATTAATAGGGTTCAAAATAATTTGGTTCAGTGTACACAGGGACAAACTTTTCCAAGCAGTGCAGTAACCAGGACCCAAGGAAGAACAACTCCCCTGTTTTTAAACACTGGCTACCACAGTGGAAAGGGAAAATCACTACTCCACCTATTCTCAGGCTTGCAAGGGAGATACAAGGAGGCAATCAGGCAAATTAAATAGATCTTGCTTCCTTTCACACCCATATGAATCAAACCTTGATAATGCCAAGGGAGGGAAGTTCAGCAGGACAAGAGCTTCTAGCAGACAGGCAGCAAGGGCAGATCCTGCACTGGCAGCAACAACAGCAGTTTGGAAAGGATGGCATTGCCCACCCCTGCCAAAGCCCCACTCACAGAGGCACTGTCTTGTTTTGCAAGGAGTGTAAAACAGTTTCAATAGGGGCTGTGGTTTGCTTTTGAAAGGGGTATGGCAGTGCAATCTCTTTATTGTTAGAAAATACACCCACAACTTTCTTCATCAAGCTACAATGCTCACTAGAGTCATTATAAATACTAAATTATTCATGTTCTCCATTAAAGAGCTCTTCTCTTATTTAGCGACGAATAAAAACAAAATTAAGGCTCTCTCACTTTCTCCCCTAGGTTTTATTTAAAAACAAGTAAATAAGAAGAACAAAAATTTTTATTCTGACCCTGAAAAAGATAGGTTGGCCTGCAACATTTTCTCACGTTCCTTCTCATTTTACCATTTCAATCTCCTCCAGCAAAATGTAAACCAATTCTGAAATTAAAAATAAAACTGATATTCTAAACCGAGTCCCAGTGGGATTTTGTGTTTGGCTACATATGGAATATAACGCAATTAAGAATTCTAAGATCTGGGTTACTGTCCTATTTCAGCATCGCTTTACAAAGTGCTGACAACCCTCTGTCAGGTTAGCACTGGTGTAGATCATGGATTTACACAGACACAGGGACACCGAGCAGAATCTGCACTGCATGCAAAGGGGCAATTCTTGACAAACTTAAGAGCCCAAATCAGTACCTCCTTTAGTGACTCCTGCACAGTTTTAATCCAAATCAGATTATGTATACATGGATCACTGCATCAATGTTATAAACCTTAGAACAATACAGGAATCAGAAACAGCAAAGCACAATGCCCTAGATATTATCCAAGTGAGTTATTGCATTAGAAATCCCTGTATGCAGTGGAGATTTACCCTGATTCATAGCTTACACTGGTGACTGGATTCACAACAAGCAAAACCATTTCAAACCATGATAAATTACCCTTTATTTAGATTAGGGGTATTAACTGGTCCAATTAAATCAGTGGAGCAAGTTCCCAAGAGAGACAGGAATATTCTAGACAGAAGAAGTCTGCATGTTTAAAGAGAACTGCATTAACATAAGTTGTTCCTTCTACCTTCTGCTTCCAGGAAGAAATCCAAATAATCTTTGTTTATCGTACCATTAGAGCTTGAAAGGGCAAACATTTTGTTGAACAAGACTGCTTTTAAACTTTCCTTGTTTTGTGTAACCAGTTATTTAAAAGAGAGTCTGTAGCCAAAACCATTGCCTTACCACCACCCCTCATTTATTTCTGCTAAAAGACAGCTATACTACAAGCAGCTGCTATCTAGGTTTAACAGGTCAAGATATGACCTCAGATTGCACTTGATTTCAAGCACTCCAGTGGAACAGTTCCTTCTGTTCGTACTATTTGTCAAAAAGAAGAAAACTGCTAGGAAATATACCAGTTTCAACTAAATTTTGTTGAAGAAAAAAGAAACCCAAGCCAGAGGGGTTTCAGAAAACATATTTTCAAAGTACTGAAAAGTACAATTTTCTAGTTTAAATAACTTTTCAGTCTATGCATTTAAAGAACAAAAAACCTGGAACTTTTTTTTTTCTGAGGTCCAGAGGGATCCAGAAAGTAAAGCCTTAATTCCCAACATCTCCTATGAATAAGCAGTTTATTCCCCAAGTACTGATGAAATATTCAACTGTTTTAGAGAAACACATTCCGACTATTCACACTTGCTCATTTCTTCATGAGACATACAAGAAGAAATTCTATTTTGTGTTTAAATTGTTAACCAGAGTTTTTGCCTCCATCCATGCCCCAAAAGCAACAGAAGCAGCACATGAATCAGAAGCAAGGCAAGAGCTTTGAAAAGGCTCTAGTAATTTAATACCAAACTAGACAAACTCTTCAGAACTTTACTGAGAAGATAAACAGGACTTAATTCTGATTTGTCTTAATGAAGAAAAACAGGTCACTGGAAAGCAGAAGAAATGTTACACACCTTCAATAAGGACCTTGAGAGGGAGAAGAAGAGGAACTGTCATAGCTATAGTGTGTTCATAGCTATACTGTGTTATAAATGCTTATAAGCTTTATTATTAATTGTTCAGTTTCCTTATTGAAGAAAGCTCAATCCAAAATGCACTGAAGTCAATGAAAAGGCTTTCCTTCACTTCAAATTATGCCTAAATTCACCTTTATCTCCCTTGTGCAGGCTATGGCAAAAGGCATTTAAAAAAGCAAACAAAACAACTGTTTTAGCTAACATAATGAGATGCATTTAGCCCGAAGTATAGGAACCAATTTAGCACCATGTCCATGACAAAGACAGTTTGAACTGCCATTTTTTCTCCAAACTGTAACAGTACCTGATAAACAGCAGTCACAGAATAGTCTGAAATGAACATGACATGAAAAATACACCTTTTCAAAACACTGATGCTATCAAAGAGGAGAAAAAAAAAGGACCTTTTATTTTTGTTTTTCCCCACAGTACAGGCAACACGTCATTCCTCATAGCACTGTCCTGGTGAGGAACCTTGTCCTGCCAGAAGCCAGACACAAAAGCTGCAGACCCTCCAGAGGTGAGAAGCCTCATACTTTCACACCAGGGGTTTGAGAGTGTGTAAGGAATAAACTGTAACTCTTAATAGTACTTCCACACCAAACAACAGCTATAGTTAAGCACACTCTCTATCACCTCATAAGGTTCTGGATTTTTAAGAAATAGCTTTAAAAGGCCACATTTTCACAAAGAAAAGCCTTTATTTATAGAGGGGAAAAAAGGAATAGAGAGTGTTCATAAATCTGTAGTTTACATTCTATTCTTTCAGATTGTTAATGGAGTCAATATATTCTTTCTGTCATTCCTGGTTTTTTTCTGGGTGGTTTTCTTCCTTAAAGAAATAGGTATTTGGTAAAATACATGAGCAGTAATTTTAACCAGGTTGCAGATTTGTTTGCTATTCAAGCAGAAGGCTTGTGTTTCAAGCACATCGCCAAAAGGGAGTGTCAGAACATTCAGTCATCCACAGGACACTAACGCACATTTGGGCTGTTTAGTCATTCTGCTGTCAGCCCAAAAACCACCCAAGCATTAGGCCAGTGGTCCATTAATACACGCCCCTGGAGTGTCCTTTACTAAGGGGAAATCTATCTCTCTTAATTCCTATAGCCTTATAACCCTGGTTAAACAGAGCAGAATTCTTCCTGTCATTTGTTAATTTTCATTTAAAAATACGTTTTCAATAAAGGCTAGATGCCTCCAATCTGATGCAGTGGGTGGAAGGACATTGCTACACCCTCTCTGTATCTTTGTAGAAAGAGGACGAAGGGAAACAGCTGGCTACTTTTCACAATAGTTGGATTCAGCTGAAGAAAAATCTCCACCATATGCCTGCATGCCATAACAAACATAGCTGCAAGTCCCATGCCCTGACTCAACTAAGCACAACATTTCAAATGTATGCTGGAGAGCAGATCCTGATTTTTTTTTTCTGGAGAAAAAGGCATTTTTGGTATCAGGAATCACACTGTCACTGATGGCATTTGAATAGGATTATATATTTCTGCCACAGTTATGGCATCTGTATGCACATGGCTCAAGGGAATCCAGAAGACAAACTTCTCTTCTTCAGTTCAGGCATGGAGATCTAATTCTCCTTGATTTTATTCCTGCAAATAAAAGCTGAGAGAATGCTCAAAACCAATCAAAATCCCTTAGCCATCTTATTTTTCCTGGGGTTTTTTTTGTCCTACTTGTATTCTTAGGCCCAGCAGGGACATTCCTGCCTCACAAAGCAGGTAAGCAAGCATCCCTTGAGTGTATTCCAAGAGACATTTTCCCTATCTCTTAAGACCTACTTCCACCTGGTGCTGTGCAGATACCTTTCTTTGCATGTAATTATACAGCCCTGCGTGATTATGTTGGACTGTAATTTGGTTATTGCAAAACAAGATCAACATACACAAGGAAATTCTGGCCTTGCATACCATCAGTTTGAGTTCTTGCTTTTAACAAAGATCCAAGAATTTCAGGGTTTGCAGTCAAATCAAATCTGACTGAACTGACAGTCTAATGGAGGCTCAGCAATTCTGGGATACAGGGTATTCTGGTTCAGTCACCCGGATGGGTAATTCAGAGGTTGTCCAGACACCAAGTGAACTTTTCCCCAAGGCACAGAGGGAGGGAAAAAGGAGCAAAACCCTTGAAAAACATCTGTTTGTTGCTATCTCCTCTTGTCAGTCAGGCCTCTTGCCAAAAGCTCATTAAAGGTGATTAAAGTGAGGAAAAGGTGTATGATTATATTTATTATGCAGATAAAGAAATTTGGGGGGACATGTATTAAAAAAAAAAAAAAAAAAGAAAAAGAAAGAAGTATAAGAAGTATAGGTACCTCTGCATCTTGTAGGGTCCCATGGTTCAAGCATACCATGTCTGGACATGTGATAGGAGAACCACAACCTTCTTGAATTGCCAGCTCCGTGTACTGTTTTAGACACTAGGAACAAGTAAAGAAAAGAAAAAAAAAGATAGTTATAGCCCACATGTTGGTAACAACCAGATGTCAGAGATGCTGTGCAGTTCCCACCTTCACCGCCTTAATTGGCTGTCCTGAAGCTCCAGCACACAGCAAACATCAATTATTATAAGCGTGAATGCTACAAGTCATTACATTGGAAAGAATGCAACAAAGAACAATTAATTATGCATGACTTCATCTGCCGAGCACTGCGTTTACCTAAGTCAGCAAGTCAGACCTTTCAGCCCTAACAAGCCCTATGCTCTGGTAAACTGAGATTGGAGGATTTGGCAGGGGGGAGTATCTTTTATCCTAATTAAACAGGCTTCGTTCCTTTGTTTTTCCTCCTGTGTTCTTAATTCAGACTCTCAGCCAGCATTCTCCATTGTAGGAGAACTCATTTACAAGAAAGAGACTACTGTTCTCAGCTGCACAAAAGGGGAAAGGGGTTTATAACCTGGTAGGGAAGTTTAATCTGCCCTAGAAGCTGTGCAGCTACCAGTTCTTTCTCCCCCTCAACCCCCCACACAGATAAAATAATTTCCATGGTTTATCATGATTTATCATCAGCATCTACTTTACCCAAAGTCTATTTCCAGCATGGAGGCCACCTTACGAATGTTTCCAAATTGTTCCATTACACAAAGACAGCAGGCTTCCCCTCCATGCTCAAAAAGCCCTCTACTCTCCCCACACTTTATTTGGCATGCCAGTTTCAAATACATTCAGCTTGTTTTTATAACACATATTATAGGATCTTCAGTAAAATCATGGCACAAAACTCATGCAATGGACCAACGACCTGTGCTCAAATGGTTCCTCCAAATTGCACAGCTAAATAAGGTCACTTCTAAATAAAATGAAACAATGAACTCTCCTCAAAATAATGGCAAAGCATACAATAAATTGCAAATCACCATTAACAAAACAACAAAGCATGGACTTCTGACAGATTTTGGTATCAGCTTGCATAGTTCACTGTAAATGAAAATAAACACGTTATGAAAAGTAGGACTAATGTAGCTTTTTCCCTACAGTGTTATATTTCATGCCCACATGACAAACCTCCTCCCCAGTACTGCTGACTTATTCCCTTATTGCCCCACCAGTTTTCAAGAAATATGTCAAAGTGAAATATGGTTTTGAGACCTCTGTCTCTCCACCAACTTTTGGAAGAGGCACTGAGTTCAAAAGCTAATAGGTGGGTGATGGGGAAATCACAGCCCTTCAGAGTATGGCATCTTTAGACTCCTCAAAACCACTGTTTTATTATTTATAGGCATTTAACATTCAAGCCTGTGTTAGTCCGGACTATTCTGAGAAGGCATTGCATATTGTGCTCTGATTAGCGAAATTTCCTCATTTGTATTTTTTATTGGAAAACTGATTCCCTGTTAACCTTCAGGATAATTAGGACTTTAACAAATGGAAATGAGATTTCCTTATTGTTCTGTCTGTCTCTCTACTGAAATGTCCACATCCACATTTTCCTTAATTCTGATGAGCTGTAGAGAGACAGTAGTTCAAGCAAGTAGAATCAGCTTAACTTAGTGGCATTTTAAATTAAATTACTTTTGATTTGTAAATATTTGAAGTGCATTCTCTTCTAACTGGTAAGCTTTAAAGTTGTAGCTCATTAAGCACTAATGTATTCAGATCCAGCATGCACCCCTATAAGAAAGCAGCAGAGCAGGTTGTAAGGAATTGATGGTGCAAGCAGTATGTGGGAAGTGAGGGAGATACTCACAGGTGAAGAACAAAAAAGAAATCCTGTCAATAACTGAAAGCAGTATTAGCTCCCTAGGGATCATCAACCCAGATTTAACCAGGAGCTATTCTTTTATTATTCCAACAGCAGTCTCAGTGCCCTGTCCCATCTTCTCACCCACTTCTCCCAAAGGCATCTAGGCACAGTGCTTTTACAAAGTCAGTTTACCCTGGATCAAATCACCCCCCAGCAAAGCAGCTCCCTCACAGAGCAGTGAGCAGTAAACAGAAGCAGGGATGGAACCACAGTGGTGCCTGCGAGCGGAATCCTGGTGACACTGGAGCTGCCAGGGCCCTGCCCACATCTGCCACCATGGTCTGGGTAGTGGCAGCAGGTGACATAGGGAAGCCCAAAAAAAGTGTGCCCAGAGCCCAGAGTGGCTTCCAGTGCCATTACTGGTGCAGATGGAGGCTGTGGGTGACCTTGTCCTGCAGCTCCACGTTCATTAAGCACTGAGCATTGCCCACATGCTTCAGCATGTATCACTGGAGAAATGGGGCAGCAAGTGCTCACTCCCTGCACAGATTTCTTCCCTGGTTTGTACCTGTACCCAGCCTCCTCCACAAATAATGTAAACAGAAAATTCTGCCCTCAGAGTCCCTTCCCCAAAGCCTGTGCATGCTGCAATGTGTTGAGTGCACTTCTTAGATACGTGGGCAGAGCCTCCTTACATCTCACTCCATCTCCTCATGGGAGACCTGATTACTTTCTGGATCAAGTCTCAGGGCAGCATTTGGTGAAGGGCAAATGTTTCCCTCCAACAAAGCATTCGGGTTGCCTTAATTCCTCATCAAGCATGAGAGAGCAACCTTTTACTTTTGCTAAGATCCTGGGTTCTGTCTCCTCTGTGGTGCTGCCTGATATTTAGTAATTTGTTTTGACAGCATGGTACAGTGGATTTGTATTCTGGGGGCAGCTCAGGTCAGGTGGTTACAGAGGGAGGACAAAGCCTGAGAAGTTATTGCAGGCCCAGCAGCAGCCCAGAGGCTTGTTCTTAATTTAGGCTCTCAGGACAGAAGCTCGGAGCACCGACAATTATGCTTCGGTACAAGGATGGGCATGAGGCTCTTAAGGAGCTTCGATCCACAGTATAGATTTTGCAATCAGTTTCAATATGCAGTATCTAAGTCATTAGGGGTACCAAGCTAGGAGAACAGAGGTTTCTGAGGATTGCTAATGGATCTGGATTCTTCTCCTCTTCTAACCCACTGCTTGGTTGTAGGTGAGCACAGGTGGGCAACCAAAGCTTTCTGTGATTCTTTTAGAGGTTGCTGTGTTTTCGGAGGGTGACTTGGACAGATTTTATAATTGAGCTGTGCAGTGCCATGGATCTTCAAGTATTTCCCAGAAAAATCTCCCTGTTAAATCATTTTTATAGGTATGAAATCTTTTGTTTTGACTGTCTGTGCTTGAAGGTGCTTCGGGTGCAATACAAGAAGGACTTAAAGGTGCTGGGAAACTTGAAAGAAGCATTTAATATTTACTGCTGAAGGATTAAGCTTTTTTACCAAAGTATGTACATGAATGAAGATGTGAATTTCTTGTTCCCTCTTAGCACCAAGGACGAAACATTTAAAAATCACTAAAATTTTAAAATATGCCTTCACTTTAGCAGCAAAACTCTTTTCAGAGGCGTTTTACCATTATTTACTGCTCAGCTACTAATTTAGCTGCTTACTTGAGAAGTGGCAACTAAGAGTATCTGAAAAAAAGCAAGCCCAAAACGTGATGAAAAGATGTTTCAGTGTCTATATAATGAATCATGACTGACCTTCTCAGCAGTGTGTCCTCCCACACTTTAGAGAGTACATTATTACAGACATAAAATGGCAAGATTTTTTGTGCATTTTGTCTACAAAAAGCAGCAGGATCTCAGGAAAACTGCGCACGCTACACATGCTACTTAATTGCTCTTCAAAGTGAAGGAAAAATCAAGATGCTCTGCCTTCTGTGATACAAAGTGCTGCCTGAAAGGGTCTTAATCTTGACATCAAAGAAATTATGAGGTCTCAACACCCTGGGCCACACTCTCCCACCAATTTTCTGCAGTGTGGTGACTTTTGAGCATGGAGAGCAGTCAGTGGCTGGAGTGGCCTCAACACAGGATCTGTGGCTTACAGTGACATTAATGCCATCCTCTTACTTTCCATGGCCAGAGCCAGCAAAGTTTCCATGAATGTGTCATGTAGCCAAGGCAGATGGTTGAGACAACAAACTAAAAGTCTACCGAGGCCTTGTTGAACAGGTTAGAATCCTGCTGACTACAGATCACACGCTGGAGGTTTGACTCCATTGTGTTCACCCCTCAAATAAAAGGCAGACACCAACACGAGTAGCGTTTATTCCCATACCTGCAAGCGTGCTCTAATCAGTTGCATACAGTTTACTCAGATTTTCCCCACTGAGCAACTGTGTCATGTACATATCTGTGTTCTGGGAAACATAATCAAATCCTGAGGCATTCAAGCAAGCGGGATCAAATCAAATGCAATAATGTAATTCGACTAGTAAAACTCAGTACGCCTAACAGAATGTTTTGATGCTGATCTAGCTTTGCAAAGCACATTTTTCTCCTGCTGGACTAACGTCAACTTCAGTCGAAAGAGGACTACAAGTATTTTTTTCTCTGCGTGAGATTCATAATGTATAATGACATTTTTTTCCAATAATTTGCTGTCTAAGCGTTTTGGGGTAAGATTTTTTCCTCTTATGTTGGTTTTGTCTTTCAGGCCATCACCTTCCTCTATTTAATAAAACAAGATCAATATCTAGTTACCTACTTCACAAAATGCTGCTCATGAGTACCTAGTAAGTTAAGGCCTATAAAGTACCTGGATCAAATTATCATGCAACATATATGCATTTCTTTTTTTTTTTTTTTAATCTTGCAAGACTTGTAGGAAAGATTATGATTTAGGCAAATGCTTACAAATGCCCCAAGTCCACATTCACCTCCTGGAGCCAAGGGTTTGTTGAAAGAGTACATTGAAACGTGACAGAAGCATCTTTAAAAATACACTGAAAAGCCTAATCTAGGAATGCACAGACTAGTAGTATAAAAGATTCCGTCTTCAGTAATAAACAGAAGTGTTTTCTATGGTCAGCTTCAAGCCCCAGAAAGAAAATTCTGTTCAGGCTATTCACAGATTTTTCACTTCAACACTTCTGCATGCTGCTCTAACTTCAATTTTTTTTTCCCCGAAGTATATCATACAGAGGGGATTTTTAATGTACTGACCAAGGAAAAGATGTCTGTTTGGTAATGTATTTACTCTGCAAAGAGATCCTAAAAGTTCTGCATTTTAACATAAAAATGAGTTCGAAGTATAACATCAATGTTATGTTGCTAGGTAATGATGTTACAAAGGCACTATATACCTTTCACTGTGAAATTTGAAGTTTCTATTCAAATCCACTTTCAGATAATTTATGTATCAAAGACAAAAGATGGATCTCAATCATTCCTACATACTGCTTTTTAAGTACCCGGACATGCTCCATTACCTTGTTCCTCTCCCACTTGCTTGCAGTTCTACAGCTCCCAAAATGCAGTCTCATTCGTTTGGATACAAAAGCATAAAAGAAACCCCAAATGTGATATGACAAAACTGAACAGGTACCTTTATTAAGAAACATGGAGGGATGGCTAGGAAGAAGAAATAAATGGAAAACACTGGCTTATTTTCCTGTCAAATGCCACTGATATTGCTGCCAGCCACTCTGTAGCAGTTGGTACAGGATAAGTAAGGGTATTTGTCTTTAATTCAATTATGGAAAGGTAAAGAACAGATCTGCAGTATTTCCCAGACAGTACTAGGCCATGATCTACATTAAATGTGAAAATGCACAAAATGATTGAAGGCATCTCGCCAAAAAAAGGTCTTTCCTCCTAACATATAACTTGAAGACAATCTCCATTTCAAAAAAAACCAAAAAACAAACAAACAAAAAAAAACCAAAAAAAAAAACCAACTCAGGTCTCCCTCTTAAAATCCAAAGGAATGGCTTAAAATGTTAAATCTCTCTTCCAGATTTGTCCTTAAAACTGTATTTGTTTGGGGTTTGTTTAGCCTTAGCTTTTTTACAAACTCCAGGTTTGGAGGAGGGATGTGGAAATACTGCATATGGAGAGAGTACTTAACTTTTCAGTTGACATTCCAGAGTGTCTCATGATTCAGAACAGATTAACAGATAGGCATTCAGTTTTTATTTTAGTTCTGGGTGATGGTTATGTACTTTTTATTCAGTAAGACATAACGTTCATTTATTTATTATACTTTAGAAATGTTACCTGTCCTTCAGTGCGTACACAATCTAGTATTACTAACTTTGGTGAGACGTTCATGTCAGAACTCTGAATTTAACCACCTGATCTACCCACTATCTAATCAACTGTGTACTAAGATAAATATACCCCCCTAGACAGTACTCCTAGTGTTTATGGCAGATCTACATAATGTTTAATAGTATGTTCATCATTGCTGTGACATCTGCACTTCCGCATGTTCAATCTCCAAAATGGATCAGTCACTTTCAGTGTGGGGTACTCAAACTCCTGCAATCTCTCAAGTATCTCTCAGCAAGTCTTAACACTAGATGAAATAAGTGTATTGGCAATTAGCTTGGAGGCATTTGCACTTCACTTGGAAAAAGAAGTGAGGCTTTTACAATTGAAGAAAGTTTTTAGAAACTACACGAAAAAAACCAGTCATTTCTTAATTTGCTACAGATAAACTTTTGATAGGCGTGGTTTCAAGTGAGAAACAAAATTCCAATGGAATACGCATATTGCCCAATCTCTATTTTAACTGCTAAGGACCAGATACAGCGGTAAATGAATGTACAGAAGATCAAATGGATAGAAGACCAGGCCACATAAGAGCCTTATCAAGAAAGTTGCTTGAAAGAAAGAGAAAAAATGTCCCTGTAGCTTCAAAGAACATACAGTCAGCTCATAGCTCAGTATAAGGGAAGGAATAACATCACTAACAAGCATTTTATTTTGTCCTGACCAAGTGAAAACACCAAGCAGACATGACAATGGACCAGAATGTAATTGCCTCCTCTTGGTCCACAAGCATATTTTTTACGGGATCTTTCAAATGTACCTGAGAAATACACTGTCATCAGCTTTGTCTCAAAATATCTACCAGTGGTGCTAAATTCTGCTCAGAAGCACAGTCTGTAACCAATTTACTCATGGCCCAACACATCCTGCCAGCCTTTCATAAAAACCAGGAAAGGTTCCTGGTACTCATTGCTGTGAAGTGGTACCACCAAACAGAAAAGGACCAGAGAACAGGACCAGAGAAACTCACCCTTCACAAAATGGAACCAGCTGCGAATATAATTTCTCTTGCCAAAAATATCTGTCAGGCCAAACGTAGCCTTACCAACAGCTACAAAACAGACATGACCATGAGGCTTATGTCACAGTCTGGCTCAGTTACTGTGGCACTTTGAGGCACAGACAACTTACTTCACATTGATTTCTTCACTGGTTAAATGCAGATAACACCAACTTCATTGATGCAATGCTGTCATTAAAACATTAGTTCCCTCTTCCTCCCCTGTCTTCCCTTGGCCACCATTCAGAGGCTGCCACCTCTACTGACTTCAGAAACATGCAGCCCCACTTCCTGAATACTAGTATCCATCAAAAGGCAATGGGTACATCTGTGCTCTTTTGGTACCCCAACTCTGCCTTTGCTGATACTGTGCACAAAAATACATGCAAGAAGTTCTTTAACCATCTAAATTATTATAGACGTGCTCTGTGTTCAGTGCCAATATTAGCAGGTGTAGGAATTCTCTTGTTTAAAACTTGAAAACAAAATTATTCTGAAACATTTCAAATGTCGAGCTTGGAAAAAAAGAAGCCCAAATGTCAACACTTCCAAATGGAAAACAATCTGAGGTGAGCTTTATATAAAGTAAGTGGGGCATTGCAGCACAAGGTATATTTAGGAAGAGGAGAAGGTAGTGAGTGTTCTGGTGCAGCTGTGAGAAGGTTTCTCCTAGGATGGGGAGAAAAGGAGGAAAAAGAGGAGAACAAACTCCTTCTTGAAAATTAGCACAAAGAAACAGACGCAATAATAAAACCCAGTGTTGGCCAGTTGATGGCAAATCCAAATATTCCCTTACTCTTAAGATTTACTAAGTATTATTTCACTGGATTATTCATATACATTTGCTTCACTTAGCAGGTATCCCAATCTTTTTGCCATCCACCTCCTCCTTGTCCTTGATCTACTCAGTCTCCTCTGCTCTCAGACTTTTCTGCTCATGTTTTTTGCTAAAGACCCTTCACATTAATTTTTCCAGTTTTCCAGTGCTCCCCTCCACAAACAATCTGAAACTTCACAGCACTAAGGGCGAAATGTCACTATTCAGCCACCCAAAGGAGGCAGGACAATGCGCAGCTGTTCTTAAACAGATTAAGGAAAGCAGAGGAGCCTTAGAGTGCCCTGCTGATGAAGTACCAACAGAGAAACTCCTCTTTCTGTAAGAGTTTCTCCTTCTCCTCTAGTAAAAGTAGCTGGCAGCAGCCTCTTTCTGAGGCTGAAGCCTCCCAAGGCCCAGGCAGGCGGATGCCCATGGCACCATGCTGTCCACAGCAGCAAAGGAGCCTTTTTAGCTCATGTCTCACCCTAGCCTTGCTGTCACACATAGCTACAGCAGAAAATCTTGTTCTCCAGTTGCCTTTGGAACACCTCCTACTTGTAGAAACACAAGCACGGAAGCTACCCAGACTTGCATGCTGACTTCTCCTTTTAAGGCTGCATGAAGTTTAATCTCATTTGGACTGCATTGTGTGCACCAAAATAACAAACAGGTAGATCATCATGGTATTTGTTTTGCACATTTTGTAACACAGTTGCCTCATACACTTCTCAGAAGTACAAGACTCAACAAAAAATTTGCTTGGGGGAAAAAAAAAAAAAGGTGAATCATGCTAATTCTGCATAAACCTGTGCCAACAACACAGAATAACATACTTGAAAGCATTTTCTGTTTCCAGTTTGTTAACTGTTGTCTTCGGCATCTCGAACCTTGTGCCAGTAAATAACACACAAGATAGATGAACATAAGGTGCTGCTTGACATAAATAGCAGCAATCCCATTTATTGCTCACCTGACTGTCACTGGGGCTCTGAAATTCTTAAGAGAAGGGGAAAAAGAGGAAAGACAAAATGAGAAAGAATTGGTGTGCAGGGAAAAGCCAACACTGGGTTTTTTACTGACCCCTAAGACCACGTTTCTGCAACAGCACTGCACTGGTTCCCTTCTGTCACCACTGGCACCAGGGCAATCTTATCACACCTGCTAAAACCTCACGTCCACGACTGCTTACAGGCTACAGACTCACATCGAGTCTTTCATAGGGCCCTTGGCATTTCCAGTGTTACTGCTAGTCCTGCACTCCTCACTAGTGCTTCCAAAGGGTAGATTATGCTGTGCCAGATGCCAGGGCATTTCTAGCCAAGGGGATGCAAGACGCACGTGATGGCACAACACATTGTCTCTCCCTGCTGCTTTCCCAGTTTCAGCCATGCTTCGAAAAGGCAGGAGTCTCCTAGATGCACACTTCCCAGACAGTCTAATGAGCACCAAAGCCTGGGCAACACCTAGTGTGCAGTGCAAAGGCAAACTGGGGAGGGTGGCCTGTCCATTCCTGGCACTGCCCCACCAGAGCACTCCCGAGTCTTACCTGAGTGAGGCACCACTAGAGCTCTCTGAGGAAGGAAGGAAGGAAAAGAGCAAACATTTAGGAAATTTTATTAGAAATAAGGATAATATTCAAAGTATTATTCTGTAAGTGGATCAATCAAGATGTTATTAATATTACTTTGCTTTGGACCCAGATGCACTGAAGTGCACTGAAATACTGTATTTTTTAACACTATGATGGTGTGGACAGACACAGCGTATAATTATTTCACATACATATGTAAGCACCGTGACCACCAGAGGGGCAAAAAGTAGTTGCATATCCGAGGAAGAAAAAATTGCAACAAAAGGTAAACCTAAGGGACTGCTGATAAGAAGGACATCTGCCTGAATATACAAGGATGAGTGGGAAGACAAGGAACAAGATGAGCAGTATGAGGAACAGATGAGATCCCCTCCCCTTTTGGGAAAAGGACAAGTACCATAAAATCATGCAGCTTGAGCAGCACATGTATTGCTGAATATCCGTATGTAAAAGTGTGCACCACAGCATGGCACTCTGCAAAGGTTTTATAGATACAGGAAATGAACTGAATAATGTAAAGTGCAGTCCTCTAAAACTTCTGCAGATAAAATATATCTCACATCCCTGCCCAACCATCTTCAGAGATCAGTCTTTCATTCAAAACTAATATAAATCCAAACACATTGAAACCAAGTCATTAGGTACACTACAGCCATCTCCAAATTCTTGGGATGTGCAAACGTATGCTGTATCTCACGCTGCAGTGAAGTCTTACGCCACGTGCGACAAATATTGAAAAATACAATGCTGATGCCTCTTCAGACCTGACTGAGCTACCAAGTAAGATGGCAAGTATGTTCTGCAAGCCATCTGCTTTTTCTGCTCAAAACAGACAGAGTAAAAATGTTTAGAGTTATTTGAAAAACTCCTGC
This sequence comes from Edolisoma coerulescens, assembly GCA_013397115.1. Lineage (NCBI taxonomy): Eukaryota > Metazoa > Chordata > Aves > Passeriformes > Campephagidae > Edolisoma > Edolisoma coerulescens. Next base: position 1,471,852 of record VWZW01006279.1, read on the forward strand.
CCTACTAGCAACATTCCACCAAAATGCAAACATACACATTCAAAAGCACAGTTTACTTACTTTGGCTAGAACACAGCTTTTATGGGATATATTGTTTATTGCAAGAGTTTCTAAGCTGAAAAAATAGCTGTACACCGTTCTAAGTAGTTTGAATGCCTTGGTTTTACAGGCTACAAATGGAAAGGAAATATAACCTCACCCTAACAGATATCTAAATAGTAACAATTTCCAATTATTTCCACAGCCACAAATGCTGTAGTGAAAAACAATCATAGTTGCAGCATCATCATTCAGTTAGGAGGGGAAACAAAAAGACCTCACATGTAATAGAACAAAAAGTTAACAAAAGCAATGGTTTCAGTTTATTGGATCAGAACCTATTATGTCCACGTCAAGCGCTTTTCTATTTCAATTTAATCCTACTCCTGGATCTATAAAATTACCCTTAGTGATAGAAGAATAAGCTATACAAGCTGAGAGTGCTGCTAGCTGAAAAAGTGATAGGGGCTCAATCCCATCGCTCACAGTGGATATTCTTGCCCCGACATCTTTCTTAAGTGTAGTGTGAAGGCATCTAGATGTCCTGGCATGGGTGACAGGAAATTTAGGGCATGGCACACCAGTACAGCTGCTGCAGGCTGTGCCCCGAGCAATCCCCCATGCAAGTCCCGGCACTTCGTGTCAAGCTGCTCCTGACACTGCTTTTTGGAGGCTGCCCAAAAGTGCAACTCATATGGCCTCCCAGAAATTGCTCTGGCTTCAAGACAGAAAGCCATAGAGCCAGGTTAAAAGCTTCCAGAGCCGTCTTTCTTATAGGATGCAAGATCTACATGTCTGGGCATTTATCAGCCCAGACACATCCATCGGAGGACGTTTGGACACAACAGTCAGACAAAGGCTGGACTTGGAGCACAAGCACAACTGAGACATGTTACGCCCGCTGAAACAAATAGAGCGTGTCTAAAGGCTTCTCCCAGCTTCATTCAGATTCACTCATGGCTGGCTCTTGGTTCAGACAAAGTCAGCGAAGTTTGCGCAGATGCCAAATAACCATGACTGCTCTCTCCGTGTCGCCGTCACGGCACAGCAGCACCAAGCTCAAGCGGACGCTCTTCCTGGCGCTGGCCAGGTAAGGGGTGTATGGATGTGGTGGCAGCTGTGGCAGCAGCGGTGGGGCACAGCAACATCCCCAGCCATCACTGACTCCTCCCTTTGGCCAGTGTCCTGGAGGAGTGTAGAGTCCAGCTCCGCCTGGCACAGTCCTCAGCAGCCCACCCTTCCCTAAGGGTTACTCTGCCCAGCTAACACTGAGGTTAATGTACCATTAATGATACCAAGTCAGAGACACCGAGTTCTTGGGTAGCAGTGGGACCACTGCAAAGGTATCAACTTCTCCAATTTTCTTTTTTTGTATTTAGAGCAGTACCTTCACACTTTCATTTTGGGTATGTGCTCTTAAAATTTTTGTTATAAACTGAAATACAGAAATGTTTTGTGCAAGTCAGTATGGAAAACAAACTTCGTGAAGTTCAGGCTGAAATGCATATTAATCAATCTTATCCTGGTTTCTTGAAACACACAGCTAGATTCTCATTCTGATTAAGCTACTCTGAATTCAGCATAAGTGAAGATATTCTCACCCTAGCTGGCTTCACAAATATCAAATTTCTTCCATGAATTCAAACAATCAAGGGTAAAACTTAAACATACTTGCTTGGTGCTTATCCACAATTTGTTTTTAAAAAATAAAACCAAGTACATTTATTCTAGAGTAAAAAAAAAAAAACCTAAACCACTCCTCCCCCCAAAAAACACCCCAAAACAAAACAAGCAAACAAATGAAAAACAAACAACAAAAACCACCACACCAACATCCTCCAGTGACTTCTGAACTGTTTCCAAAATCCATTAGTCAGGTACACCAAAGTCACTATCACCAGAGAAACTACGTCCATTTTTCCCATGCTGACCAGAAGAATACTACTATCTGTAGGGCTTTTATCAGCTCATTCAACCTCTGCCTCTGTCATTTCCACCAGCTTTATTTGATCCGAATTTGCAGGCCAGAAAGTCTTTACTGACAACTATAAGCAATGCATGACCCGGGCAACATCTCTACAGCACAGATACAAAGGTTCAACAGGCCAAGGTTCATTTTTGTTTAGGTTTGCTGATTGCCCTTAAAAGTTATATAAAAGACTTTAAAGATCTCTGAGAACTCAGAAAAGGATAGCAGGGAAACAAAAGCTCACAGCTATCCTATGATGTTTCACGATTCTGCTTCAGAAAAAAGTAAATACTGAGATAGCGTGCAGACTGTATGTTCTCCAACACTCTTAAACTGCATCTTTTTCCCTTTTATTACTGGGTTTTACTATTTACTTGCTATGGGAACGTATGTTAGTTACGAATTATCAAAAGCAAAATGGCAAGAGAAATCTCTTAAATAAATAAGGCAAGACAAGCTAACACCAAACGCTCTTTAGAAAAGCACCGTGTCAGCATGGGTAACACACGCTTCTTGTACAAGACAAGCAATCCCATCTCACAGCTCTGTCCATCTCCATTACACTGCTTCTGTAATGTAAAGGCACTGACAGATCTTACCGCTGTACAAAAGATGCAGCTGCATTCCTGAAGAGTGGTCATCTTATCCAGGGAATATTCACAGAGACATAGCTTGCAAGTGAGGAGAGGCTCCAGAGCTAACTCTCCAGCTTCTGACTCGTCTGCTGTCATGGTGTGAGGACAAGCCTTCCCAGCAGAGCCCATTCAGTCATTAATGGTCCACTCAGCCTCAGCCTGAAAAGAGAAATCGGCAGCTGAAACATTGCACAGGCCATGCAGTCACTTCCACTGCTCTGAGAATTTACATCTCAGATCCATAAAAGTACTTGCACACCCGAATGTACTGCTCAAAATCTTGGGGCTGGTCTCAACTTCAGGCCATTCAAAATTTACAAAGAGAGCACACCTCCTCAAAAGACCTGAACTGGCTGGGTTCTCTGAGAACATTCACCTTGCTGGCACAAAGCACCTCAGTCAGGCTGCTTAACAACAAAATAAAGAAAAAAACCAAACAAACACAAACCAAAACTCACACAAATGGGGAATTATACATATATATATATCAATCACTCTGCCTTTCCAAATGAGTTTCAGACTCATACTCCTCCCACCCAAATGGGATCTTTCAGTCTTCACTGCACCCACACAGTTCCAGTGAGTGTCTCCACTCCCACTTTCTATTCCAGTTGGTGGCTTGGGAACTCCCCTAGGCAGTGCAAGACAAGAACAGATTCCCACTTTCTAGGCAAGCACTTCAAACATTTAGTCTGTAATGTAGGTGGTGGGGACCATGAACTCCACCTTCTCCATGAGTTGTCACTGAGATAGTGAGCTGGCACTCTATTGCAAGAGGGGTGGGGAGGGCATCTAAACCCAGGAAAGGGCTCCAGATTGCATGCACTACTTCACACAGGGCTGGAGCTTAAACAAGAAAGAGCATTTCATGTGCAGTCCTCTTTTTTGCATTGCCTTAATGATGCCAGAAAGCAGCTTTTGTGCATCCCACTTCCTGGCATCCAGCTCTTCTATTTATTTCATAGGCCTCTAAGGCATCTAACTGATGTTTGTGAACCAAGAACTAAGTGCACTAGCACTTCGACAAGGGAGATACTCAGCAGAGCCATGTTTTCACTACACATCACAGCCATGCTTGGGGATGAAATTTCTATTTTTTGATGAGCAGAAAATGGAAATATCATGCTTGCAAGTAATGCTTTCTGGCCAAAGCATTTGAAAACACTGCACCATAATCATAAAAAAATCTCAAGACCCTCATTCTTACACCGTAACACTGAAAAAGGCATTAAAGAGAATATCCTCGTGCTTAAGCTGAAACAATGAAAATCCTATTTGCAGATTTTACTCACCTCAGCACAGACAGTGGGGTTCATTACAGTATTTAAGGCACAGGAAAATCTATCCCCACCTCTAAGAAACTTGGCCCAACTTCCACAGACCTCCTTCTGAATACACTTTGCTGACAGCAATACAACCTTCACGGGTATTTTACAAGCAGAGACCTGATGGCCAGCTGTGCACAGCTGCTTGAAGCAGCACCAAGAGTGCAGCTCTACTAAATCTGAAGAGCTGCATCACAAATGAAGGCTGCATGAACATGAAACCAATCAAGACCTATCCACGTGCCTGTCAGATCTGACATCTCATGAGGCAAACCAGAGACTTGAGCCCTTTGGTCCACTTCTGCTGGCCTCCCCTGCAGTCCTGAGCACCCTCTGGGCAGGGCTGTCAGGTCACATTTGGTAGCACGTCCCTGCTGCCATTCTGTGGCTCCCAGAGTGGCCAAGGCGGCTGCAGACAGTCAATGCATATGTGACGTGCTGACTTGCAGTACCTGCTGAACTCCTCCCTAGGGGGAGAATGATGAGGCTCTTGGAGTTTGTGGAACCTTTCCCTGCAGCTCCCACCTCATAACCTGACTCACAGCTGAGCCCATCCCCAGGCTTGTCCCTTAAGCTTCATGGGCTGTGCTCCCACAATCTGCAGGAAGACACTTTCTCCTCAAAAGCCACAAAACCACAAAAAATCTGGGTCAGAGCACACTTACCCTTTTTAATTTTTATACTTTGCAGTTTCCTAGCCTTGCTTGTCAGAAAAGCCATCAGATTTGTACCTTGGGATGTCTTTCTTTTAAGAACACAGTTTTAAGAGATATGAGAGTCATGGCCAAGATTCTGGCAACCAAATTCCTGACCACAAATCCAAAGCAAACTCTCTTTTTATGGCTGGTTTAAAACATATGCTATTCCCACATTATTCTTGTTGCAGTCCTGGGGCCTGCTACCAGGATGCCCCTCACAATTTGCTTCATACAGCTGCAGAGCTGGAGCTCCAACATGGCTAGAAGCCTCAGAAGGAAGCCTACCTTCTGAGTCAAGAACTGCAATAATTTTCTGTAATTACTGCAGCGGGGTGGGGGGGAACACTGAGTCACTGAAAATGCTATGGCAGATCAAGAACTACCTGTTATTTAAACCTACGTGCTAGACGTTATCTCAGTATTTAGGGGAACTGCAACACATTTACTCAGGTTGCTTTTCAACAGCAGCTGCATCTGTACAGGTGAGCTACTCACCCTCACTCTGCACTGATCTGAAATGTCTTCATTTACACAGTAAAAGGCAGCAATGTTAAAAGGAAGGATGCACAAAAGAATGGGTAGGAATATTTCAGGATGTGGGAATGGATACAAAATAGCTACAGCTATTTCAAAAGTCAGCGTTCTTCTTATAACTAAAAGGGTTATGACCCTGCACGCAGGCAGCACTAAGGCAGCCATAGGAAGATTCAGGTGTATAATTGAGGTTTAGGGCTAGGGGATAATTTTAGATGGCCTAAATCCAGCACTCAGTGTGACAGTGACAGTGAAGAGCAGACTCCTGATACACCACTCTGCGCTAGTAGCAACCTAATGCCACAGTGTACTGGCTGTAGGGACTCATTATGATATCCCATTGTCATTGATGATAACCCTTGTACCCAAAGACTTAAATTCAGTTAAGTACCCAAAGACTTAAATTCAGGTTAAATTCAGTTTTGCTCCCTGTCCCACCACACATTCACCCTTCCCTCACACCAGGATGCCAGAGCACAGCTGAGGTTCTCCCTAAAACAGGCAGAGCACACTGTGGAAATCTCCAGCAAACAACACCAAGCTAGCCTGGCAGATCAGAGGATCCCCCCCCCACCTCACCACAGCTTCAGTAACTCCACTGGAGTTCATCAAATGAAGCAAACAGGATCAGAGAACACGGAGGCAGCTCCATGTCCTGCCTGCTCAGCCCTTAAAGGAAACACTGTGGCTACCAGCAAGAGCACTCCTTCCATGCTCCCTGAGAGGCCAGCTTGTCCGCAAGCAGCTCTCCAGGTCAGGCTGGCACAGGCAAAGCCATCCTGTTAGCACTGAACCCCTGCCCGTCAAAGGGAGAGCAGGCGCACGGCCTGCTTGGCCTGCTACTTTTCCCAGAGCAACCCAACCCACTGGTCCTTCCATCTGCCCATCAGAATTGCGACTTCTGCTTCTGCTGCCAAGGAACACATGCCAGGGGAAGAGCTCAAGGCTATGGAGAACGGTAGCCGCATCCAACAGCAGCTCGGCTCTGAAATCAGGTCTGCAGGGGAGGTTCATTCTCATCATCATCAGATCAGATGCTAGAAAAAATGGAGACTGATACATCTTCCTCCAGTTCTCAGCCTCTACTCCTCCTGTTCTTCCCCAACACTTCAAAATGCATTGTCCTCTCTCAAGCTCTCCAACTATCTCCTCAACTTTACCAGGCCAGCAGAACTCACTTTTCCAGGTGCTGTAGGGAAGCCATGAAGTTCCACCTCAGTTGCTCTGAATTTTTATGGCTTTCACTTTGCTACACTTATCCCACAGACTGTAATTATTTAATTACACATCCATCAGGCCTCTTTACAGAGGATTAAAATTCCTAATGTTATTACAAGTGAGTTGCCAATAGGTTAGATTGAAAATAAAGCATCTTGGGTGTATGTATTGTGCAAGGGAAGAGGGAGTTGCAGAAGAATGAGCTAGGAACAAGGAGGAAAAGACCATTCCATATTTGGTTATATGAACAAAAGTGATCTGAAATTAAAGTAAATGGAAAGTTTCTGAAAAACAATGAACCCTCATATAAATAAAACACATTTTTAAGCATTAAAATCTTCCCTTTCATGCTTACAAACACAAACTACCTGTTTAGGAAAGCATCCCAAACAAAGCAAGAAATGTGTCACTGAAACTGTAGTGCAGCACCTTAACGCCACAAAAAACTCTCCACTGAAGAGCAGCACAGGCTCCATGAGATGTTGTGGAATACGGACTAACACATCTCAAGAGCATTCTAATCCAGAGAAATACACTAGTCTGAATCCTGCACCAGCGTGAATCATGGCAAGGAAGACTGGCCCTGGTATGCGTAAACACTCAGGAACTCTAAAGATCCACTTTTTTTGCCTACTTCTACCAGTCACATACATGCACACATACGCAGATCATACGCCTTTCACATTGCACAGGATTTCCAGGAAATTGGACATCTTTCCTCAAATTGTATGCTGCTCATCTCATAAGGAGACTCATACTTCCCTGGCTCTGACCCCGACGGTGCTGATGCCACAGGACGAGGCAGGACCAGAAAGTCTGAACCAATGTGAGTGAGCTACGGAGGGTCAGCCCTGTGGAGTGTAAACTGCACAGTCACCAGGACCACAGCTTGCCAAGCGCTCACACCTGTCAGCGTTTCCATCTCACTCATCTGCCTGCGGACACTTTCGCTTTGTCTCTGGGAGGTGACAAAGCTTTGTGCTTTCCTGGAGCACTGAAAGGTCTCAACACTACCCGTAAGCAAGAAAACATTAGAGTGTGCTCAAAGCAGAAAGGGCTGAGAAGGGTAAGTACCAGCAGAAACACTGACACGAAAGCATGGAGATTTTGAGTGAAAGATTAAAAACAGAACACAAGCACCAGAGGAAGGAATGCAGAACCTGTTTGCCTTCAGAGCCTCCTGACACCAGGGTGTCTGATGACTAGCCTTGAAAATGACTTCCTAACAGCAAGTATCTGCAATGCCTGCTTCTAGACAGGTACCCACTGCAAATCCTGGCATTAGTGTCCTGAAGTGAAAACTACTAACTCCCTGTGATGGGGGTGAGAGCAGCTGCGTGGGTGTCTGGCATACAGCCAAGGTCAAGCCACCACAGCTCAACGGATGTGTCAAAAATCGATGCAACCTAGGGCTGAAACTTTCCCTGTAAGCACGAATTTTAAGGTAACATCCTTGTTACAGTCACACAAAGGCTCACTTGAGTCTGCCCAGCTGCCTCAAACCATGACTACTACCAAAGAACAGAGGTTACTCTGTGTATGGGATAGAGCAAACAAGCTAGGCAGTCTCCTGAGCTACAACATCAGAAGGACATTGTCGGTGTGCCTGCAACCGACTCACTGTATTTAGCTAAAAAAAAATGTGTCTGAATGTGACTTTCACCACTTAGAAACATCACACAGAATCATTAAAGCCTCCTGCGCTGAAGCTGGAGGAGAATGAACAGAGTATGTCCAGCATCACAAGTTATCCTTTCATTTTTCACATGCTGCATCCAACTGCAACAACAGAGCTCTTGGAAAAGCTACTTCAAGTTGTGTGTTTACAAACAATTCTGCTGAAGTTAGTCAAGCTGTATGCTTTTACCTGCGATTAGAGTTCTGAGGAAGCCAAGAAATGCACAAATATGAGACACGTTGCTCCAGGAAACAATAATGGAATAAAAAGGATCCTTAATGTGCTTTCCCCTGCAGGCTGGCATGTCCATCCTGTGGGCAGGGTGAGATCTGAGAGGCCCCTCTGCCCCAGTACACCCTAGGCTTGCCATAAACCAGCACCCAGGCATGGGGACTTGCATACACATGGTGAAATTGAAAAGAGGTATAAGGATACATGTGGGTCTAACACCTAGCACAGCACTTCCCCCTTTTACAAAAAAACCCCAACATTTTAGTATCTAAACAAACTCACAGGACGTGTGCTACACTCCTATTTAGTGTACCAGGTATTTCCAAAACGTTCTTGGAGAAACATTTGCAAGCACTGCAAGTAATTCTTTCTCATGCCCTAGAGATTTTTCAAGTACTCGACCCATTATGAAATTACTTCAGTGCCATATAAAAACCTGTTTTGACATTGTTCACTCAGGATTCTGTTGTTTCCTGTAACTAAGGTTCCCTCCTTAAAAAATAAAATAGAAAAAGAAAACTACCTGAAAAATATGAGTGTTCAAAACCAATGCTAAAAATCGGGCCCTTGGGGAAAAAGAGCAATTACAGAAAGATTTAAAAAATGTAACAAGAGTGGTATTAAGATAATGGGGTCAAATTACAAGATATAAACTGAGCTATGAAATTAGGACGTGTGAAGACAGCTGTCAGAAACCCACATTTCTATCAATTTCAGCAAAACACCATCATTACCAGTTTTGATTACCAGTCCTTAGCTGTCCCAACTCTCTCAAGATAATGTCATTCAAAATTCATTTCTAAGACAGCTTTTTTAAACTCAGCAGCTCTGCTCAGAGAATTAGTCCAAATCAAGAGCACTAGAGCTTCTGTGGTCTCACAGACATACCACTAACTCATGGTGCATTAATTTCTCCTTATGATATTAATGCCTACACAGAGCTACCTAGCCAGTCCATACAGCATTACTTATCAGGCAGTGATTCAGTTAGGCTGCAAAACATATGATTAAAGCTCCATTTTAAAAAAGCCTTCATCTTCGGGAATGACATTTAATCATATGTTTAAGTGCTCCTGTGTATCAAAGCCTGAATGTTCTGCTTTATTGCAATGAGATTATTAAGAAGTTAAACAAGTACTTAGATTTTCTGAAATGGTTGTCTCTAAAAAAGCAACCAGATTGACAAATAGAAGTCTCATTTTAGATACATTTTTAATATATTCAGAATTACTGTATTACATCTGAGCCTTAAAAGAGCAAGCACTTGATTACATGCATGTACAAGGAGAACCCATTTCTGGATTACCATAATATGCTACCAAGCTGAAGCATTAGAGAGAATAAAAGCATTTCAGTATCTGTTCTCTTTGAGCAAGGCTTAAGAAAAGTCAGATATATAATATTTCATGACAGCTTTCTACACTGTAAAATTTTTATTGTCAGAAAACTTGTTTAAAGAACAAGCAGCCTAAATAAATGTGCTGTCTGGTACATGAGAACACACCCAAGGCAATTTCTCTCACTTGTCTTCATTGGAATGCCTGGGGAAAAAAAAAAAAAACCAAAAAAAAAAAAACAAAAAAAAACCAAAAACCTTGAGCTGCTGTTCCAAGAAGCAGTAGCTATATGGAGTATTTTCATATCATGCTAGCAACCAAAAAATAAATATATCAAATACTTTTAAAGGAATGCAGTGAGTGAAAAGCTTCTTGCACAAAAAAAACCGTTAAGGGACTCACTACAGAAATTCAGAATATCATCCAGATTCCTGCCAGGAATTTTTATACCAGCACTTTAGGATGCTTAAAATACACACTGAAGAGCTTCCCAAATATCACATGCACCCATTCATTCCAAAACATTCTAATAAACCAAAACACCACTAGGACACAGATATATCAGTCTCCACAAGTCTTTGAGAGTACACTTGTCAGGTAACTTCTCTACTGTACTGTAATACTGTGAGGTAAGAATAACTTTGAGAATTTAGAACATCAGTTCTTCACAGTAACCTCTTGTGACCCTATGTCAATATATCCTCAGGGAGGTGGGGTTTTTTGCAAGAAGACCATGGATACTAACTGAATATAGCAAACCTTTTTTTTTTTCTGAAATAGATGAGACTCTGCAATTGTGGGAATCCTTTATGCACTTCCTTGCAATACTGCTTGAGAACAAGCAAGAGGAAAAAAAGTGGGTTTTTCCCCCTTCCACTCTTAAAAAGCAGGGGAGTCCAAGAACAGGGAATCTAGGAGCTAATGGTGAAATGAATGCTGCTACTCGCAGCTGAAGGGAGCTAGGAAAAGCACTTTTGGATCACTTGAAATTAAAAACATGTAAACTAAAAGGGAAACAATTCAGCCTGTTACTAAATTGAAATGCATAATCAAAACATGGTATTTGACTCTTTTCAATACTGACAGGAGCCACACAATACTCATTCATTGAATCCATGAGGATGGGAGCAAGCCATGCAGCATGGGATGAGGTCAGACCATATCACAGAAGCCACCACTTTCACTCAGTTCTGTGCTTGAAACTAGGACATATCAAAGTTCAGGACACAGCTCTATCAACACTGGCAGGCTGGAAAGCCGTATCTTCCTGCACCAGATCTACTGGATGTGAGTCCTGGGCAGGCCTGTGGGCTTCCATCTTGGGGTGACACAGATGTATCAAGCTTACTCTGCCAGAGTAGTGAGATGGTGCTGGCCCCAGGCACAAGCTTATGGTGACATGTCTGGTCCTGCAGGAGGTCAACAGAAGGATTCTTCTAAGATTTTACGTTCATCCTGGTCACTGAGCTCAGCAAAGCTGATCAGCACAAAATGCAGTGAAACAAAGTGAAGTCAGACAAGAGAACTAGAATGTTTTGGCATCAAACATTTCCAAATATTTCCAAAACATATTCAAACAACAAAATTATACTAAGTGGAACTCCAAGTACTGGTTACCAGGTCTAAGATTAAAATCTAAAGCTTTTCTAAATAACATCCTCTGTTCTTAATGACACTGTGCAACGTATGTTAATGCTAAGCAACAAGGAATTTCCACCCAAACTAGTTTGGTGCACTCTAATATTAACATCCTGTTGACAAAAGGTAATATACCACTATTAAATAAAAGCACATTCTTCAAAATGACAAATGATAGATCTTCCTTTCTGACCACATGGAGGCTTTTGGTAACTGTGGCATTTACTAAGTAAAAGGAATTGAGCTTTTGGGAGGTCAAATGGGTTGATAACTTGGCTAGCTGTCTCTGCTGAAACAGGAATAGGAAGTCAGATGTAACAGTTTGCCTTTGACACAGAAAAAATGTTTATTTTTGTTACTCGGATAACAAAACCTTGGGATATGCTAAATCCCTGAGCTGGAATGTTTACAGTTTAGATAGGGTGCGTTCAGAAGACATTTGCAACATTGGCCTGTTCTAACATCAAGGATTTTTAGGAGATATTTGTAAACACACATTGTTAAAGTGAAAGCGGTGGAAAACAGTGGAAAAGCCGGGGAAAACAAAGGAACCAGCTTCATGTGTTTGTCCATAGCTTGCACTCTTCTTCTAACAAGAAACTAATTGGGCTCTCGGGGTCCCCTGGCTGGAGACTGCCAAAGCTGTGTCTGGAGCAAGCAGCATCCTGACTGCAAGGCAAGCAGGTCACGGCAAATAGAGACGTGACACAAAGCCAGGCCTCCAAAGGGCCAGCAAGAAACTTCGTGGTGTCGAGAGAAGCATACCAGAAGCCAAGGAACAAAGTTTGCCAGAAGCCAAGGAACAACTCAGCAGACAGAAACAATGAAACTGATCCTCCACTGAATTCTGCAATATGTACTGAAAGCCATCTATCGAAAAAAAAAAAATTAACATGTGTTTATTTTTAGAAGGGGTGACCTGAGAAGTTTTTTTTCACTACTTGCAATAAGATAATACCTTTAACATCTCTGTCATTTCGTTTTGTCAAGCCACAGAAAGCACAAACTTGCAAGAATATGGTCCTGCAGACTTTTTTCACTACAAGCATTGAAAAGCACTTTCAACAATTTTAGATTTACATCAACAGAAATCGCAGAATAAGTTGATTTTCCTTTTATAACAATTTTTGTGTGACTGCTCAGTGAACAATACTAATACATATAGTATTTTAATCTGCCCCTATCTAATCTTACAGTCAAATACACTGCTCATTATTACAGAATAACTATGTTATTCAAGGTAACCAAAATAAAACAATTAAAACATTGAAAACTGCCCTTGATCCAAACATATCTCAGTGACTTAGAAACCTTACCCAGTGGTAACTTTCAAGTCTTAGCTACAAGGACAGTCAGTGAATCAAAAACTGGGAGGGAAACCTGAGCATTAGACCTTGGGGAAGTCACTATCTCTAACAGAAGCCTTTGCCATTAAGAAAACAACATGAATAGCTACTGACTATGCTGAAATTTGGCAAGAAACAATAGCAGAGGTTTGGACCCAGACATGAGGCTGTTTTGAAACTAAAGACATTTACTGAAGCAACTACTACTACTGCTTTTCATGACTGGTAATTAAACTAGTCGGAGTGTATCCCTAAACCACTCCTCTGCCAGCTCCTCAATGAGCCCTTCCAAGACAACTGGAGATGAGGAAAGGACAAGTTCCAGCTCTGGCCAGATCTGCACAGGCAAAAAAGAGAAGTAAACTCCAGTAACAATCCCCTGACTGAGCATCTCTCTGCTTGTACTCTCAATGTTCACATTTCATCTCCCTCCTTCCCAGCTTACTCATGGGAAAAGGTAAGAGCCCAGCATGCTGGGAGAGAGATCCTGGGAGGAATTCTTCTGCAGGCAATTCCTTCCATATTGCCTGCTGCTCCAGCGTGGAGGAGCCCCACATGCCCAGGCTTTGAATTTGGGGCACCTCTAACCTCTGATAGGCCTCACGTACATGCTACTGAACAGAAGTCGCAGACCATGCTGGAATAGCAAAAATACCTTCAACTACTATTAGTCTTACACTCTTGACTAACTATAACAGCCATGTATTTTTAAAACAACTGTATATTCCCACTTTTTTAATAAACACTTTTAACAGACATGATATGTTTTGCTCTGCATTTTATTAGCAGTGTAAGACAAATACAACATCTTCTTAAACTTGAGTAAAAAAGCTGTTTGACTGATGACACTGTCTATCACACAACCCAATGTTGTCTCACTGTTGCCCTGCCCTCTCCCACTCTATTTTCCACATCCCCCTCCTGTCTCTGTGTTTCAGGCTCCAAGTATTCACAAGAAGATTTTTGCCTGTACTGTGCCGAGCACAGGGAACACAGTTGGTTTTTCAGGGGCTCGATGCAACTACTTAGAAATCCAGATGTTAGTATAAGGCATGCAATAAACCTGAAGTGTCCATCAAACGCAGTCAGAGGTTCGCATTCATCATTCCCTCACTTCAATCCCAAATTTCAACCTTCATTACAGAAATAATTACAAGGGAGAACAGCAACCTGTAAACATACGAGATTTCAGCCTCAAGTGCCTCAGCATCTGGTAACACCTGGCTAGTCTCTACATGAAGTTGAAGTACTTCCAATGGGAGCGTTTCCAACGGAGTGTTTCAATGGACCTGTGCATTGTGCAAAGCTGAGCAATTAGGAGCTTATCTTTGAAAGAAGCTGTCCTATCTCCTAGACTCTCAGAAAAATGAGTATGTAGAACAGAGCACTGAAAGAACTCATAGACTTATTACATCATAGGATGACAGTTTTACAGAAACCTTTCTAGACACCTTTCTGCTAGCTGGTCTTTTAATTAGGACCACGACAACTAATGCCCATAGGCAAAATAGGCATTTTGTCCTCATTGTTGCGGAATTTGGGAAAAGACAAGAATTCTTGAATTTTTCTCTACTCTTCACAAGTGTATGTTTCCTTAATTTGTTGGTCCATCCTCCCAAAATGTGGTAAGCAAAGTTAACAAGGGGATGGAAATTGCTCAAGCCATGCACACTGCTTGGGTATTTGCAACAAAAACATTGACCAATCCAAAAAATACATGTCCTTATAGTAGTATTGTCTAAATTAAGTACATGTATGTGGCTTCTACTTCACTCCAGGCAAAGGGCATGATTGCCTTTCCCACAGATCCTCTGTGGGGACTGCGATGAAGAATCCCCACCACTGAAACCATCAGTGAAACCATGGAGAGGTCAAGAGGATGCAAGATTACATCTTCTCCATTGTGCAAAACTTCTGCAAGCAAGTTATTGCTGGCCCCGTGGATGTTATCTTAGCCCTAAAATGGGTAAACCCCATGGGGAAGGGTTCCAGGATCAGTGGCTGGCAGAGCGCCCGCTGCTGTGAGAAATGTTCCAGTGAGTGCAACGGTAAACAGCCCACAGGATCAGCTCCATTTCCCCAATGACTACAGCTTTGTAACCTTCTTTTTTGAAGGAGGGGGTGTAAGACTGGCTTGTTTTCCTTCATCATCTCCCCACCTACATCAGAATGCTTCAAAAATTAATCACAGGCAGAAGACATGAACTCTCCCATCTACTGCTCAGACATAACCAGTGCCAGCCTGCGTGTCACTGTTTCTACTTAATTCTGGAATTTTCTTTGCATGCAAATGATTAGCCTGGATACTAGTTGTCATAAAATGTGTTCTTCCTTCTATGTACATTGGGGTTTATAGCGTGCAATTTTGAATTATTTGCAGCTATATATACATGTGCAAAGAATTCTCCCCTACGCCACAGCAACATTCAGTACATAAGAGTGCAAGCAGAGGTAGCCTTGAAGGAATCGTTCCACTCCCTGAAAACAGATACAGCTCTTCTGTTCCAATGATTTTTCCTTTTTGCAAATATATAGAGCACATAAATGTTTTCAGATCTGCAAGTTTCATTCCTGTCTATCTGAAAATACAACAGTTTGTATAACCAAACATGAATATCATCAAAGCTTCTGTCAGATACCCAGACAACGTCCACTCCTTGAGTAATGACTCATGTCTTCTACTTTCTGTCCTCTCGTCATTTTTACAACAAAGCAAAAGGTAGAAAAGCTTGCAACAGACACAAATACTGACAGTCTCAATTAAGGGTAGAGGCAGGAGCATGACAGTAAAATGGTAATTTTTTCCTTCTAATAAAAAGCGATTCTGTATTCTGTCTCCTAACCAGCATCTGGACAAACTAGAGAAGTAGGTCCATAAGAACTAAATGGTTCGACAAGTCCAAGTGCAAAGTGCTGCACCTGGATCAGGGCAATCCCAGACATGTGTACAGAAAGTGAGAAGAACTGATTGAGAGCAGCCCCAAGAAGGACTTGGGAGTTCTCCTGGATGAAAACCTGGACACGTGCCAACAGCAGTTGCTTGCAGTCCAGAATGCCAACCCCACCCTGGGCTGCATCAAAAGCGAAGTGGGCAACAGAACAAGGGAAGGGATTCTGCCCCTCTGCTCTGCTCTTGTGAGACCCCACCTGGAATTCTGAATCCAGCTCTGGGGTCCTCAGCACAGGAAGAGTTAGAGCAGGTCTAGAAAAGGGCCACAAAGATGTTTAGAGGGCTGGAACAGCTCTCCTCCAAAGACAGGCTGAGAGAGCTGGGATTGTTCCACCTGGAGAGAAGAGCACATCAGTGTGGCATTCCAGTACCTAAAGGGAGTCTATTAAAAAAGGGAAAGTAATTTTTACACAGACAGATAGTGATAGAACAAGGAGAATGGTTTTAAACTAGAAGAGGGGAGATTTACATTAGATGCTAGGAATAAATTCTTTCCTCAGAGGGGTAGTGAGGCACTGGAACAGATCGCCTAGAGAAGCTGTGAAAGGGCAGGTTGGATAGGACTACGAAAACCTTGTCTAGCGGAAGGTGTCCCTGCCCATGGCAGGTAGGCTGGAACTAGATGGTCTTCAAGGTCCCATGAACCCAAGCCATTCCATGATCCTATGATGTCTTGTCTCTCCTTGCAACAAAAAGCATGTATAACAAGTACCCATGATGGCTGTGTCTACAACCAGGTCTAGCACACAGGAAGAAACTCCATGCAGGAGATTTGTTCTAGCGTGCATGAACCCAGAAACCAGATTCATGTGTCCCAAATTGCTGTGCCTGGTGCTGGCTGGCTTTGGGACTCCAGAGATAGTGACTCACTCAGAAACACAAGGAGCAAGGATGCTTGTAGGTCCCATAGCTAAGTCAGCCCAAACTCTACCAAAGCTGGAACTGTACTTGCAGGAACCAAGGACACAGAAGAAGGTAAACTGGTGACCTTTCTAACTACGTATTATGGGTTTTCTCTTGCAGGCTGAGCAGATTCCCCTAAAAATACAGAAAAAAAGCACCCAGATCTTGGGCAACTCATTACTTTTTTTCATTACTATAATAAAATTTAAAAAAATGGAAATGGGGCATACACATGTCATTGTGCACAAGTATCAACACATATGAAGAGATCAAGGAAACTCCAAAGACAAAGTAGTTTTTTACATAGCTCCTTTTTTATTTGACTGTGTGTTTGCAATCAGTTAACCTAGTTATGCTCTCATGCCTAGAAATTTCTACTTGGCATCTCTGTTCCTCCTGGAAGACTACAAGTTGGAAAAGTTCTACTTCAGCAGGAAGGAAAGGATGAGGACCTTTCTAATTTGAGATACTAACTCTCTCTTTTCTTTTTTTTTTTGTGTTTTAGTATCTCCTAGCAGTGACCTATTTTATGAATGTAAAGCCCACTCAGTTCCCACTGAGCCGAAACCATTTAGAAGAGACCCAGAACGATTACTGAACACTATTTTCTTACTGATCAGCACAAAGTTATTTGGCACAAGCATCTCTGTAAATGTTTGTCCAAGACTAGGTAAATTTGCAGTGTTCGATGGCCCTCAGACCTCTGCTTATGTCAAGTGAGAAGGCTCATAGTCTAGCACTGGAGCTCAGCTGTGCTTCAGCAGAAATAGAGAATGCTAGAGGGTGAGCTTAATATCATTGCTGTCTTTCCCTTTGGATCTGTTAGTTCTTGTTTTGTTCAACGTTTCCCTTTGCAAACCAAAAGATTAATTCTCAAATGGAATGAATGTAAGGGCAAAGAAGAGAATTTGTGAAGTGCATTATACTGAGCTCTGCTTTGGCATGGAGAAACCAGAGGAAGAGGAGGGAACTGTACCCACCTCTGGGCAAGCACCCAGAGGAAAAGCACAGCTCCAGAATCAGCCTCATGAAGCTGAAGGCAATGTCTGCTTTAGGAGGTCTGACGGACTCAGTTCACAGTGACACTGGCAGCCTGCCCACAGTATTTGGTTCACGTGTGCCCAAGATATCCATGGGCCCAGAGCTGTAATTATGGTCTCAGATATCACAGTACTACTAGCCCAGGAGATATTTACAGATCTGATACATACAACCTATAGGCACTGTGAAGTTTCAGACACATTCAAGAAAACTCCCCACTCAAGAAGAGGGACAGCAAGTCTATAGCAGTTCTTTTGAGCTGCACCAAAGCAACACACTCCACTGGGTCTCACCATTAAAAGTCACTGAAAGGTCTGGACAGGGTGAACTGCAGGCACAGGGCTCAGGCTCACACAACAGATATTACCAGCGGCATACTAATGAGCTGCGAATCAGGTTAAGCATTAGCACTGCTTGTTTCTCTATGGAGGGACTTGCTGCTTCTCACAGTTGCATTTTAGACTTACAATAATGATATGGACAAGTACGTACTTTCCTCCACCAGAAGGGAAAGGCCAGACAACCACTTCCACACTATTTATTTCTACAAAGCTTATGAAGTATTTAGAGAACAGAGTGCAATACAAGAACCTAGCTAGAGAGAAAAACTCCATATTGTTTGCTATCTAATGCTGCTAACTTCTGCCCCAAAGCATACTACCACACAAACAAAATCACCAAAATGTCACATCTGCAGGAAAGAAGCCCATGACCACCAGCGAGGTGCATGCAGAATATACTTCGGCATGGGGAACAGAAACTACACCAGGTTGCCAAATGCTAGTTCCACATGAAGCCTGGGGAGGTTTCTGTGTCCTTATGTGAGCAGACAGGACTTTGTGTGAAATACCCCCATCAGACAGCAAGATGCATGGGAGAAAAGGAGTCTGATTCTCATCATACTGGCTTGGCTCTGGAGTAGCTCTGGTTTATTTTGAAAGAATACCTCCCACTTTACTACCACCTTAGACACTCTGCAAACACACACCTCTCAGTCCATAATCTAAAGCATTACTTTCAGCAGCATAACTGCAGCCATGCCCTTATCAATGTGTGGTACTTTCTCCAGAATAGCTTATGTTCATTGATGGAAGGTTTTCAGCCACTTTCATGTTAAAGCAACAACCCAGACACCCACTCACATTCAGGCATAGACAAGTCCTATACAGGACAAGAATCATGACAATGTATTTGTTTTGAAAAATATTTATGGACAGGATTTTGAAACTTCTGTTTCCGTAAATATTGGAATCCCAAACCCAGTGCCTGCCCTTAACCGAGACCACTTGCCCTTCAGGCTGAGGGCAGCCAAACGTATCAGATTGCTCTGCCTGCTCACAGGCAGTTGGAAAGCTGCATGGGGGTATTTCAGTCACAGCCTGTATGTCTGCTGAAATTTACTTCTTAAAAGCATTCAGTGTCTATTTACTAAGAGGACTGGAAGTTACCCTGCAAAGCTTTCTTTACTACAGTAATTCTAAATATTTTACAACTTACAGTGCTCTCTGAAGGAAGACAACTGATATTGCTGTATACAGTTAGGAAGCAGAGTGCTTTTGTATTACAGAAAATACAGAGCTTTAAAATAAACTAGGCTGAAACACCTTCAATACTAAAGCTGTCTTGCACTGAGAAAGCCTTATGATGAGAAAGCAGTGCAAACATTCCAGCAAATGCAGTTGTCTGTTCTTAGTGTCAAAAAAATTTTAAATGCAAACTAGAAAACAAAAGTATGGTATATTTTGTATGTGCTTACATAAACCACATAACCCTAAACCCTGAGCAGATTAGAAGTGTACATTAACACGGATTAGAAGTTAACACTTACAATACAGATGAACATATTTTTTCCTTCCTGATACCAGCTGCATGAGACTGTGGCAGAAGAAATGCCTTTAAACCAGGAGGAAATCTCAGCATTTTAAACTCAGGCTTCCTCCAGCTTAATCGGGTATTTTTTCAGTATGAAAGAAGTTCTTCCATTTAAACTAAAACATACTGACAGTATGCCATTTTAGCAATTGCCTTCCACATAGATATATCCTAATACTGCAGCATTTTTAAACACTTTCACACAGATATTTCTTTAAAAGTTAAACTGAGAAAAGTAATTTCACCCTTTTGGGAAGTACTTGATGTCTATTTATTTTCAGCCTTTAACAGTCAGGACACCAAGGTTTCCTTTTGCTTCAGCTCTAAGCACCACATAGTTTGATTTCAGCCAAACCACAAATAAGATTTATTTTAGCTGTCTAATAATTCTAGTCCTTACCTTTAAAAAAAAAAAAAAAAAAAAAAAAAAAGCATTTTCTACTTTCTTCCATTCGAAGCAAACGCTGGCTTTCTGTTCTTTTAGGGTATCCTTTGCTCTTAAGGAAAAACCAGACAGCAAGCTGTATTCCACCGTACCTTGAAAGGAGAGCAGCACTCACTGCCAGCTGTGTGACTTTCCAGGGGCTGCGCTCAGCCTCCGGCGTTCCCAAGCGCCACGATGCCACAGACCCCCGAAGCTCGCAGCGAGGAGCGCAGCAGATCGCTCTCACACGCCCTTCCTCTTCTCTGGGTATCTGACAGCTGGACACTTGTAAGGACTGCAGCGGGACTCGTCTCCCAGCCCCTCTGCCACTCCGAGAAATCATCCCCTCCCTGCTATTAAGTGCACGCTGCCATTATACCTTAAAAGCACGTCGCAGCTTGTATGCAGTAGCTGTGGGAAAGCTGCATTTATTTATACAGGAAGCTTGAGTACAGCACTTCCTACTTCCCATCCGAGACTCAATTCAACTGCAGGTGATTACTTAAACCCTGTCAGCTCCCAGCCAATGCACACCCTTACGTTCTGATTTGGGTATCTGTGCAGCTTTTAATCACAACTCCCATGTGAGTCCTGACAAGGTAAAACTGAAAGCAGCAAGGCATTAGATGCTACACTCATAAAAGCCCTCCCAAATTAACCTGGTTTGGGAGAGCAGTTTGCATAGCAGCTGATGTCTTGAAACCTTGCTGGCTTCTGCTTGTGAAAAACGTCATCTAAAAAAAAAAAAAAAAAAAGTGATTTCTTCACGTTGGAGGGGAAGGGAGCAAAAGTCTAAATTCACAAGTAAAGTATCAGTGTAATTTCAGATCTGAGTGTTTAATGATGATGGTGCTCATTCTGTCAATACTAAAATTTCATTCTTTAAGCTGTCCCTGTGTGCGAGAGGGGTTGGGAATCCTGCAGTTCCGTGTTCCAGACCTAAGAGTGTGATTCACAGCAGCCAAGTAGCAGGAGGATATCTAATTGTGCCACATGACACCAAACCCTCAAGAACTTTTCCTGCTGTAGGAAATGCACCACACCCACAGATAAGAAATATAGATGTATCAGAGTGCAGGGGGTGCAGAAAAACAGAAGGAAGTATAGATGTTAATCTATAATTTTCTCCTTATGATGAAATAAGTTTACTTTGTACTTCATGCAATCATTGCTGGTGTTTTGCCTTCAGTACTTTCCTATGAAAAATTATATATAGGCATTTCTTCCGGGGTGTATAAAAGCTCACAGCTGAGCTTTTAGTTATTTTCAGACAATTATACTGCATCAGATTAATTTAAGCAAAAGGCAGAAAGCTTGTGCAACTTTAATTCAGCCTCCTTGCTGAATTATCCCTTTATATTACAGCTTTGCTTGTATTACCATCACATACTCTTTTCCTCTCAGAATAAGTACAAACTTAGAACTCATCTATTTAACACTGGGTGTTATATATAATTTTAGATCTATTTATATAATATATATATAATGTATATAATTTTATATGTACAATTTTTTAATATTTATATATTATTTATATATATTTAGAGAGGGAGGGAATAATCACCAGAAAAAATATAACTGTTCCAACATGTGGAATCATGTTGATCCCTGTGGTGTTCATCAATAGGGTTACAACACGACTAGGCAAACTAGAGCCATGTCACATATACTGCCACTTGAGCTAGCAGAGCATTTCCCAGCAGAAGCATTTCTGAGCAGTGGCCAATCCTAGACAGGACTCAAGAAACACTTGGGGCTCTGAGCTATTTTTTTAGGCTCTAGAGCAGTAGTGAAAACGTGAAATTCTTTGTAAAACTTTATGAGTAGAAAAGGATTCTCCTTCAGTGGTTAGATTTTTATCCTCCATGTTCTGTTCTAGTATGAAATAGCTTGAGCCTCTTATCACTACTCTCTTCACTACCTTTTCTCTGTTCCAGCTCCTCTATTTTCTTCCTGCAGCTGCTCCCTTGCTACCCTGCCTCCATCACACAAGTACTTGTTTGACCACAGATGAAGCTCAGCAAGAAAACTCTTCCTGTTCTCAGCCCGTGTGCTCAGCACCAGAGCACTTGAACAGCAAAAGGCAATTATCTCAAGGAGGAGAGTGGTGAGAGAGGGAGGATGAAGGAAATCAAGTTATCCATGCAGGTGTAGGGAAAATGGCAGGGCAGAAAGTTCAGAAGCAGAGCAGGGCAGCTGCCAGTAGCAGAGTAGCAGAAGTAGCATCTGGTTTGGTACTTACTCCTTGCTGGCACAACAAAACAAAAACAAGCTTCACTGAAGTAGCCTCCACCAGTGAAGAGACAGAACTGCAACAAAGATTAGTCATCTTCCCTTCAGATAAATGATGAGGTCAGCTTGTATCTGGGGGAGGCTGTTCTTTTAAACTATGAAAACTAGATTTAGTACATTAAAATGCACACAAATTCTGGAAGCTTCAGCTACAAACATCCCATCATATTTTTATCCCATTTCCTACTATATGTCTCCATGCAAGTTATAATGTGATTGCACAAATGTGCAAAAACTGCTTATGACAAAATTATTTTCCCTTAGACATCACAAAATTGGTGAGAAAAATTATTAATATTTCTTAAGACATTTAATTAACTGGAAGTGTTAAGATATGCTTGTTCCAAGCACTCCACTTCTTGAGTAGCAAATCCTAAACGGCAGGGCCCGGATAAGCATGCCGGATAGTCACTTACTGATGCTCTGTGGACAGCTGGCTATGCCCCTGCTTCCATCTTCTCTTCTGTACTTGCCCCTACTTCTGTGCTTATCCAGGATCTCCACAGAAAAGAAGAGCTGAAGGTGACGTGGCACTGTGCAGGAGCTCAGGCTACAAGGACTTGAGATGATCAATACTGATGATTCTTTCAATTGCCATCACCAAAAGACGTGAGCTGGACTGTTATGAGCTCTTCTGTCAAAATGATTTCTCTTCCAGCTATACCTCGAGCCCAGGTACTTCACAGTTTCACAGAAGCACATCTTCTTGGCAAGCTAATTTTGTGAAGTGTTATGAGTCATGCTAAAATTGCTACCCAGCTCAAATCCCTGAATCTCAACCCAGATTGATTGGTTTCCTTTTTGAGCCAACAAATAAAAAAATAAAGTTCAGACTGCCACACAATGCCAGACAAGGCACAAGCTAAGTTCTCCCCATTTGCTTTCTTCTTGGGTAGCAGTGATGCAAAGCACAAAACTGAGATGGTCCAATTAATTTTTTGGACACTCTTAACTGATGCTTTTGTACCTCCAGGCTGGGGGAATGACTGAGCCTTTGAGATGTCAAAATGCAGTATCACTGGAAAATTTTAGTTGAGTTACTAGCCAGAATAAGAATAAAGGCTGGCATAGTTAATTACTAACATTGCTGTGTCATCCTTGCAGGGACTTGAAATACTTCAGAAATGACTAAGCCACTCTGCATTCACTGAAATTACTAATTAATTTTTGACATAGATGGGTAAAAATGTAATAGCATGACCACTGAAAAGATCGCTCACATCCCACAAACAAAATACCATTAACAGCAAGTGAAAACACTGAGTTAGTGTATAACTAACAGTTTCATTGTAATTCTACATAAAGAAATAGGACTAGCTTGTGAGAAAAAAAAGAAATTTTCACTACCCTGTTTCGCAGTTTTCAACTAACAAAAAACAAATATCCTGAAAAACAATTGCTATCCACAAGTGTAACATAAAAACAGGTTTTGTAAAAAGCTTTCCAAAACCAGAGCCTAACTAAAAAAAATGAGTCTTTATCCATCTTAATTTTGTACATGCAAATAATCCATTTCCCTATGGAAAAAGAAAGTATTTGTAGATGTAAGAGAGACAGTTTCACAACAAAAATAGATACTAATGAGTAACATAACCAATGCTGAAAACAAAACAGGAAGGGGTTTTGCACAGGGAGTATACATATATTATCTGAAGCTGCAAGTGTGATGCCCCTGATGTCAGGGACTATTAATAGTTGTCTTCAATGGGGACTATTTTAAAGGGCGATTACACCATCAAAAGTCACTTGTGGTACCTTCATAAACCAAATGTTTTAAAAAGGAATCTCTATTCAAAATATGTATTTATATAATCACACAAGGCTAGAAATAAGATGTTAGTGCAAAAAAATACAGAGCTATGTAATATTTTGCATGCAGGCAAGCTTTACTCAGTATGGCTACAAGAAAATCCGAATCACATCTTTTCCTGTTTAAATAATCCTATTGTTATAAAATTCTGACTTGTTATGCAAGTCACTGACAAACCAGGCTTGAAATCTTCATTAATCCCTTTAGCTAAAACATAAAACTTTATTATAAAGAGTTTTCTCTTGGAGTGAAATAAATCAAGTTAAACTATTTTGAAAGAATAGTAGGTGCAATCTAAAGAGCTTTTTATTTTACAATAAAAAAGGGAGTGGGATGGGACACTGTCTACTGAACATTTATAATGATTATGATATCAAAATGTGTGGATTTGTCTCGGGCACAAAGAAAAGTGGTAGGTGACTTACACTCATCCTGCTCCTATGAGCAAAGCGAAATGCAATATTCATTAAACTTCGTTGGCATAGTGGACCATCTCCAAACAAAATCGTATGGCTTCCATAAGTTCTGTATTTCTTCTCTATCCATATTTTTTCCTGTTTATACTTAGAACTATCTTTTGGTATTTGATCCATACAGAACCATGCTAGAGGGAAAAAAAAAATAGTGCCTCAGCAAAAAACCATGAGAAGTCAGGCTGCCACCCCAGTGGGTAGGTTTCAGGTGCTTAGAAATCTCAGTTTAAAGATCAAGGCCAATGAGTTTGACAGTGTATAACTGGAATTCCAGAGCAACTTCTCTTCTTGGGACCAGGAAGCATCGGGACAAAGTGTATTTGCCCCCATAGCAAAACCTGCTGGTGGCAGAGCTCTACTGGCAACGCCACCAGGAGTGGGCATTTTGCCACTGGCAACCAAAAAGTTCTGCAACAGCTCTACTGAAATTTTTGATTAGGCTAACTCCTTCCTGCTCACTAAGTGTGTGAAGAACCAGCTTGCAAAAGGAAAACAAGCTAAGTTGCTATGAGCCTGCCATAAATAAGACACTGATGAGCTGCCACTGAACAGCAGACATCCAGCCCAGGGGCAGCCAGAGCAACACCCTCAGCCCAGGGCGCGTCCTCAGCCACCTCCTCGCACTCGAGAGGCAGGGAAGAGGCAGGATACTGTCACACTCCCCCTTGACCTTCTCCTGTGACATGAGACATGCCAGCCATCATTTTGCAAGGCATTTGTGTCCCTCCCCAGCTGCACAGTGATCACCAGTGATGTGACAGCACTGCTTCTGCAGCCGGGGACACGGGACACCTCTCGGGCTCAGAGGCCACCCTGTGCAAGCAAGTCCAGTTCCCCAGCTGGACAGCACATGTAGGTTCCCCCAAACCTGCACCACCTCATGAGCTGACGATAAAAAGTAAAACAAAACCAAACAGCACGCTTTGCTCTCGTGTTCATGTGTTACACATCCAGAAGTGGAGTTGCTCGGTTCTTATGGGCATCAGGTAACAGGTGAGACTTTCTAGCTGCAAAAAGAGGAATTTATAAAGCAGCACTGAAGGAACCATACTAAATACACATGAAAGAGAAGACACTGAAGTTGTCCTCCTGCCTTCTCTTAAAGTCAGCACACATTTTTAACAAGAGTATATAAAGATTGCACAGGGATAACTTAAGGCTCAGGCAAATTAATTTATTTTCTATTAACTGTGCTCATAGCTAACTTCAGAGCATGGCACAGACTTTCAGTTATGCACGGATATTTTTCTTCCTTTTGATTGTGTGCTCAGAATGACACATTCTGTTGACTTTTAACAAAGTGTTTTGGTAATGTACCTGGAATTGCAGTGATTTCAGACATCAGAATCACCATCAGTTTAAAAATTGAGAGGGGAAAACCATCCTGGGAGCCAACACAGGAAGCTTCCTCTGTAACAGAGGAGGTCACCAACCTGTCCTTGTCATGAGATAAAAATGTGCACTATGTTTTCATGTCTCTGATTCTGCTGTGTTTTCTGTCCTGCCTCAAGCTCTTAACTGCTTTTTTTGGAAATATTAAGAGACAGCTTTATTCCTTCTAACCCAAGCCAGTCTCCTAGGTGATGGCTTTGCCTTAGCCTGATGAGACTCTATGTACAGGTTTAAAAGACAGCTAGAATTTGGAGAGGAGGGTGGAAGAGGGCACCTAATTATACGTTTCAGCCCAGACCTTGTTGTTTTAACTAACTACTAAAGTCAAGGATGGGCAGGTTAGAGATGAGACAGAGCTGAGACAATTTTATGGCTATAAAAGCCAACACTAGGATTTTCACAGACATCTGGCAGGAAGGACCAAGGTGCGGAGCTAATGTATACCTTTGATTCATAACTTTTCTTTAGTATTTAAGTATGACACACTTAGCCTTTGATTAATTTAGGGTGAGAAATAGTTTCCAGGTTGAGAGGGGTTACGCCAATGGACTGGCTATGCAGGGAAATAATGGAACTGAAACATACCCCTAGAGGAAAACCAAGAACTTGTCCCTCTCTCCCAGCATCCCTCTCCTTGCTCAACTTCCAGGAAGGGTCTCCATGCCATTCCCCTCCCCTTTTACAGTCTCCTTTCCCTACCAGAATTTACATCTCACCCATTTATGGTGAGACCAGATATGAAAAGGTGTGTCCAGATCCACTTTTCTCTATGTGGAATTTAATCATGTGGTCAGATAACACAACTAACCCTAAGGCTGTCAGCCTCTCAGCAGGGCTGTTTGAGTGAGCCTATCTTCTCCCTGCTGCTTTAGGCTGGCCACCTTTGTAATGGCAGCATCCAACAAGGACACAATACCACTTCCCACATGAGAAGCAGCAACGTGTTAAAACATGTGCAACTGTTTGCTGGCAGCATTCTTATCACATCACAGCTGCAGTAACAAAATCCCAAGATTGCTTCACATTCCGGTCTCTTGTTAGGATAGTGATAAAACTTTTTTCCTCCTCTGCTCAAAGCAGAGCAGACAGCAATTACAACAATCTCCTTGAAAGGACATCTTTAACACGCACCACCTAGCAAGAAGTTGTTAAATTCAACAATCCCAAAATTAGTGTAGTGGGAACTCAAAGCCAAGCCGTTGCTTGCTTGCTGCAAGTGACGTAAGGATGTATTCAGTTGCCCTGAAATAATTTGGGAGGGCTTTACTTAATGTTGTTTATTTTTGTATCTGTTGTTATCTGTTTTGTACTGCCAGGTAACTTCATTAAAAATATGTGCTTTTTACCTAGAAATTTGTTTAAGTTTCTAATAAAATTAGGGATACCCAGCTGGGCAGAGAGAATATCTAGGAAAAGAAACCTGAGCTTTACAAGACTCATCAGGGGCAGAAGGGCAAGCGGCATACCAAAACCTTTGCTTTTCCAAACTCTGCTAAAATGCAAGCAAACAGTGTTTTCTGCTTCAGTGCTATCTGCGGTCATTGAAGAAATGGCAAGTGAACTCATCTTTTTGTTAAGCTTGATTTCATCTGTGAAAAGCCCCTGGTTCCATTTAACTGCTCTATACTCGTCAGAAAGAAATTCAAACAGATCAAGTATTTCCTCCAAGTTTTTATTTTATACATGTATACATATTTCCTGGGATATGACAAAACACAGTTGGGGCAAAATGCATCAATAAATCTGTTTCCACAGAGAATTACTTTGCATTATACAATATAAACAAAGCTTTGAAGTGTGAACTCTGAATTTTTAGTTTCCATTAGTTCTATCTTCCAAGGTGAAGAAACTCTGCTCAGTGAACTCTGACTGTGAGTAAACAACTAAATTTTTCCTTACATTATCCTTAGGATAACTCTCTACACGATTGCAATTTACGTATCTTGGGAAAAACAATATCCCAAATCATAGGGAATGGAAATGCTGCATTGTGGGAGAAGAGAAAGAGGCTTTAGACAAAAGGAGAAACAACTGGCCTACTTCCAAAGAAGTCCTGACACCTCTCTCACTTACCTTATGATCAAATGTATGACCTTACTTACTTTATGATCAAAGCTAGGTCAGATCCCACCTGCAGAAGGCAGATGGGGAGAAACTTCCAAGATCTTGAAATCTGCCAAGGAGGTATGAGAGAACATGAAGTTTAAGGAGGAACTTAACATGAAGTCTAACGAAGGTTTGGTGGATGAGAGGCTGGACATGACCCAGAAAAGCCAATTATATGCTGGGCTGCATAACAGGAACCATGGCCAGCAGGGTGAGGGAAGGGATTCTCCCCCTCTCTGCTCTCATGAGACCCCACCTGCAGTGATGCGTCCAGCTCTTGGGTCCCACACACAAGAAGGCTAGGGACCTGCTGGAGTGAGTTCAGAGGAGGACCACAAAGATGATCTGAGGGCTGGAGCACACGTCCTACAAAGACAAGCTTAGAGAATTGGGGTGGTTCAGCCTGGAGAAGAGAAGGGTCTAGGAAGACCGTATAGCACCTTCTGGGGGCCTACACGAGAGCTGGAGAGAAACTTTTTTAGAAAGGCATGTACTGACAGGCCAAGGGGGAATGGCTTTAAACTGAGAGCTGGTTTAAATTAGATATTAGGAACTGAGGGTGGTAAAACCCTGGAACACATTGCCTAGCAACGTGGTGGATGCCTCATTCCTGCAAACATTCTAGGTCAGGTTGGATGTGGCTCTGGGAGATCTCATCCAGCTGAAGATGCCCCTGCTCATTGTAGGGGAGTTGTACTAGATGGGTCCCTTTAACCCAAAATGTTCCATGATTCTAACAGGGGCCAAAGGCAGGGAAACCATTTGACTCTCCTGAATATGAAATTAACAGCATGAAGAGACTGAGCATAACAGTCTCTGGTCTTTCTGGTTTGGGTTCATGAATAGAGTACGTTTGCTATACTGAAAAAAAGCAGGTGAAAGGGAAGAAGAATCATATACACTTATAGGATATTTCTAACACTGCGTGGAAAAAAACTAAGACCTTTTAGCTTTGTATATCTTCATGGCTTTTTGAACAACATAAACAAAAAGATGACATACAGCACTTCCCAGTAGCCTTGCAGAGAGCAAACTCAGTGTCAGAACCTGGACATGTAGCATCCCCAGCACCCCTCTTGGTGATCACAAACATCTCACCAGTCTCTGGGTGTCCCAGGGAGCAAGCTGCCACAGGCTTCAGCTGGGAAAGCAGCACAAAGCACCTCTCTGGGCTGATAAAACTGGAATAGGCTGCTTCCTACTGAGCAAATCTCAGAGTAATTACACAGCACAACTTGGTAAGAACCAAGAAGCTCCACCTGAGATCCTCTTGAAATACGGTGATCATCAGACTGTGCCACAGAAACAGGGCTCACAATAATGGCTTCTTGCCTTTGGGTTAAAAAAAAAATCAGATTGTAATGTGAGATGTAGCACTGAAACTTTGTATGTGGAAACAGAACTTGGACAGCAGGAGAATGTAGCTTATTTCAACTGTGGATTCATTCCTGACATTACTGGTTTAAGGACTTGAAGAATTTCTGGCAGTTCTGTTTAGGAATAATTGTTTCTCTTCCCCCAAGCAAAATGACAGGAAACATGAATCAAGACTGTTCAAAAACTAAAATAACAACTTCCTTTGTCCTTATTGATAACATTTTTGGTTTTGTGACCTGAGTGGGTATTTGTGTGTGTGTTTACTGTGAGAAGTCTTTTGCCAATGAATCACTATTTTGATGCAGTATTTTACATAAAGCCAACAGTTGATCTTTTGGGTAATTTCTTTTGTTGTCAATAAGATTAGGAAGGAGAGGAGAGAACTGAAAAACATGTAGAAAGAATAAATAAAATTAATGTTTTACAGGAAATCAGATGTTCTCTGGATGTTCTGCTGCAGTTAATTTTCACTAAACACAGCAGTGTATGATGGGAATGGAGATAGTGACAGTTAAGGAAAATTCCAATAATGTGCTTTCATTCTTTGATTGTCCTTCCAGGAAACAGAGACGTTGCTTCACCCTCCTTCAAATGGCAACAAGTGCACAATAAATTTTTTATCTTTTAGTAATAACCCAAATGTGCAACACTCCACATACCAAGATGTTTTTAGTTTCAATACTATTATGGGCCACGAGGCCCATCCATCACTTTGTCTAGACCACAAAAAGTCTGTTATTGGCACTGTATGAAGGTTTAAGATTCTCTCCTATTAAAGCATCCCTAAACTGACAATCAAGACCTCTGCTGTCTCTATACCATACAGTGCCAAACAATTTTATTTTTTTCTATTGTAAAAAGATACAAAAAGCTTGTGAATTTAAAATAATGAACACTTGTACAAGTGTTTCCAGCATGTTGCTGAAAAGCAGTCAGTGAATAAATTATTTTCTTCATTCAGAAGGCATTGTAAACCATGGTTTTCCTCAGGAATTAAGGTTTATTAATTTGACAGATTTTATGCTCCAAGCTTGTATATGAAGAAATGGTTGAGCAGCAAAACTGATGAAGCCTGGTTTCTAAGGATTTATGTGCCTTAACACTACTAAAACAATAACCGTAGTTCCCTGGTATCTCTTCCAAAGTGCCTCTGGAGCAGGGGCAGTGCAGTTTATGACTTGCACTGACCCACGTGCACACTGATTAGTAAGGCTTATATGTGATGCTGGATTTTTGACTCGATGAAAGAAAATGTACAACAGGGGAGTCCTGCCTGCCTTTTTACGTCGATGGCTCAGCAAGTTGTTAAGTGTATCAGCAGACAAATAGCGTAATCCACATGAGCTCTGTTTCCCTAAGAAATTCAGTTAAGCGGGAGACTTAAGTCAGCTCAAACCTTTAAGGATTAGACTGATTATTTCACAAAATCATAGCAAAAGTCAGAGCACTTTACTGGGTACTCTTCAGACATGTGACTACATACAACCTTTCTGTTTCATTATACACAGTAGGAAGCAAAGAGGAAACTCATTTGAAATTGTGGTTTTGACCATTGGAAGACAACTTCAGAAGTTTTGCAATAGGCTTTCCAGCTCTTTAACAAAAAACACCTGCAGCACAGATAAAAGGTTTAGATTTTTTTTCTTTTTTGTAGGCTTTGCCACCAACACCCTCTGACCTTGGAAAAGCACAGTAATTTTATCATCTTTAACACCACAAAAAAACCCCACAACTTTACTTACTTGTATACAAAGTATACAACACATGCCCCAGCTGTCCTGTATGCTTTGTTACAGACTGTAAACTGTCTTGCATTCAAGAGCAAAGCAGTGAAACACAAATTTACAACAGGGAAATCTGGAGTGAATTAAAAGATGAAAAGTTAAGTCCCTATAAAAAGAAGTTTTCTAGTGAACATCACTGATCTGATGAAGTGTATTTGTTTGGAAGATAATGCAAATGATCATTCAAACAATACAAAGTATCTATATGTGTTTCTATCAATCCTGCCTTAACTAAGGTAGAAGAGATAAATGCCATATACATTCTACCTGCTTAAATACAAGAGGCTAATACAAAATAAATACAAAATACCTGCAGAGGTGCCATGGGATCACAAGGGGCCACTGATACCTCTCATTTCTGAATCTTTTCCTGTGTTCTTCCTTCCACCTTCCCACCATCTTCCCTTTGACTCATGCCTTTCTGTCTTGTTATCTCAACCACACAAAATCTTTGGCAGTCAGTTCCTAAAACTTCCTGCACTACCTGTCTGAAACAAGTCTAAATCTATTCTAAAAGTCTAAAATCTTTTCATCTTTTCTTTAGAATAGTTGCTTCCATCAGTAAGCAAAATCCCAAATATCCCACTGTGAATATGGCACTAGCCCATGACTTTTTGTATCTGTAGAAATATATAACATGCTCCAGTGTGCTTGATCTTGTTTTTGCCTTAAAGGCCTTCTTGTGAAATGTGTTGAACAGTTTTTCTTCTAGTATATACATCTGAGTTCCTGTTTTACTACAAATGTAACGTGCATGACCATGATATTTTAATGTTTGTCATTAATGTGTGCATAGGATTATCAGAAGGCAACTCCTTCAGGTAACACCTATTTGACAATTCCTAACTGCTAACATTTCTACTTGTAAAAGTAATGATAAGAGGCTGTACTTTGTGAGACTATGGAATAGCCTGGTACCAATACTTTTTATGTTGTATATTTTCTGTACCCAGCTTCTGTGGTCCTGTGGTCCCCCTGCAAGGCATAACCCAAACACACAACAAGCTGCACTGTCAGAAAGAGTTCACAGTCTGAGTTGCAGTCAGAGGGAACCAGAGGAAGAGTTATGAAATAACATGAAAAGTAAGGCAGGAAGAGTGTGACAGGAAGAAGATACAAGATACCTTTGTACACAATGGAATTAGTTAGAACATTTGACGTTTCTTCTTCAGCCTCTTTCCTCCTCATCAAGAAAATAAATAACTGCAGTTCTTGACCAGTGTTAACTACTCATCACCGTTGGCTAGTCACTGGTACAAGTCATAGAGGAAGTAAAGAAGCTGAGAGAAGAGATGTTTCCCTTATGAATAATAAGGCAAGGTGCTTTTTCTTTATAGATGGGCCCACCTAAAAATTCATAACAGCACCAGCAAGGATGACATCGATGGCAGAAGACAAGGGAGTAGCAGTGAGTTGTGGAGGAGCAGAAAAGTAGAGAGGAGAAGCAGCAATGCTCCCTGCTGAAAGGCTGTGGGAGAGAGGGCTCTCAGCATGGGCTACAGGTCAGCGTAGGGACTGAACAGACAGCTGAACAGCCACAGCCAGCACCACAGGATGTTTGATGGTAACACCTAATGCCTGAAAAACACTCGCAACAAAACCACACATTTCCTTTCACTATGTCCAGAATCAGTCATTTTGTCACTTTAAAAAAACCCAACGAAATCCCCAAAACAACACCAAACTTTTTCAAGCAGATTTTATGCATTGGCCAGAACACTTTTCCAGACTCAGGAGCCACACAAAACACTCCTGCATCAGTTTATCTCAAACATTTTATCACAAAGCTGACAGTCCCTGCATGGCATGAACTGAATAATTACTGGGAGATTTCCCCCCTTTTCAGCTTTTCCTAGTTCATCCACCAACCCCTTCCCCACCTGCCCCCTCCCCCTCAAAAATCCTCACTGTTTCAGACAGGTCTGTGAGGAACCTGTTTTAGTAATCAGTAGGGTGCTCCAATTACTTCATCATGACACAGATATTGCCAACACCTCTAAAGCGGAGGTGTTTCTGGCAGAGTCTGTGTTTTGCCATGTAGCCTTCCTCCACAACAGGAGTCACCTTAATAAAAGAAGACATTTTGCTGACACTCACAATTGAGAGGAACTTTCCCTGGCATTTGTAACTGGAGCTTCAGTAACTGATTGTCCTGAAAAATGATACAAGGAAACTGTTCTAGGAGGGATTAGCTCTTAGTTAGAAGATAGAAACAAAGCAGAGTGCTTAAATGCCATGAAATCAAGGAGCATTCCACAGACCTCTCTGGAAGAAGTTTGTGTGGATCAGCTTCCTGAAAAACAGACATAGAAGGATGTAGAGACCAGGCTCTAGAAAACTTCTGTTTGTCTGTCTGTCTGTCTGTCACTGGGGCTGGCAGTAGCCAGGCAGACACGTTAGTAATCCCCTGACTCAGCCTCCTTGCAAAGTCACACAAAGCTTCACCTTTCCTCGGATACAAAGTCCCAAGCCCTGCTAACAAAATCAGCAAGGGATCAACTATCCCAGTCCTTAGCTAGACACATCTCTCCTTTTCAAAGTCCTTTTGAGCCATTTAATCTTCATGAATGATGTCTTTATCAAGCCTGCCTCCAGTCAGGTGGCAGATGCAATACTACTCAATACTGTCTGGCAGAGTAATTGAAATCCAAAGTGTGCAGAACAGTACTCTGCTCCCCTGAAGCTCAGATCAACACTTGAGCATTGCCTTGCCACGATTTTAGACACTAGGAAATATTTTTGCCTTTGAGAAATATCATGGGCTCCAGAGCTCCTCCTCCATCTCCACCTCCAATTCCAAGTGAGAACAATTAATCTTTTTTGTCAGCCAGACCCAACTGAACAAGCTCTCCTCTTTTTTATATACATATATTTTTCAGCCCCTTCCCCCCATATCGACACCCACTACAAGAAAACAGTATTGTCCCATTTGTGCTCCCTGCAGCTGTTCAGCCTTTTCTGGGCTATGCTGAATTTGTAGGCTTCCTCTTGGGACAACTGCTCCATTTTGGGTAAAACTACAGTAAAACAAGAAACAACTGACAGAGGGGTCTGGCCCGAAAGTCAAAAGGTTCACACAGCATGTTACCAACATCTGGAGTGTTGGACAACCTTTAGTCAAGTACTAATTGATCATACAATTGCATTATTTGTCTTAATATCGTGCACAAAACAAACCTGATAGTATCTAACGAGCTTTTCAACTTCTGTGAAAGGCAAAATCACTAATGCATACTAGCACTGTGTGGGAATTTCCAATATGGTTTCCAAGAGGGAGAAGAAAAAACGTGATAAAGAGCTCTCTGCTTCTGTACCCCATCTCCTTCAAAGAGCTGCTGAGCAAAGTGCTAAAAGAACATGCTACGGGGTCACCTGAAAACCAGCTCTGACCAGTTATTCAGTGGTTCTTCAAGAACAAAATAAATATTGAACACTTCAAAATGCAGGTCATATTTATTCTTTACCCTAGCTTAAAAGGGAAATAGTCAATAAAATAGAAGACTACTTAGTCAAAGCTACCGCAGTAAAAAACCAGAAGACATTAAAGAGAGAATGCAAATTAAGAGCTGTTGTGATAACTGGATAGTGTCTGGCATTAGTAGACTGAAGAAAAACACACTACTGTGTAAAAGGTGAATAATGTCTGAAAGGAAGTGCAATTAGGACCAGCTATCACAAGGTTTAACACATTATCTCTTCAGACTACACCAAACAGGTTCATGAGGATCTTTGCTAACTGAAATCAGATAGATGCTGCTGGACGAGGAAGTTACTGGTGTTCCCTACAGCTCACTTGAAGGATACATGCCTTTGAGATCCAGAGCACCAAACAGTGCACCAAACTACAATTTACCTTTTTTTTGTTTGTTTTGCCACACTGACCGTAGCTTGCTCACTAAACGTTATTCACTCCTTTTTCTGCCTTCCTTTTATTTTGCTCTGTATTACAATGTGTGGGATAATGTTGTTACACAATCACATTTGCGAACGTCAGAAAAAAGTATCCTTTTGAAATAATTCAGTGGGAATCAGCAGAGGAGTTGCACACAAGGACCAAAGATGATTCCATTCCCTCCGAAACTGTGGCTTGTCATAAATGCATACCAGGCTTCAATTTCCCTTTTGATACAACTACATGCCAGTCTCGATTTTAAATATCCATTTCAGTAGAACTACTGCCTCTGCATTCTTTTAAACTATTGTGAAGAAATATGAATGCAGAAAGATCTATTTTTATATCAATATTCTAAAGGCACATAAAAGGGAATCTAGCTTTGTCCTCATGATTTATACTGTCAATAGAAAGCTTTAACTAAGTTACAGTAATATTATTCAGTTGGATTTGGTTTTTTGTATAGCAAACATATGTGAGCTATAAATCTCAAGAAACAAAAAAATCTATTTAGCTTTAGGCGCTTTTATATCACCAGCAGGCTTAGGTATGCTTTCAGCATTTTGTCTGTTCAATGCTAATGGCAATGGATTAGGCAGATTAGATATGCCTACCAGTGCAGCTCCCCGATAAATTACAGGCTTTCTATCCACAGCAGGCCCTCAATAATTCCATTTTCTGTAGAAATGAAAATGTGTCTTTGGAACAAAAGAAAGCACTCAGTCTTCGAGCCATTCGCAGAAAGTTTTGCTGGTATACAGCCATATGTCAAAGCATGCCTACTGTTCTGTAAGTCACCCTGGGAACAGCAGGACTAATGAAGCCTGGTTTCCTATGGAATTATGTCCTACATTTAGCACCCACAGTGTAATGTAGTCCCTGAGCCCTCCAGTGCAGCACAGCGGTATTCCCTATGCTCCCTCACAGCAATCTTACACAATACCTGAACTTCTCCATCCCACACACAGCCCTGCCCAAGTGTCCTCCAAAAGCATTTCTCCACTGCCTCCTCTCCATGCCCTTCCCCTTCCTAGAGTCACCATCCTCATCCTTCTTCTCAGCTCCTGCCAGCCTAGTGCTACATCTGCACTGATGGGTGACCAGCAGCAGCTGAAAATAATGAACTAGACCTGAACTCTGTCTCCTCCAACCTGGCAGGAGCCACTACAAGTTGGGCAGTGAGTCCAGCACCATTAGAGGGAAGATGGACAGACAAAGGGATACACAGGGTGGTTGCACACACTGTGTTTTCTTTGAAAGCTAAAAATCTAGTCTCTTCCAAAGGCTGCTGAGATGCTTCTTGGTGCTCCTTTTCAGGAAACACATCAACATGACAGACTTACCAGAAAATTCGCCCTTTGAAAATGTCCTGAGATAATTATTTTCACTGCACAACTTCTGCTTCTGGGAGTTTATCTGCACAGCTAACTCAAAAGAGAGAAAATAGCCAGTAAGTGCGTTATTAAGTTTTATGCATTTTATTGAAGCCTATAAGAAGGTATCTAAAAAGATCAGTGCTGCTGCCTCAGACTGAGGTTCTCAGCCCTATCTTCCACCTACAGAAAGGCCTTGGCGTGACAGAAGAGGATGCACTATGCAATTCCGCAAAAAAGATGGACTTGTGGCAAGCTTTTCAGTTTCCTCTAGCTGTGAGATATCAGAGCTATATCAGCAAGAGATTTAACAAGGTTTTGGCTGCTGTGTTATAAGAGAGATCTCAATAGCAGTCCAACAGTTTTTGTGTTTGTGTTTTTAAACTGTGTCATGGAGCCTAAAGCAAAATTTGCTCTGTGGAGGAAAAAGTATGAACTCTTGGCAAAACCAACATGGAGAGTTGGGGCAAGCCCACAGGATCCAGCCTGTCTTCGTGAATCTTTGGACAGGCTGTCCCATGAAAACTAAATAAAAAGCAGGAGTGGAAAAATAGGGATGCAGTCATAGATACACTGAGTGTGTCTGTCTGCTTTGCATTGAAATAAGGGTTATTTTTTACCACCACCCACATAAAATTTCCCACTTCCAGCTGAACTTCTCAGCTGAAAACTGGGAGACATCAATTTTAGATAATGGGTAGAGAAAAATATATCTACATACCTATCACAGAAAAGTATTTAGCTGAGATTATAGTCGCCAACACCCACCTTCAGAGATTATGAATAAGGTGCATTTATACAAAAAGCTATTACCATTAATTATATTGCTTATATGGTTTACTAAATATCTAACAGACCTCTTCAGCATTCCCACCCCTACTGGTATAAAAAGTAATAGGAATTGGTTTGGTCCCATTACCTCCATTTTCTATTGGCAGAAGTCAGGGCCTAACATTAACATTTCAGTGTCTTCCCTTCCTTTTCTTTCATTCCCTCTCTACAGTCCAGGAAGACATTACCTTTTCCTCTAGAAAGAGCCATGCCCTTGAAGGACAATATTAATGTAACTTGTTATAGACTAAAAGAAGCATTGAGGCGAACAATACTATACATGAAAGAGGATTCCCCACATTTGTTAAAATTCCCAAATGAATTTCATCAGAAAGACAGATCTCTAAATGTGCTTTTAATTCTTGATTTTTGTTTTTTGATGATTAGCTTGGCATAATTACTTATTTACAAAATGTCAAATTATACATTTCATTAATTTTTCAAAATGTTTTTACCAGCAATATTGTCAAATGTTGTCTACAACAAATTTTTGCTTCAGAATTTATGTACTACAGAACAAAGTTATTCTCCTTCAAAGAGTCCTGTCCTCAGATAAGTTAGCATTTTAGAATTACTTGATTCTTTTAAACATAATCCTTTATCTTCTAACAATGTGAAATACATTAATCTCTCCTGACTCTATTTGTCACAATTTAGTTTCCTCCTGATATGCTGCAATTCTTGGCAATTATTTGAATCTTGCCCTAAAACCTAGAACTGAAAAACCTAAAAATATTAAAACACATTATTTCAAGCAGAAATTATATATATATATATATATATATATATATAAATATATATAAAAATTCACATTAGCAAAAACTTAGTAGAACTAAGAAATGAGCTTGGGCTTCCCAGAATCACAGTATTTTGCATTCTATTTTTTATTCAAGCAAAGCCTAGTCAAATAGAACTAACCATGACACAGAAGACTGAAATAATTTTTAAATGCATTATGTTCTTTTCACTGAGCATTCAGTCTGTTCAGCTTAGTGCCAACACAGGCTCTCCTTAAACCCTAGACTGCGCTCATGGGATAAACTGCTGATTATATCAAAGGAACCTTCTCGTTGCCAAAGTATTTGATACCTGGCTGGCATTTTCCCTAGGCAAGTGTGTTTTGCAAGGTCTATGAACTGTGCTGTAGCTTATGCTATTTTGGTTCTATGATAGTTAGAAGCAGCAGCTGAGACAGATTCAAGCCTATCATTTTCTAATCTAAGTCACCACACGCATCGTGCTTCATCAGTGATGAAAAATAGAAATAGAGCAGCCGGACGTGTCTTTGGCCATAGAGTGTCCAGAAGAGATTTTAATGAAGTCTAATGTCCATATCTCAAATTCACTTTGTGTGCAGCAAACTGAGCTACACAGACAGTGCATTCATCCTCAAAGAAAACTGAAATTACTTTGATTCTGGTAATTGTTAGGTCTAATATTAGCAGCGTTTGGGGAAAGAGAGCTATGCTATCGTCTGTGGAATCACTTCAAGGCACCACAGCAAGATGGGTAAAAGTAAATGCTACTGCCCCAAGGATGAGAAAAAACTAAGTACTTCTGTCCTCATTCCTGTGCTGGCAATATTTGGAAATAGCAGCAGAGCAGGGATACAGGTAGGGCAGAGGTGATAGGAGTAGGGTTATGGTAATTGGGGAAGTTATTGGACTGCAGTGGAGAAAGGGTGAAGACCTGAAAGAGGTCTGGAGGGATTCCCAAGCGTCCCTAGGGAGTGGATACCAGCAAGGAATTAGAGGGTTCTGAGAGGGGTAGAAGGTTTAGGAGCAGTCAGGGACGATTTGTGTCTGTAGCAGGTTTTCCTCCCCTCCTTTCCCCCTAACCTCCCCCACTCGTCCTCACAGTCTGACCGCAGTACAGCAGATCCCTCAGCCTGTTGCTTTTCAACACTGTATCTTCTTTCCCTATCTTTTTCCCTGGCAGGCAAAGCAGCCCAATTCCACCTCCATCACTCTTAGATACCATTCTCTGCATATTCCCTTTCTCCCACTTCCCTCGAGAGTATCTGGCATGTAAGAACAATAATGTGAACTTGATGGGACTTGGAGGAGAGAAAATTATAAAATGGACCACAATGTTCTTTCCTTGCTCTCTTTGCAAGCTGTTCTGGTCAGTTAACACTTCATTTACCACCAGTAAGAATCTTTCCTGACTAATTTAATTCCTTCTTGTAAATTCATAGCCCCCTTTTGAACAATGGGTATTTTGAGTCACCAGGTCTCAGGAACCTAAAAGAAAAGCCAGATGGGAACAGATCACTCTGATCTTGAAACAGTTCAAATAGATCTCCTGCTCTTGTGCCCACTAAACCATTACATTTCTTTACTTCCAAAAATTCCACTTGGAGGCAGAATGTTTTGTACAGAACAACACCACCAAGGGCTAAAAATAAGTTGCATATACCTGTGACTGGAAACAGTACATCAAGGCCAGGAAAATCCAAGAAAATGGGGAATGCTTGACAGACAAAGAGAGCTTCTCAAGTAAAATTACCCATCTACTGCCAACATTATTTAAGACAGAGAAATCTCCGCTCATTTCCAGGACATTGGTCCCACAAATAAACTATCTCTCAGCCTGTATTTCAAGTCTCATTTGCTGTTTTAATGATTGACTTGCTACTGCAAAAAAATGTCCTTCATTTTTCTAAACAAGCAGCCTACTCATTGTTCTCTACAAACTCTTATTGAAACAAGTGTACATTTGTGTCTATGTAAAAGCTTTACATTTGAAAGCACAGTTGTATTAATTTTGGTTCATAATTTCAGGCTTCCCTCTGACAATAAAAAATTAGGCTACCTAGAGTGATTTAAATTGGGTACCATAATAACTAACTCAATTTTTAATGTCTGTCCCTTTCTCTAATATCAATTACCTTCTGCAACACCACAGTGTCACTGAAAAACACTTGAACAAATTATGCACTTTACAAGGAAAAAATCAAGAGGATGTAGGAAAAAATTGTACCTGACTACAAAGACTGTGTAAACCAAGACAATGAGATCACTGTTCCCCTACAGCTTATAGAGTGGTCCTCTTTCATGTTTTTTTCCCATCAGCGTAGAGTAGGTTTTACAGCTCCTCCTCCCCTCCCAAGCGGCATCAGTTAACACTGGACTAAACACACTCCATCCACATTTCAGCTAGTGTAAGATGGCAAAGCCTTTTCATGCTGCATGAGAAATTCAGACCAGCTAAGAATAATTTCTGACATTCGTGAAATGTATAATGTTTGGCTCTTTTTTAAAAAGCAAGTTCAAAGTGATTGAAAAACACTCCCAAAGAAGCATAGCTACATTTTACATTCACCTTTGCGTGCAGTCATCACGTTTATCAGAATGTAAGGCAGACTTGGGCTTCATCATACAGGGGCTATTATAAATTAACCACCACATAAGGAAAAAAATGTAAAGGTGGACAGACAAGCAGAAAGAAATATAAACCATGCACATAAGATATCTTAAAATAAACCACTTGGAAAGGGAACACGAGAAAAATCTTGACTGCTAATCAAAAAAATGTATAAAAATTTAAACCAGTTGGATGACTGCATATAAAGGCCACACTTCTCAGAAATTCCAACACTTGCTACATAACAACAGGCTATACTCCTCTCCTTTGGAAGACATTGATTTATTTTTTCTTGAAAAGGGAAGCCTTACACTACTCTAATGAAAACAGTGGTTTTGATTATTTAATTCAAGATACCAAAATGCCTCAGACATATCCTTGATGATTAACATGACATTGTATTCTTTTGCTTTAGTCTAAAGAGCCCTCTAGTGCTCACCAATAGCAGCCATAATATATTATTTCAAACAAGTAAGGTAATTCCTTGCAAATCTCTGCCTATTAGCTCTACCAAACACCTCCATCTAAGGGAAAAAAAATTAATTTTAGGCACTGGGTGATACATCTGCATGAAGAAAATAACTTAAATTCCATAGTTATGACTGTTATTTGGAAAACATGTTTATGATGCTTTCTGTATAATTTTAAAGGACTCATTGGTTTAAACACCATTTCAGTCGTCCACTCACAACATTCATTGATGAAATTTATTTATATATAGAAAAAGAGCCTTCAGTTTTCAAAATTATTTAGCTCTCTCAGTCCCCACTGATGAAAGTCAGTGACTAATGGGTCATGCTGCAATTATCTCCAGAGAGGTACATTTTTCCATAGAGGTTCTACTCAGTTAAGTTCATGAAGGACCACCCCATTCCCCTTTAAACAATTAATTGCAAAAACCTTCAGACCATGTTGTGGAGAAAAGGTGCTATTAGCTTAAGATTTCTTATTCATTCACATGCCCCACTCCCTCATCTGGGTCAACAAAATTGCCTGTGGAGATAAGCTGTGAACCACACCACGACATTCCTCAGTGCTATCACAGGCAGTAGTAAAAACATAGAGAGAATACGCCTTCAAGTTCCCTATCCACCATCTGAGAAAGGATTTTAACCCATTCCTCCACTGAAAAGAGCTGCAAGACAGAGATGTGGCAATCCATAAAATAGCACCAAATATTTTTACATTTCGTCCGGAGGGAGTCTACTGAGAGACTAATTTGATCCACTCTGTAAGGTCCAATATCTTGAGTTCTTGTTCCTAAAAAAGTTTAGTTTAGCAGTACAGCACTTGTTATTGAATCTTCCAACCCCCACCAGTAACAATCCAACAATGGATTTACCAGAGAAGGGTGGTTGCCAGGTATCACAAAATGAATACCATTCCCCTTTTTAAGGGGAAACCGATTCTTATCCAAGCAGCTGTAATATTAGAATGAAGTTAGTACAAAATTGTAACTGATTTCCTTCTCTTATCCTAACATCGGCAAGTTAATGTCAGTTACACCTTCAAAAC
This sequence comes from Edolisoma coerulescens, assembly GCA_013397115.1. Classification (NCBI taxonomy): domain Eukaryota; kingdom Metazoa; phylum Chordata; class Aves; order Passeriformes; family Campephagidae; genus Edolisoma; species Edolisoma coerulescens. The sequence continues at coordinate 1,513,901 of VWZW01006279.1, forward strand.
ACTATTTTGTCAACTGCAGTCACAATCCAGATGTGAAAGAAAAATGTATTCTCTGCACTTCACATTTAAGAAACTACTTGTATACTTACAAACACATGCCAGAGTGTTATTCTTTCACTGTGCAACCAGTATCATACAGAATTCCATACCCAGACTCTGCAGGAAGCTTTAAAACAACCCCAAAAAAAACCCCTTCAAAGCCCCCCAAAGCACCAAACCTCCCCTATAGTTTAGCTGAAGACCTATCTATCTTGTAGTTACAGAGACACAGACAGAGCCTTTGGTCTTAGCAACAGCAAAGGGTTGGATAGAACACTGCCACCCTTAGAGACATGAAGCTTTCACAGGAGATTATGAGGTTACTTCAGCTCTCACAAATCTCCTAGAGCCCACTGTGCACCCAAAATCATCCAGGACAAGGTACCTCTTCTACCTATGTCAGGAGTAGGGAATATATGTATCTAGGGGATAATGAGATGGCAAAGACAATACTACTATGTTCCTTAAGCTATAAAAGTGTAACTTGCATGGACTGAGTGGTTACACTGGTACTTCTACATCACTTTAACTAGCCTTGATACAGCTCTTGAAAGTGAATTTAAAAGTTTCTCAAACTGAAGGATACTTGTTGTCAGCAAGAGACGCAATTCTTCATCTGCACCGAAGCATTTTCTTTAGGGAGATAATGCAATAAATATTTAAGTATTATGGTATTTTATTCCTGCTTCTTTCATGATTTATAGTAGCTTTTTATATCCACTGCATGATTGCAATTGAAAAAGGGCCAGAAATGTAATGCTGCAGTGAGATAAAAGCTAATATATTAAATACTCATACAAAAAAAATTTAGATTTCTATAACTTATTGATTTCTAGAAAGACTGTGCAGAAGTTTTGAGAATAAAGTTTGATAGCAAAGGCATGCCCTCTGACAAGACTGATACTCATCCTCAAGATGTCATTTCAAAGTCCACCTTTAGATCTGCTGTAGTATAATGATATATTATGTGCAATCAAAAACACTGCTAAATTAACGAGATTAGGAAGCGTAACATCAGCCTTTGTCTGATCTCTGTTAGGCAAGCTGGACATATGAAAAGCCACCTAGTGACTGCTTGTTCACTCTTCCATTAGAAAGAATCAAATGTGTAACACACTCTTAACTCCCATATGTTTACTTAGAGGATTCTTACTTCAGGGACTTGAAAGGATACTTTTGTGTTGCAGTTCCTGTAAGAACAAGAACCTGTAAGAACAACAAGTGTAAATTATTTTCATTATGGAATGAAAATGTCAATTCACTTACCTCAGTTACAGAGCATTTGTGCAAAAGCTTTAGAACTGTGCATAACACCCTAGCATTAGCACAAGCTGGTTACCTAAAAGTAAATGAAATTGATGTTTCCTATGAAATCAGTAAAATTATCTAGGGAATATAAGAAAAAGGAAAATACATAAAATACTGTAGGGAATTTAAGTCTATAGAATTAATTTATTGAGGTCATTAACGACAAGGTCAAAGCACATACAACTTCACCAAGAACAACAGTACCAGAGAAGAAAACCTTGTTTTCCCAAAGGAAATTTACTGCTGCTTTACTATTATTATATTTTCCCACATAAATTAGAGTTCAATTCTCAGTGTCCTGTTACGATTTCCCTCTTCCTGTAACCTCCATTAGAAAATGAAATGCAGCATGAAAGCAAGCAGACTGACACTAGAACAAATTAATTATGATGCTCTGACACCGGGGATTGGATTGTTTTATTATATTAACGATAATACGATTAATTTTGAAGAACCCTACTGGTCCTAAGTCACAGAAACTAGAGATGCCACAAGATTCTTCTGTTAAAACAAGCAATAATTTCCAAGGTCAGGAAAGAACTTCGCATGCCATTATTTGACAGGAACATTTTCAAATACTTCCATGACTCAGAAACATGCTTGACAGCTGCTCTCAGGTCAATTGTCACAAACACAAGGTTTCATTTTTACCCTGACATAGCCAAAACTATCAACTAATCTATCCCCTGAGAAAGACGTAATATTCCAAATTTATTCAACATTTTTTCTTCTCTTCTTTGAAAAAAGGTCAGGGTAAGGAAAAAACCCATGAACTGCAGATCCCTATTGAGAGATGACTCTGCAGAGGTCAACTCATGTAAGCATGCATATTTTCTTCATCTGAAAACTGAAAACCATCGCATGAATATGCATCTTCTGCAAAGGCTTTAAAGAGAACTATAATTCGGTAATTGCAAAGGTTACAAGTGCTTCTGTCTTCATCTTTTAAAAGTACATTGAACAGAAATAACTTGCAATATGTAACTTCATACTTCCTGTTCCACATTTGATTAATGACCTATTTTTCTTTTCCACTTCTCAGAGAGATTTCAGAAATGAACGCATTTTCCTTCTGCAATCAAAAAGGTTTATGGATCTCATAAGACTTTACAAAGATCTCTTCAAATGCCCGTTAACATTATATGTGAAAGATGAGGAGATTTATATATTTGCCTGAGATGCTTTCAACCCATTTCAAGTGAAATAAAAGACATTAAAAATTTTACAACTGTTTCATGTAAAGTCAAGTATGAACTGAGCCCCTGGTTGAAACTGAAGCTACTTCAAATTCTGTGGAACCCAGAACAAAGCAGGGAGTCGCTGCACAATAATGGCAGTACATGCTACAGCCACCACCCTGCCTGGCAAAACCAGTTTGTGGCCCTGTACTCAATGTCCACTTCTAGTTATGAAGCTTTAAAGAGAGCAGCCACCAGTCCTTCACAGGCCTCACATGGGAAACCGGTTGGATTATACAGAGTTAAGAACCGTGTGACATTAAAATTCAGCACTTCAGAGCAGACAGTAATAGTAAACAACCAGAAAAGCAGCCAAACTCTTGGACCTTCCAGAGGCAGCTGGAGTGCTCACCACTAGCAGTGGCTGCTCTCCTGGTCCAGCAGTGCTGTTCTGAGCACGTGTCCAGGGGCTGCCTGCAGCTGTTCACAGACTTTAGACAAGTGCAGTTTTGATTCCCTGCATTTACAGCATCATTCCTCATGGTAACAAATCACATGATAAGCAATATTTGGCACATAAATCTGCAGTATTTAAATAACACTATGAAACCTGCTTTTAATCAGTTATTAATCACAGTCTTGTGTCTGTAATTGTCCTTCCTACAAAAATAACACACAAACCTTTATGGTCATGCCTTCAAAGCACAAATTTACCAACACTGACATAATAAAAAAGAAAAGAATGTGTTAGAATTCAGCTCCATACATTAGAACCAACAAGTTTTCTCTTTTAAAATAAACATAATCGGGAGGGCAATAGGATTTGGGAACTTTTAAACGTGTTCTTTGTAAAAGTCATTATATACCTTTAACTATTTGTTTAAAGTCTAATTAAGAAGTAGGGGGAGAAAAAGCAACCTCTCTGGAAAGCTGTCCAGCTCCACAATGCTTCACTGTGTACTTTAGTATCTGTGGCTCACATGGCATAGGTAAGCCCTCTTTAGATACTGGAAGACTGCTTTAAGGTCTACCCGGAGTCTTTTCCAGGCTGAACAGCACCAAGTCTCTCAGCCTGTCCTCATATGGAAGGTGCTCCAGGCCTCTGAGAGTCTTGCAGGCCTTCCACTGGACTTGCTCCAACAGATCCACATCTTTCTCATGCTGGGGGCCCCAAAGCTGGACACAGCACTCCAGGTGAGGTCTCACCAGAGCGGAGCAGAGGGGCAGAATCCCCTGCCTCAGCCTGCATCACACTTCTTTTGATGCAGCCCAGAATGCAATAGGCTTTCATATTCAGTTTTTCATCCACCAATTTCCCTTATACCTTCTCTGCAGGGCTGTTCCCAATCCACTCATTGCCCAGCCTGTATCCATGTTTGAGATTGCCCCGACCCAGGTGTAGGATCTTGCACTTGGCCTTGTTGAACTTCATGAGGTTTGCATAGTCCCTCCTTTCAGGCCTATCCCCGTCCCTCTGGATGGCATCCCTTCNATAGGCTTTCATATTCAGTTTTTCATCCACCAATTTCCCTTATACCTTCTCTGCAGGGCTGTTCCCAATCCACTCATTGCCCAGCCTGTATCCATGTTTGAGATTGCCCCGACCCAGGTGTAGGATCTTGCACTTGGCCTTGTTGAACTTCATGAGGTTTGCATAGTCCCTCCTTTCAGGCCTATCCCCGTCCCTCTGGATGGCATCCCTTCCCTCCAGCCTGTCGACCCCACCCCACAGCTTGGTTTCATCAACAAACTTGCTAAGTTGTTGTTGCTTGTACTACTCAAGTACAAGCACTAGTCCTAAACCTAAAATAATATTAGTGAACAAAGAACTCACTGTTTTCTCAGAACACATCACCCCTTTCTCTTGCTGTTAATGTCATCAGGTTGTCTGAGTTGAGCTTGAACTAACAGCTTTATATCCCAAACTCTTCTGTCAGAGGGCCAAGGGGAGAGAACAGATAATGAATAGGCAAATGATAAATGAGTGCGTGGTGGCACTCACCCAGGAGACGGACACAGAGAGGCACGAGCTCACTAAATCCACACACACCAGTATTCTGGATGAGGGAGGTCCTCAGGGGCCATCAGTTCCCTCCTGCCCCCCCAAAGGTATCACCATATGCATGCTCTCAATCCCTCTATACATTGTGCCAGTCCAGCTTCTGCCTGTGCTTTAATTCATTCCTGCAACCCTTTATTCGCTAGTTGGATCTCCTGAGCTGATGGACAACAGGACCATCAGAGCTCCCTTAATTCCCAGGCAGCAACTCAGGACAAAGCAGCACATGCATGTGTCCTCTGAAAATAAAGAACTAGGATACAAACCACACGAGGGGAGTCAGAGGTAATGAGCATGTAATCAGTGCTGAAGGGCACACTGCACACTCTATGACTTTTTTTAATGCCTGCCTTTTACAGCTTTTGTAAATTAACACACTTAGCAGGCTGGTAGCAATCTGAGTCATCTGTAACATAAAATCAATGTATTCAAATGTTAAAAGTAAGTACAAATTTCAGGTTTTAGGAGATATTAGAATTGTAATTTATTTTGCTATTAAAAATATGTCCACTTATCCTATGTAAAAATTCTAATGTTTTATTCAATAAATAAAATGTAGAACTATTATTCATATTACTTTACATTTGGTTTAAAGAACCAAGTCAGCTAATCTCTGGGGATACTGCAAAATCCGATGATTAAGACTGATTTTATTAACACACACAAAAAAGAGAAACATTTCATAAGAGCTAAAAAACCCCAGAAGGATTCAAAACAATTAAAACAGTGGTTTGTTTTGTTAATGACAAAGTAGTTTTAATTCTTATTAAATTTTCCCTTTATGACAAAAGACCAACTTTTTTTATTCAAAAGCAAGTCATTAGAACTGTGAGGACAGAAAGAAATGTACCCTCAACTGAAATTTTACTCGAATTCTTACATTGTTATTTTAAATATTTAGATGTAATACAATGTCTCCAACACATTCCAATCTGGTGCAACTGTGGGCTTCCCCTGAAACAGGAGCTCCTACTTGCCTCCTTCACCCTCACTTCTTTCTTCCTTAGCTTCCTCTCCACCAGACCTGGTAACTGTGCAACCACAAAGTAAGACAGTTCAGCTGACTCATCTGACAGAAGATTTAGTCAGTCTTCTGCCAAACTCCCCAAAAATAAACATTTTTCATCCGACCAGTTGACTGGACTTGCCCCAGGAACAGAGGAAGTATATGAATTGGTATAGAAAGGTAATAGAAATCCACTTCTTCCTACGGGAATGGCAGTTGTACTAGACAGCATCATATCCAGCCACATGCCCAGGGCATAGTTTTAAGCTAAAACTGACCTAATTTCATCTTACCCCCAAAAAAGAAAGAGGGTCCTGACTTCTAATTTGTGCCAGAATAGCACTGGTGCAGGCATGTGATCTGCAAGGTCTGGGCACTGAGCAGAGCCTTAAATGACAAAAAACCTGATCCCCTTCCAACTGGTCCATGTCTATTATCCAGTTAATCATGCTGCCAATAAATGCTAGCAGTAGCATAAAAGAGAGCAGCAACACTTGGTGGGTGGCCAGAGGGCAGACAGAGACAGCCCCTCCAGCAGAAGCACAGACTGAAGGTATTTCCATGCAAAACTGAGGACAAAGGCAATTCTTCCAAGGGCCCAGAGTAAGGTAAGGAAGGAGAGGAGCTCCACTTCGTGAGGCCAACAGGCACGAAGCGGCACGTTTGTTCTTTGTAATCCTTACAAGTCCCTGTGTGATGGATGAATGGTCAGGCACATGTGAAACTTTCCCGTGTTTGAGTGGGTTCTACAGTTTTCACATCCTTCCACTCCCCAGTATTGTTCATTTTCTTCTGACAGTTTAATGAATGACACAGAGTGAACCCACTAAAGCAGCACCACTTTTGCAATAAAGAAATAGGAGTTCTCTTCCTAGCCCACTAATATTTTAATAAATAAATAAAACCAATTGTTTCACCTAAGCTGTTTTTTGTTTTTTCTTCCCATCTTAATCTCATTGTACACTGGAAGGATCTGGAAATCAACTGCCACACAATAACTATACATGCAACATTTGTCCCTTCACCCCTCTCCTCATCAGCTACAAACATCAATTAATGCATTTTAAAAATTACTCTCAGAGTTGCTTTTAAAATATCCTGAAACACTAGATTTCTATTGGACTTTTTCAGATGTATCTGAAAATGTCAATTGGCACAAACAAATATAGACAAATTTACATATTACACTGTATTTGCCAGCATCAAATACAACACAGAAAGCAAAATGGGCTCTGCAACGATGACAGAATGCAAGTAAGGAAAAAAACTGCATTCAAAAAAACAAGTTTTAAAAGTCACAATATACTGTAAGAATGAAACATTTAATTTACATGCGCAATAGACAGAATAGAAATGGTTGCAAGTCTATGAACACTACTTATACCAGCCTTTACAGAAGAATCCCAAGCACAAAACCAGGTATCATCAGAAGAACGCAGAAACCAACATCTAGTAGAATTTCCAAAGAAGCTGCTTCCAACTGCTCTGGACTGTCTCAATTCATTTTCATGACTGTTTCTCCGAGGTCAGGAGCAGAGCCCATGCCAAAGAACATGATCTGTTTCACTAGTCAAAAGGGAGTATTTGGTTTGGGAAGCATCAGGAATGTTTAAGGGGGCATATTTTGGGGCTTTTTGCAGGTTACTACCAGGAAAAATCCAGATTATTGGTCTAGATTACAGGAGAAGAAAGTGATGTGTAACTACTTATAGGTTATAAAGAAGTTCAATGTACATTACTACACACTAAGTTTGAAAAGTAGTCAGCGTTCCTAGCCAGAACCACATAAATGAGAAAGATTCCACATGTTCATCCAAATCAATCTGTACAGAATGTAATCATAACTCCAGAGAAGGAAGCTTGCCTTATCCCACCACTAACTGCATTCAGAATTTCCTCTTGCAGTTTCTCCAGGATGGCCTCACTGTGGGAGGATCTTTGGAATCAGGGATATCCACATGAGAAGCAGACTTTCATACTGCTTGAAAAGTGTGGAAAGATATTCAAGAATACATTCAACAACTGCACGAATGAAGAAAAGGACTCTTACAGCATATCTACACAAAGAATTGCTCTTCTTTGTATTAATTGAGGGTATGAATATACAGTACAAATTCAAACACCCAACAACTACTTCCATGTGCAATGAGCTGAACACTCCAGTATAACGAGCATTATAATTCAGTATAATTTGCATTGAACAAGAATATTCAGTAACACCCAAAAAAGGAGCCAGAGTGTGGCGCAACACGTGTTGTGTCCATTCTGCCTTTTTCCCCAGCAACTTCTCTTGGAAGAAGCATTTTCAGTATCAGTAAAATACAAACTTAAACAAAAAAAAAACCAAACCAACCAACCAAAACAAAACAAAAAACCACAACCCAACAAAAAAAACCACGAAAAACACCCCCTCATACATTTTAACTTAACACAGATTTCCAGGAGAGAGCACATCCCTACTTCACTGTTTGTAGACCACTCATTTACAGAGATGTTCTTCCTACTGGCACAAATCCTGCCAAAACCTGCAACTGAAGATGTTAGGGAACACTGAAGATGTTACCCCTGCCCCACTTTCGGCCAAAGATTGCTTATTGTGCTGCACCAATGGCCATCTGTCCGTGCCTCANATTTGCTTTCTCTGAACATAAGTTTGAGCTATGTACCATCTGTGAACCACCCTGGCTGCTCAACAAGTATCCACGTTGTTCTGCTGCTCTTTGTCCAGCAGACTGAGGAGCAGAACAGAGAACTAGACATAGTAACCTCTGCAATCACCCTACCACAACTTAGAAGGGTTTATTAGCCAGAACTTTCAGGAAGATTAATTTGAAAAAGCTTTTAAAATGTATTAGTTAAACCATAACTAAAGTTTAAAAGTGATTGTAAAATGCTCTTGTTTAATTTACTTAAGAAGTAAATTTAACTTAATTTACTTTAGAATTCACAAACAAAAGTCACTTCCAAAGAAAAGAATCCACAACAGATTTGAATGTGATTGAACTGATAAACTTTTGAAGTCAAATTCATAATATAGAATGTCCATGTAGTAATTTGGAATATTTTTCCTGAATGTTCCTATGTACGCAAGCTTAGAGACTGCTATTCATTTTTTCTGAGACACAAAATGCAGTGAAGAGAGAGAGCTGTGTTTAGCACTGGGCAGGAAGGTAGCTATGAAGAAGTGTGAAGTGAGAGCATTTCAAGTAAGTATTTTTGTAAGGCACTTGCAAAAATGACAAAAATGGCTCTGTTGCCTAGCTCATTTTTCAAGTGAATTACTTAACCAGATGGAAAGCCAAGATATGTGACCTTCTGTGCCAAGTAAGGTCACATATCTGGGTTTTGGAGGGTTTTTTTCAAATAAAGTTTAAAAGTAAAAACTACTCTGAAAAGACAAGCAAAACTTTTTTTGAAAACTAAAGGTGAATGCATTTTCTAAAGGGTAATTTCTTAGGCAATTAGACACACAAAAGAGGTGTAATCTAAAACCACTCAAGAAAATACATGTATGATACCACCCCTGTATTATTGACCGTTCTGATGTGTACTGCAGGCCAAATTCTTCCTTGGCAAGTCACCTCTTAAACATGCGAGAAAAAAAACCCCAGAAAATTACATATACACACATTTTAAATAAGAAATAGCCACGACATAACTAAATTCTTACTCTGATGAGAGCCATGGCATTCGTTTTTAATAAGCCTTAAGTTGTATAGCTAATGCTAGATCCTGCTTCACTTTTCAGCATCTACATTCCCTCACAGCAAAGCCTGCAGCAGATTAGATGGAGGCTTAAACTTACAAATTGAACTGACATTTACAAGTCAGAAGTGACACACAGAAACTCTGCAATTGAATCACTTAGTCTGTGTACACTCCCAGCTGGTTTCAGTAATAGGATACATCAGATTGCAATTTAACATGGAGAAAAAGATTTCTCAGTTGCTACATTCAGGACTTCGTTAAAACACTGGAAAGGTTTTACGAGGACCTGACAGATCTAATACCAAATTTTACAGAAAATTAAGCAAATTTTTAGTGTTTTGGACATGTTTACTTTTAAAGCCCAAAATGGGAAGTGTTATAGAACAACCAGACCTAGTAATATTAGGTAGTACAATCTTCTATAAAGCTTTAAAACCTGTTACAGAGATGTCAGCTATATTACATTATTAAGGTCTACAATCCTGCACACAACTGTAGAAGCCCTGAGTATGTGAATAATCCATCTTTATTTGGTGAGCAAATCAGGAAACCGCTCTCATAGGTACTTACAGCATTGGGGTTTCAGAACCTACTTCTGAGAGGCAAGAGGACAGACTTCTTCCAACACATCAGAAGGTTGTTCAGGTTACAAAGCTCATGTGTGATCAAGGATCTTGTAATCAATGCCACAATCCACCACCAAAAACTCTAATTCTCATGAATAATAAAAGCTGCTTTACATAGTGGGTATTAAGTATTTCCCCCTTAAGGCCTAACTAAGCATCCAAGGAAGTCTCATCCCACTGAAGGCAGCAGCAAGTGTAGAAGGTATTAATCTGTACTAATTTACAGCAGTTTAAAAGCACAGTGGTACAAGCCTCACCAAATGGTAGCAACCAGGGTGTAAGTCTTTCAAAAGACAAAATAGCACAAAGCAACTAAGAGTAAACTAGAAACAGACACCAGAATTTTAAGATATTTTTTCAATCTTTTATTTCCGAAGTAATTAAACCCTCAATGCAAAATGGCCAGGCTAAAACTGTCAAATTATACAGCTGTGTTTATATAACAGCAGCCTCTTTCTCCAGCTACATTTCAAATGGGAAAAGCATACAAATTTTTTTTTTAATCAAAACCAGGCAAAGTATTTTCCCATAAGCTTTCCAGGAAAGTAAACCTCTGACTAAAACCAAACATAAAACTTTCATCGGGAAAGGAGAATATTTCACTAAATTGTGAATATGAAAAAAGACAACATTCAGACATAAAACGATGGAGAAAATTCTTACGTAACTTTCCACTTAGCAGCTACTACAGACTACCACCTATCATAACATGAACATAACATAATTTATTTCAAAAAACTCAACTGATTTCAAGGCACCGGCATTATATTGTGTGCTCTCTACTTCTGATTTTTGTACACTAATCTTCAACATCAGGAACAAATGCTCAAAAAGCATGAGAATTTGTTCTACTCCACAAAGCCACTTTTGTCCACATAACTATGCATGTTTTGTTGCAAAAAAGCAGTAGATAATTTCATAGAATCACAGGATTTTGACAAGTTTGATGGTTTACATTTTTCCAGTATTAAAGACTTTTAGTTTATAAAAAAAATTACTTGGAGAAGGTGGGATGTCTATTTTGAAACAGGTATCACCTTCCTCTAAACTGAAAAAATAAAAAAATACCTGCAACAACAAAGGTTCTGTAAGAAGAAAAGCTCTGAAGTATCTTGTAAAATTATTTATATAAAAACTGAAGAGTAAAATTTGAAACACTCCAGAAACTTTTGCAGAAAATTAACAAACTCAAGGTCTATTTTACCAATTCTTAAATCTTTTAAAATTATTGTAATACACCTATCTGTGTATATTGGATCACTAATAGGTTTAAGTGAGACAATTGTTCTACATAATGTTCTAAATAATGCACCATCTTAACCAACACATTGAAAAAATACCAGTTTTGAAGTGAATTTTCCATTTCAAGATCTACCTTAAAATCTGCTCACAATGTACAGAAAAATGTGGGAGTGAGAATACAGGAGACATCAGACCTGTGGACACTTTAGTCTCACTAACACCTCTTTGCCCTAAAATAGGGCACCTACAATAACAGATGTTTGCTTGCTTTGTGCTGGAATTCTGAAAAGCACAAACAGCCAAAGTTCTAAATTCACCCCCAAAAACTGAAGAAAATAATTGTGTTACAGTTTTCATGCCAACAAAACATGCATAATAAAACACATACACGTTCACAAACACAGAAAAGAATATTTGGAAGTGAAAAGTCATCAGCTAATATCCAGTAAATGTTCGGGTTTCTGTCCCGAATCCCAGCTGCCTTCCATGGATTGCAACCCAGTGTTTCATCCTAACACATTGAGCTGTAGAGCCCGGTGAGGCTGCTGCTTCATAGGCAGCACAACCACCAACGGAGACAGAATGGGCATCGGAATCATTTCCAGATAAACTGTTCCTGTTAGCAATTAAAGGTCTTCTGGGACTGTACAGCTTCATCGGTTTATTTTGCTCTTTTCTACTGACTTTTAGGAAAGATGTTGTAAATTTCCATTTTCTTTTTCCACTGCCCACACAGTATGGATGGAAATCAGCAGACTTGCAGCCTATTTCCAGTTCTGCTATTAAATAATATTCAGACTATGTTAATCCTCATTTTACTAAGACAAAAATGGGAAAAAGAAAAAACCCCAACCAACCAAAAAAAAAAAAAAGGAAAAAAACACTGACTTTACCTGAGCAGCTAGTCCAAATTTGGTGGTTTAGAGGTGGTTTCACTTCGAGACACTTACTGGCAAATTCCAACTAGTTTAAGAATTTTACCTAGCTAGTCTGTCAATTTTCTGGCAAAGCTTAACTAGCTACCCACGGATGCATGCGGGTAGCAATGTGATGTTATTCCTGGAAAGTCTATTTGTAAGGTCCACATTTCAGAAGTGCCATCACTCATCTTCAGACAATTCAATACGCAAATTCTGCTTTCTGTGACATCCCTGCAATAATTTTGACTTGTACAGGGATTGCTGTAACCAAAGTATTTTACAGAGCAATCTAATTTTTATAAATACATCAAGTAAAATAGTATATTGATATCATCTCCAAAATAAATAGGATACTAAAGTACTGATTTCCATGTAAGTGGAGACTCTTGTGTTTGAGTATTTTGACCAGAAAGGCTTAGCCTAACTTCACAGGCATGACTTAAAATACAATATACAATTCCATTAACCATTTTGAGAACTTACATAGCTTCCAATCACTGGGCATCACAAAATGTTTCACTTTTTGAGTGAGCTTCAGGATATCCCTGTTAAAGCATGGTGCTAACAGCACCAAGGTCGTGGGCTCAGTCCCTGTATGGGCCATTCACTGAACAGCTACACTCAATGATCCTTGTGGGTCAACTGAGAATATTCTGTGAATCTGTAATTATTTACTCCATATTATACCTACAAAGCCCAGGTACAGAAACCTTCACTAATTTGTCTTTGATGACACAGGATGTGACTGTCAGATTCATACACACAGGACTTGAAACTTCTAGTTCCGTACTGAAAAAGCCTTTCCACTTTTTCAAAGATGAAGATTTAAGCAATATTTGGTAAAACATATTTAAATCTTGAGCAAATGTTTTCTAAAATCCATCAACGCATGTAAATACACTACTTTATACTAGGAAGACTTCAGAATGTATCTGTTATTGTCATGCAAAAAGGACTGAAATACGAAAAAGTCTGTTTAAAGGAACAATAAAATTTACAACTACAAGCTTCTCTTCTGTACAGAAAAAAAAGTTGAGCAGCCATTCAAGATCAGTGAATTTTAGTCAGTGTCTTCCTCCACAAAGAATGGCTGAAGTCCTAAGAGTAAAATTTGGGAGAAGTCAAATTCTGCAGAACTGGCTCCAGCCTTCCCAGTAAATACCCAGCTACCTTTCCTTTTGCATAGTAGCATCTCTAATCACTCCTACTCCAGCATCTTCATTCCTTTATACCACACCAAACTAATGTGTGTCCTTGAATTTCACTCCTACTTGCTACAAGCAAAATTATCCACCTGATGTTTTAACATGGGGAATTTTCTCTTACCTATTATAATTCCTGCAAGCCAGATTGCTTTATCTGGTAATTCCCAAGGTGCAGTCTTTATTTTAAGCTCTGGTAAGAAAGAAATTTTTATCACCATGTCCACAACTGCTAGTCAGGAATGATTAGTTTCACAGCGTTCAGACCTTGCCACATCATTTGAATGCACTATACAATGGCACATTCAGAATGATGAGCTTCTTCAGCCAGTACATCCACTGAAAAGAGTGGTCAGTGATTCAGCCCTCCTAGCCTAAATGCACTCTCCCTTTTATGGTTTTTCATAATCATTATTGCACATGGATATCTCTTGGAATTAGGTAACGTATGCATGTCAGTGCAAATCTATCATATTTTAAATACTTTAAATAAAAGGCATCAATTAAAGTTAACATGGAAAAATGATAAATAAAAAGGCAACATGGTGGAGAAATATAGTGACAGAATCTACAATCACAAACTTCTAACCTTTCTATAATGTTTAGATTAGGCTGCAGCTCAGCAAAAACTTCAGAATGTTTCTTTTAATTTTCCCCTTCATGTAACAAACAGTTGAGTCTCACATACAAAATTAGGTATCAAACCATGTTTTCTCCAAAATAAGGATACTGCTATCAAAAGTGATACTTCAGGTAAGTGTTATAAAATTTGTTTCCACTTAAAAGTATTGTGGCAATATTTAAGTAAGACTTTGACAATCCATTTCCATTCAATCATACTTGAATATCAAATTTCTGTATAATAAATAAGATGAGGCATTTTCCCCTTACATATTTTAATAACTTAAAATATGTCTTTCTAGGTTCTTATACTGCAAACACAGTTCACCTAAATGCCCCCTTAAATATGTGTTAACACAGAACAAGAACAAACCAAGACCTGACTTACAAAACAGTAAATCTTCTGTCCTGTGCTAAACCCCTGCAGTTCTCTGCAGGCTTTCTACAACCTTCCTTGGTGTCCTAGGCCACAGTGGAGCCCACCTCACACTAAGAGGTGATGCAGAAACCAATGCAGAAACCAGTGAAGCCTCTGAAGTCCAGCCACCAGAGAGAAAAATATGAGCTTCCTGTATTTAAACTGTCTCTCTTTCAGAATGTCATTGCTGGAATTCTTTTAAGACTTTAACTTTAAAAGTCCTTCTCATCTCAACTTTGCAAGTTTATTTATGTGTGTACACATAACATCATTTCCCTAAAGCCTTCAGTTCTGTCATTTCAGAATTTCCACTAAAAATTCACCAGGACTGAAAGCTTATAGCTTTTAGCCACGCAAAACAGCACTGTGGTTTCTTGTCTCTACTAAAAGCATGTGTTACAACTGTATTTCCAATTCTGCAAGTCCTAGTAAAGACGGGAATAAATTAAACTGCTTTATCCAATTTACATACAAATCCTGTATTAAAAACTTCGACTTGAGCTGGCAAAGTAAAAAAATATGACAGAAGCTATTGAACAAATTCAGGCTCCAGCTACAGTCAGGTAAATCTGCAGTAACAGCTCTGAAACAAATAAAGTTACCATGGTGTAAAGTCTGAAGTAGCTGGGAACAGAACTTGATCACCTGGAATTTACTCACTTCACTAAACCTAAAGCCCTGCAAAGGTCAAACAATGTATAACTACATAATTTGTGAGAAGAAATGCCTAAAAACCCAGGACACAGAGGTGAAATGAGGATAAATGCTTTGCTTCCATACTGAACTTTATGGCTTTTGTTAATCTAAGCCAGGCCATGGATATTGCTTTAATATGCTATCAATATTTTCAGTGTAAAATTACATTCATTTAAAAATAAGGCATGATTCATATGGAATTCGCATGGAATTTTAAAGTAGATTGAATATTACAGCCAGATGTATAAACCTTTAAACAACTTCAGTTGGGATTTCTTTTTCCATATAATAAATGTAATTGTTGCAACTATGGACTGTGAACACTTGAATACTTTAATATTTGTTTCTGCATCTAGTTTATGTATTTCATAGTAAACACTAAGAGACTGAACCTGCTAAAAAGCGTGCAGATGAGTCATAGCAGTAGTCTCTTCAAGGCTAAGAAGCTTCTGTAGAGTTGCACTTGCACCTTACATGGAGCAAAGCATACCTAAGGAAAAGGTATGTGAAAAACAACTTAAAACAACTATCAAAATTACAGAGAGTACATGCTTACATGAATGTTATCTAAAATAAAAATGAAACCTCAATTAGGCTTCAGAATATTACTTGTAAGTATGCAAAATGAAACCCCCACTAAATGCCATTATCCCATTATGTTAGCCCTGGAGCATACTTGCATTCCGAAGCTTCCAGTCGAGAGGAGCCACATGCAAGTCCCAAAGCAAACTTCAGTTAAACTTTAAAAGTTCGCCTCTTTTGCAGAAGATAATGCAATTAACACACATGCCTCGAGCCAGCAATCACCTCCTGTTCACCTGAAAGGCGGGTGTGGAGAAGCTTCGGGAGAAGGAGGGAAGGGGCTCAGCTCCGTTCCTTGCGCTAGCAGGTGCCGGTCGGAGCCTACCCGGGCCCCCCGGAGAAAAGCGAGGCGCCGGCGCTGGGAGCGCAGCGCCTCCCGCTGCCGGGGCGCGGCGGCCGCTCGGAACGGGCACTGCGGGGCGGCCGAGTCCCAGCGCCCGCCCGCCGCTCCCTACCTTTGCCTGGCCCCGGGTTTCTCCTGGGTGCGGGGCGGGCGCACTCCGGCGGGGGGGGGGTATCCCACGGGAAGGCGGCCGGGGAGCTGCTGCGAGTCCCCTGTCTGCGCTCGCCTCCTGCTGCCCTCGCAGCTCCTCCCTCTGCCCCGTCGCGCATCTGCCTCCCGGCCCGGGGGCTGTCTGCGAGCGCAGGGACCGGGGGTGCTCGGCCGCCGAGGCCGCTGCCGGCGGCCGTCCCGGGCGTGCAGCTGCAGGCGGCGCTGCCGCCGCCGCCTCCCACAAAGGGCAAATTCATTTTCCACGTCCCGAGCACGGCGGCGGAAGGGCTCGGTGCCAGGTGGGTCCCACCGCTACCGGGAGGCTGTGGGGGGAGGACCTCGCTCGGGAAAGAAAAGCTTCTTGTCTTCTGGAAAACGTCGAATTATATCATGTCAGGACGATAAGTTATTACCAAGATCACTTTACACTTTTAGAAAGCCACCGTGTTTTCGTTTTTCTCATTCTTGGTTCTTTGGTGGTTTTTTTTTTTTTATATAGAGGTTGCCAATACCTATACACAATGTGTGTGGAAAACCACCAGTTTCACTTTGTAGCACAACTTGATGATGGGCTAGGTGCAAACTCCTCCTAGGGCAAAGTAGCCCCAGCAATGTTTTCCATTTACAACGAGTTCAAAAATGTGTAATTGTAAATGAATTGTACAAAACCTTATAGACCTGTCAAGTAGAAATTTACAGACTCAAACCTTTAAGGCATAGATGAATGGACAGTGTTTCTTTTTCCAAAGTGTGAGTTACATACCATTTGCATAGCTCGCTGGCACATCCACACACTATTCATCGCAACGCTCTCCCAGGGTAGCAGGAGGCCGGTAACTGAGTGAGCATTCACCGCCGGTCAGATTCTGTCCTTGCCATGCTTTGCTCTGGAAACCATCCTGCGAACACAGCTCGATAGTGAGAAGCATGTGGGACACTAAAGCAAGGGCCCTTTTACACCTCTTTCCTTGGTGTCAACAGCAGAGTTTTATTGGGCTGTCACCTGCGGGAGCTACATGTCATCTGTGCAGGGTTTCCAGGCTCCTCCTGTAGATCTAAATATTGGATCTAGCAGTAGATCTAAGTACTTCATCGAACATACAAAAGCTGTGCATGCTTTGACTGAACATAGAGTTGTAGGTGTTACCAAACACACAGAAAGCAGTAATTTTCAAAGCCTGCAGAGTAAGATTTGACTTCATGGTAACTTGAAGGTAAACAGAAATCCCCACACAGAGCTCAGACACAGAAAAGTGTGCCTTTATATACTACTTTGATTCATTGTCTATCTCTGATGTTTCTTAGTACTTTACAATTTTGTTGAATATTGCACATACTTACCCTGAATCATGGCATAAAAAGGGATTTCTAAAGTATAGTGAAACTGTTTAGATTGATTAATATCCATTACATATTTCATGTTTGTGAGTATTTGTATTTACAGGGACATCTCTTTAAGCTTCTTAAGAGTCAGACATGACAAGTGTGGATGATGCAATAGCGTGGTAATCCTGAAACACTTATATGGGGTATAAAAAAGGAAATGAATGCAGGATGCAGGACCCCCTTAGGAAACACTGTGCAAATTGAGTGTTCTTATCAGTCAACAAATGTAAAATACCTTGCACAAATATGCAGTGAACACTTGGAGATTCTCAGCTTATGTCATTGATCACAGCATAACTGCATACTACTCAAATAGTTTTCAAGTTCTCGCCTTTTAAATTGTATTAATTAGCACAATTATTGGTTCATATTTAGATTCCTGCTTTCAGCAGTGATTAAATAACCCTTAGATTCAAAAGCTGTACACTGCTCCTAATGTTAATAAAGATGTACTTGGCATTTGCACAGAATTTTCTCAGAATTTCACAGGCCAGGCATTTTGACATTTCTAGGAAACATGTTGTCACGTGACAGTTAAAAAAACCCTGAAGTGTGGACACACACACACATATATATTTATATGACTCATACAAGAATGCAAAGCAACAGTACCTACATTACTAAAAAGTAGCATCCCATCATTTGTTGCTGTGGTATTTTACTCTACAGATAAAATTCCAAATGAGAGGTACTTAGCGTCTGATGCAGGGCACTTTCTCTGCCATCCACAGAAGATGGCACTACTTTTCTGTAGTTCTGCCCACAGCAGACTTGCTGGTTTCTGTGCTGATGGCAGGACACTGCAGTAACAGGTCACTTTGGAAACAAAATAAAGGCACCCTGGGGGACTTTGTATACCCTGGGAAGCCTACATTTCTGCTCCCAAAAGCTTCTCATACATTGTTTTATGCTCTATACTGAGAGCCAATAAACATTGCTTGCTAATACAAGCTGCTCTGAACTAACTGAAAAGAGCTGTTTATATTAATTTACAGCAGCTGGTGACCATGTTTAAAACTGCACTGCCTGGTGCACTTCTGCGTAACATACAACCTTGTAATGTATGCTTAAACATGCAGCTGCCCCTTTTTACAGCACTCTCAAACTGGTTTTCACCAT
Source organism: Edolisoma coerulescens (assembly GCA_013397115.1). Classification (NCBI taxonomy): domain Eukaryota; kingdom Metazoa; phylum Chordata; class Aves; order Passeriformes; family Campephagidae; genus Edolisoma; species Edolisoma coerulescens. The sequence continues at coordinate 1,532,504 of VWZW01006279.1, forward strand.
TTAATGCTATTGAGCTATGATGTCTAAGAAACATACCCTTTGAGATCTAAAAGTGAGCCCCAGCTAGCTCCAGGATAACTGTGTTTTATAGAACTGGTGTCTGCAGATGGAGCTAGCTGTCAAAACCCAGTCCTAATGTCCTAACATTAGGACTCTGACAGAAGAGAAGCAGCCTCTCTGTGATGGAATAAGGAGAGCAGGCTATAGGAAGCAGCTCTCAAGAACCGCTTAGAATACTTATCCCATTCCAATTTGTCCTTCTTCCAGGACCAAGGCTTTTAGGTTGTGTTTAGAACCTTTCATTACACTGTCTAAACACCTTAGATAATGCTAGTATTTTATGCCTGTATAATTATCTCATCCAGGTCTTTCAAATCTCAGCTGAAATCATATAATTAGGTGAACTTCATCAGACTGGTAGAAGGCAGCAATATATATAGAAGTGTTGATACAGCAAAGCATCCCAAAGCAGTATATTGAGAATGAGCATTCTTACTCATAGTCAATATGGGAAGATAAACCAGTTTCAATCTATTTCCTTGTACTTAGCAATTTCCCTTTAAAACATATCTGAATTTTCTTTTCAAATTGGTCCCCTCTCCCAAATTCTAGCTTTGCAGATTTTTTCTGAAATGTCTTCTTAATCTGTATGATCTCAGTCTTATCTGGGAGATGCAACAACCAATTATTACTGTTAACAGCATACTGAAACTACTCCATAAACTTGTAAATCAAAAAGATACTATGAAGGGCAGAGAAGGTTCCAAAAAACACAATCAAGAGAATTATAACTGTTGAAGTTCTGCTGGAGAAACCTGGGACAAAATGAATCTTACCTGCACTAAGTATATCCATTCCTAAAATACTGGATTCAGTTTATGTTTAAGGGTCTGTCAGCTACTAAAGTGGTATGACTTCACTAAAAGGACCAATGAAACCATTATCTTCTATTTCTCCTCAAGATGAAGGTGCATCTAATATGGTATGTGTAGAATACCAACATATGTGATTCAGTTAGGCAAGTCATCCCCATTGGGTAAATATATTCCTCTTTACAAAATGACGATCTAATTTGTCATCACAACCTGAAGCACAGCCTTTGGATGTCTTCTGTCACAATTCTGAATTAATCCAAACCTATTCATTTTATGGGAAGTAGTTCGTTGTCGTCAAACATCTGTCTTGTGCCATTTGTGTAGCCCATGGCTTAATGATATTTTTGTCTCCTTATTGTGTGCTAACAGTAAGCTTGTCTAATTATGTGTTGTTGGTAAATAATTTACATTTTCCCTTTTAAAACGACCACCATCTGTGATTGCACCAGCTTTAAAAAAGCTTTAAAGTCAGGAATCTGCATCTCTTGTCCTGCCTAAATTGGGCAGTGATTAATATACACTCCCCAGACTTTCCTTTTGTACACGGTATATAAATCGTAGTATTTACTAATACCTTTATCCTACATATTGCCCACAGCAGCTGTGGATGCCCCATCCCTGGAAATGTTCCACACCAGGTTGGATGGGGGTCTCAGCAACCTGGTCTAGTGGAAGGTGTCTCTGCCCACAGCAGGGGGATTGGCACCTGATGACCTTTAAGGTCCCTTCTAACCCAAACCGTTCTATGATTCTAAATATTTTGTGGCATTTGTGTTGCACATATTTCCTGGGTTTGCTACCAATTCTACGGGACGACGCTTTACCTGCATCTAAGATGAACAATTCACAGGCGTGTGACACTCTTCTCGTTTCCTCTCTTTTACTGTCCCTTCACCTGGTCCCTCCCAAAGTAAGAGCCACATACCTACAGCTCCTCACACTAGCCAAGAAGCTGCTCTTGGGACAACGCGGCTTTGAGACAAGTCGCCGGCACTGGCTAGTTCGGACTGCTTTCCTTCTCCAACACACCGTCTGTGTACTCCCGACTCCTGCTGCAGGCACGTGGAGACCAGCCTGGCTTCCTCTCAGGCTCCAAGATCAAGTCTTAAACTTAAGAATTAAACTCAGGCCACAGCGCTGGGAGTCGGACTGTCTCTCGGCTCTTTCGGGGGCCGCCTGTGACCCTACATTTTGCAGGAGCAAGGAGGCGTCCTCACTCCTCAGCCGTTCCCTCCCGTTGGCCGCAACCCCTCATCCCGCCGCGGCCCGAGCGAGAGGCGGCCCTTGCAGCGGCGCGGGACCGCCCAGGGCCACATCCCGCCCGCGCCGCGACCGCAGGCACGCGCGCCGGGATGCGGTACACGGAATCACGGCACGGAACGGGCGCTTTGGACCAGCCCCCGCGGGGAGGAGCCGCGCCTGGAGTAAAACAGACGAAGTGGGAAGAATGCCACGTTCCTGGGAATTGTTCATCGTAGGCGCGCGTAAAGCAGTCATGTAGAACTGGTAGTAAAAGTAGGATATATGCGTAACACAAATACTACAAAATACTTAAAAACGTAGAACGGCTTGGGTTCTTAGAGACTCAAGAAGGGACCTTGAAGATCACCTAGTCCCAACCTACCTGATGCAGGCAGGGACACCTTCTACTAGACCACGTTGCTCAGAGCCCCATCCAGCCTGGTGTGGAACACTTCCAGGGATGGGGCAGCCACAGCTGCTCTGGGCAACCTGCTCCAGAGGTATTAGGAAACACTACAATTCATATACTGTGTACATGAAAAGTCTGGGGAGTGTATATTAATCACCGCCCAATTTAGGCAGAATAAGAAATGCAGATTCCTCATTTTAAAGCTTTTTTTGAAGCCAGTGCAATTACAGGCGGTGCCAGCTTTAAAAGGGAAAACGCAACGTCGCGCCCCTCACATTGCCCGCCCCCCCTCGCCCTCAGCGGGAGCGCGCGCCCCCCGCCGCGCGCGGCCTGACGTCACCGCGGGCGGGCGCGCGTGACGCGCACCCTCTCCAGCCCTCCCCTGCCTTCCGCGCGCCGGCCGGGCCACGGGCGCTGATTGGCCGCCGTGTTCCCGCTTCCTCCTCGCCGCCCGAGAACCCGCCATTTTGAAAACCTTGTTGATTCCGGGAGGGAGGGAAGGGGGAGAAGGAGAGGGAAAGAGTGGTTGTCGGCTGCGGGGCTGCGCCGCGGCGGGGGGTGTGTGTGTCGCTGCGCCCGGACCCGTCTCGTCCTGCAGTAACTGCCGTCTTCAGCTGCTGCCGCCGCGCCTGAGGAGGGAGCCGGGAGCCGGGGCTCGAGCTGAGGTGGGTCCCGCCGCCATGGCCGTAACGGCGCCCGAGAGCGGTCCCGCCTCGCCGCGCCCGGGCCGAGCGGGGACGGGCTGTGACGAGGAGAAACGAAACGCGGCCGCCGCGCCGCCGGACTCCCGTCCCGCACCGGGGACACGCCGTGTGCGGGGCGCTTGTCACAGGGGCTCCCTCCCTCCCGGCCGCTGCCCGAGGTGTTTCCTGGGTGCTGCGGTGTCCTGCGGCGGGAGCGGGCGGAGCGGTCCTGCGTCCGGCTGGAGCGAGGAGGCGATGGCGCCTTGGCCGCCGGCGCCACCGAGCGCTGCCCGTCGCCGTCGCTTTGCCCCGGCATCAGCTTCCAAGTCGGGAAGGAGGGGGCAGGTGGAGGGTTCGCGTCTGAAAAGCCCCAGGCGAGGGCGGGAGACCGTCTCCCAGTAAAAGTCGATCCCAGAACCCTTTTTCCCTAAGCCAAACGTCGTCACGAACCCAGGTGGTGAAAAGCTGAGAAGTCTCTAACTTTCCTTTTCCTCTTCTGTTCCCATTGAAAGGGGAAGGAAAGACCTTATAGTGCTTCCCTTGCTTTTACTTATGCTTTCAAGGAAAAGTCAGTAATTGCCGTGAAAATGCCCGATTACTTACTACAAATTAAATACTGGTAGTAATACCCTGAAAGATACTTTTTTTTCCTGGTGCCTTAGCCAGGAAACTACTTTTCCTGTACTATTAGTAATAAATATTAACTCACGTTTTCTGTCATTTGGAACACCACTAATCTCTGGCACCTGCTAATACTGCATATAAGCAGCGGATTTAAATGTTACTTATTGCACCTGATCTCTTGCAGATAAATATTTGCTTTAATATTGCAAAAAAAAAAAAAATAGTTAATTATGTGAAATTTTTTTTCAGATTTAAACGGTGAAAATTTTTGAAAGCTAGAATTTTAAAAAATGAAACGTATGGTTATCTTGCTTTATTGGATAGACGTTTTCTGTTAGTAGGGAAATGGTACATGCATAACTAAGATATGCTAAGTATGAAGCTTTTATTCCTTTTTGTTGTAGATCTACAAATTAAAACCGGGAAGTATTTTCATGCCCAAAGATGCAGCAGCTGTCTGAATTATGAAAACAGTGTTAATTCTTTCCTGAATTGCTTGCAACTTTTTTTTTTTTAATTTTTCTGTTCCCATTTCCCATTTAAATAAGTAGCTTGTTTAAGTTACTAGGAAACTTGCATGCATAGTTAACCATGATCAGAAATAAGTATTAAGTTTATAGCAGGGTGCAGTAAAATGCTGATATCTTAAAACACTGCAGTTTTTAATAGATAACAGTATCAGCTGCTTTGAGTAGGTGTTTCCGAATGCTTCACGAAAGCAGCTTGAAGACTTGGGTGTGAAAAGAATTTATAACCTTTTAGAGTGTTCTTAACCAGAGTAGCTACAGAATGGATGGCAGCTTCTCCTGAAAAACTGTATGTATTGTGTGTATGCAGAACACCTCAGTGATTAGAGAATGTGAACAATCAGTACCAGCACGTTACTTCTACAAGATCATTTTTGAAAGCAAGATTCCTATGTTTTTCATGGATGTTGTTCTATTGATGACGGTGTCCCCGACTCTTTCTACAGAAGCATACACCATGTCTTCTGTTGATTCATCAAAAGAAGATACAATGTCATCAGAAAAAACAGATGAGAAACAACCTGAAACCGAAAACAAAGCTGAGGAAAGTGATGAAGATGAAGAAGAGGAAGAGGAGGAGGAGGAGGAAGAAGAAAAGGGTACTTGTTTTTCCATTGAATAAGTTTTTCTTTAATGAATGCCAAGCTACTGAATGCAGTCTCCTGTGATTTCTGGCTAATTGTACAGTTATTGAGGAGATTCCATGGTGCATCTGTCTCTGTATCATATCATCTATTATGATAGCTTCCCAGTAGGGTTTGCTAGGCAACGCTAAAAACAGTGGTGGTGATTTATCACAGAAAAGATTGAAGGAAATGCCAGCATTGTGGACTTCTATTTTAGAGATTTTGTTGTTGTTGTTGCATAAATTTTTCGATGATTATAGGCGGTAGTGTCCCTTATCAAATTATTTTTTGCCCGTAACACTCTGAAGTGGTCTGTGTTTGCAAAAGAGAAGCTTTTAAGTCTGCAGTAGTTTTGGAAACAATACAGATATCTTTGCTTAACTACAGTGAATTGATTTTCTGGGTATCCAAATTTAATTATATTCGGTCAGCGGAAATTCCAGGAGACTAATTTTGGCAATAAAAACTTGTGGCAATATGATAGGATGAACAAGCAAGGCAAGTTTTTTGTTGTGGCATGTAATTGAGGAGGGTAGTCAAGGAGTACAAAACAGGATGAAGGAACTACTGTGCAAAAATGTTAATTTCCATTGTGGAGTCTCCAGGCATCTGTTTTCAAAAGGAAGGCATTTGTGGCGATAGAGCTGTGATGTGGCACAGTGAAAACCAACTCACTGATGCTCTTGGATCCTTGAAAGAGATGAAGTTTGTCTTTAGGAAAGGTTGTAGAAAGAAGACAGATTATGCTGTTTAGAAAATAGCAGAGTAATTGGAATTGGATTTTCAGAAACAACTTTCTTGTGAACACACAAGTATGTTTTGCTCTGATTTTGGCAGTCACACACTGGTTTTGATAATGTTCATACAGGTTTTGAAGCTGCTTTCATATGTTAAAGCCAGGACAGCCCATCTATTTAACTCTAAGGACAGTATTACTTGAGGTCAAGTATTTTAGGATGAAATGTTTAGGTGAAGCTTTAGCTTTTTCTTCTGGAGTGGCATCATTAAATTAGTGATGTGCAGGGTGTACATGAAACAATCTAAATATATTCATTAGTAAGCAGTTCTAGAATTACTGGGAATAATATTCTTGTGGTGTTAGTGACACTCGTATTGTGCCCTGCAGAGTGCTTCTCTGCGTAGCCCTGGGATGTGTAGTACAGTCCCACTGCACTTGTGCTTCTGCCTCTCCTGCTGAAATGTGTGGTTCCTCCAGTCCAGTAGTGGGAAACAAATCTGTGTGCAGGCATCCTGGATGCTGCTTTTGCCCATCTGGTGGTAGTATTCTTCTTGAGAGTGCTGTGTATGGAGCTGTGTGCATAGGGACTGCAGCATCCAAGGGGGAGAATGTGCAAACAGTGTCAGTTTTGTACCTGAAAAAGGCAGTGAAAGGAGAGAAGGATGGATTTCTGAAAGGATGGGTAGTCCTGCAGTCTTCATCGTGGGTGAAGTTACCTTTAGGAAATGTCCAGTCTTGTCTTCATGGTTACATTGGATACAGGACTGTGGTTAAGAACTAGTGAGACTTCTAGTTATGTACATGCAGCTCCATAGAATCAGTTTGGCTTATTAGCCAAAGGTCTGAAAGTGTCATAGTACCTGGTTCTATGATCATCCGTTTTTGGTTTGCTATTTCAAAGGGTGTTGTGTTCCCTGTCATTTCAGTCAAATCTGCAATGAAGAATATTGTGTTTAAAGAAACTGTCTTTTGCAGAAAAGAGTCTCATCGTTGAAGGAAAAAGGGAGAAGAAGAAGGTTGACCGACTGACCATGCAAGTGTCCTCACTGCAGAAGGAACCTTTTACAATTACACCAGGTAAGCTTGACTTCTCACTTAAGAATTGTGAGTGTCGGGAACGATAATGAAATCTCTAAAAAGATGAAATTACTAATTTGTTGTAGATGAGACCTAACTTATGAGTCATGATCCTTTTAAAAATGATAAGACTATTATATGAAAACCCTCTTTTATTCTGTAGCATCAGTTTAAACCATAAAAGTTACATGATGTTTAAACTTACTTGAAATAGGATCTTCAGTCCCTCACCACTACTGACAAAGGCAGGAGCAGCTAGAATAGAAAGAAGTGCCAGATCCTTGTGCCCTGATCTAAGTCGTATCAAGTAAGGCAGGTAAAGAGCCTGTCAGAATTCCCATATGATAGGAAAAGGCCTGCTTAATGTCTGACCTATTATAATGTCTAATGCTATTTTTAAGTAACTTCTTTGCTTTTTAAAAAGAAACACTAGAAACTTTAAGTTATAAACACATAGGTATATATGAATGTGATGAATAGCTTAATTGATTTTAATTGTTCCAGGAAAAGGACAAAAACTCTGTGAAATTGAGAGGATACAGTTCTTTCTGAGTAAAAAGAAGACAGATGAACTTAGGAACCTGCACAAACTCCTCTACAACAGGCCAGGCACTGTAAGAATTTCAGTCTTGTATATCCATTAGTTCTCATGTGTAGTGAAAATGTTTGTAGTGTAGTTTTTTGCATTTGCACATATGGATCTATTTCTTAAGTGCCATTTATTACAAACTACTTAGAAAATGGGTATTTGCAGGACCAGTTAAGCAAGTCTCTTCCTTTTAACACCTATAAACTCTCTTCCTATAAAAATCCTGTGGCAAGGTGTACTAAATCAAAAGTCTCTTGAATGTAGATTTTTTTTTTTTTAGTGGGGGAATGGTGGATTACCTGACAAGGATGAGTTGGAAATAATTTATGGTTCACATGCTAAAAGCTGCTGACATGCAGATGACACTCAAAATACTCCATGTATTAATACACTGCTGCTTACCTACTATTTTCCTCCCTTTGTTTGCACAAAGCAGTAGAAAGATAAATGTGATTAAAATCACTACTAAGATTTTATATATAACAATTTTCCTAAGAGAATTAAAATATGATCTTGTCCACTTTGTATTTAAGGATGACACTTAAAATATAATGGCAAATCTTTCTTGGAGTGGTTTATGTATCAATGATTGGGCCTTAAATTTCAGAATAAATTCAACCTGTTTTCCTTTCTAATGGAGGCAGAATGTGAAATTAAGGTTGATTAAATTGTACTATTTCTTTACATTTACTATAATTATTGGAACTTTTTTTAATGTATTTGTGTATTTTGGAGACTTGAACAGGTAGCATAGAAACCAGGAACTGAATAGTATTAGTACAGATGCGTGCTAGCTCTAATATCTCAGACCACTGCTTCCAATGCAGTGTTTGTTGAAATGGCAAAGAATGATCTGTTGCCACAAATATTCAGAAAAAGAACATATAGTTTGGACTGAAACCATACTGATATTTAATCAGAGTTTTTGGGAACTCAGAATGCTGTTTAATATAGTGAAGGTCAGAACTTGTCTTGTATGCACCTATTTGTATGTGCTTTTAATTGTAATTAACATTTTTAATAAAACATACCAGTACCACCTGCAAATTTTCTTTAGGTGCTGGACAAAGCTCTTTGGAAAAGGAGCTCAGCTTTGGTAAAATTATAAACTAATGGAGAAATGGCAGAAACAAAATTTGTAGGAGTATTGAAAGCAAGTTCAAACTATTCTTGATAGAGTGACAAAGATCTCAGAAGATTGAAGATCTGGGGTTATCTTTTAACTTCAATTTTTTTTTTTTGTAAAAGCAGACGAAGTGAAAACAAAGGACTTAAGTACGTTTCTGATCTTGATGGGAGCGCTTTTCCCATTATAAGGGTGTTGCAATGGAAGTTCAGCCCAGATCGGATGTCAGGTGTAATGGCAAAAGTTGTAACTTGGGTGATATGTAAATCCAAAAGTCAGTCCTGCTAAATAAAAGGTTCAAAAATACAGTCATGGTCCTATGTAAGACTTCAGAAAAGCTAGTAAAGCAAATCTACTTTAGCAGATTATAGAACAAAAAATAAAATTCCCTATTTTGTAACAAATTACATGATACGAATCATGCAAGTGTCTTCATAATGTTGTAGTTTTGCAAACCTGTAAATCATTATGCAGTACATTCTAAATGAGCTTAAAATAGCAGGTGACTTTGTCTAGTAAGTTATTAAAAGTACTACAGTCACAAGAAGTTGAAATTAATTGTTGTAGTTTGTCTGTCATGAGATAAATAAAGGCGTAATCCATGTAGATTATAACTTAAAAGGTGTAGCTTTGTCAACAGAAAGCTGTGTGTCAGAAGAGATTTTTCTTGTATTAAAGATTAGCAAATGTAATTGAATGAAATCTTTTAAACTGCTTGCAATGAAAAGTAATCTGTGTGCTCTGTTCTAGGTTGCATCCCTAAAGAAGAATGTGGGTCAGTTCAGTGGGTTTCCATTTGAAAAAGGAAGTGACCAATATAAAAAGAAGGAAGAAATGTTAAAAAAGTAATGATCTCTTGATACTTAACATAGCTTGACTCATGCTATGCACTCTATTTTTTCTTTTTTTTCTTCCAGAGTTTTACTTGAGAATAAATTTAAACTGTAAGCCAGGTGGCTGTTTTCTAGAGCTGTACAATTTTCTTCTGAGTTCATTTTTATCACACAAGCTGGTCTCTTAAGACAGCTTGAAATGTATTAAGAATTAAATTGTGATCATTTTATTAACAATTCCTGCATTCCTGGCTTTAACTATTGCATGCTAACTAGCAGATTCTTCTGCCAAGTGAAAGTATTATTTCCACAGGACAAGCATAGTGTTGTGATCACATTGTACTTTATTCGTGGTGCAAACCTGCATCCTTCTATGCCTCAAAACCTTCCTCCTTCAGAGTCAAAGCCATTTCTGCTTATTATATATTAAACATACTAGAATTGCTGTAGCAACTAGTCTCGCAAACTTTTTTTTTCATTTTTTACTGTCTTCTTTCATAAGCTGCTTTTCCATCAACATGAGAAGCTGCCGCAACTTAGTTTTGGCTGGACTGAAAGTGTTTAAAATGTCCTTGCATATTTGTGTAGCTAGTTGTAACAAATGAAAGACCTAATAACATCTACACAATATATTCTAACACTGGGGGTTTTTTAGTGCCTTTTTGTTGACAGCGGAAAGGCTTCCAGAATTTGGAATTTCCAAATTTTTCTTCTTTAGATATGAAGTTTTCCAGGAGTACAGCTTGTCAAATACATGGGAATCCACAAGACAAACTCAGTCTTCTGATGGGAGTTTTGACCATTTCCCATGGGTTTAATTCGATAATTCCCCTTATCAAAAAAAAAAAAGTAATTTTGTACATTTTTTTTTCGTATTTTCCACATAAAACAAGTGCTAGTTTAGTCCTCAGGAAATACTCTGAAAGCTGGTTGCATTGGGTTGCACATGAAGGTACAGAGCCCTGCGTGCTTGCGTTACTGTGGTAGCTTCTGCTACTGTTTGTAGCTGTGTGTGGAACAAACTGTTAATCAGTTTGTTAATTTGTTCTGCCTCTGTGGTTGATTTCTGCCCAGACTGTGCACTTGCATGTCATATTTTAACAGCATTGAACAAGATGAACAAAGATTGACATGTATTTTGCAGAACCTTAGTATTCAGGCTATAGATCATAAAAAAGTAATACTTTTATTTACTATGATTCTTTAACTTTTTTTTTTATATTCTACTATACAAATATACAGATTTGGGAATTCTGTTTTATTTTGCTTTATGTAATATAGTGGTGATTCTTTGCTTAACCATAGATAAGACTGGAAGTTGATTGTGTATATGTACTGTCAGGTGGCAGACAGAAACCAGACAGCAGCTTCTAGCAGTCAAATGTTGGCTGTTTGAGATGTGATACTGAATCTCTTTTTTTCTTTTTTCTTTTTTTTTCCCCTACAGATTTAGAAATGCAATGTTGAAAAGTATCTGCGAAGTTCTTGACTTGGAAAGATCGGGAGTTAATAGTGAGCTTGTAACCAGAATATTAAACTTCCTAATGCACCCAAAATCTTCAGGCAAGGTGAGATGCAGGTTGTTATGCTTGCTTTTGTAGCTCTGTTCTGATGGAAAATGCATCTGTTCTGTATTGCTCATTGTTTGCCTGTTTCCAATGATGATACAATTACTGTTTTAACTTACTGAAGTAGGAATGACTTCTTGAAAGAGAGCTGTTCTGCTACTGCAGGCATCAATAATGGGGTGGACTTAAATAGAAATTCTGTTTACATGTGGGTGTACTCATTACACACTGTTACTGCACAGAAGTGTGAGTTCAACACATGGAACTAATTAGGATATCCATCCCCAAATACCAGTTAGCTTCTGCTTTGTGGGTGGAGGAGAATAGGTACATGAAAAGACAGGAAAATCGAGTGTCAGATGTTACCTGTGTTTGCTGTATTTGGCAAATGTATGTTATCACATTTGTACATCACCAAATGGAATTTGTTGCAGGGTACAACAACTTGGTTTAGCTAGTGTACGCTAGTGCACTAGATTCAGAGTGCCACTGCCAAGACTACTAAACTCTGTTGTTAATCTTCTTGGACTTTCAGTTTTTAATCTAGAAAGTAATACTAAAATAGTTGCACTTTTGCTCAGGAAATTAAATTATTCCAAACAAACACTGTTAAGTGATGTGAATAAGGGGTCTGCATGCTGCTTTAGGAACAAAGGCACTGAGTTACAGCAAAATGCAGGTTTGCATAAGACGTGACAAAATTCCTGCCTTTAAGTCTTCTGAGTTGTCAGCTGATTTATTACCAAAAGGAAAGGGTTGCTTTTATGGACCGGTGAGTAAAAGAGCAACCTGGAAGGAACCTTTGTTGCTTCCCTTCTCTAAGATTTGTTTGCTTAGGGAAGGGGTGCACTTGACTTCGAACTGAAATTTCGTTTTGCTCAGCTCTATCTCAATAGTGAATATTTGCTGACTGCAAAATATTATGGCTTAAGTGTAGTACATAACGTAGTCCTGGGTTGTGTTAAGACATCCCTATATTTTTTTTTACTATTCTCTCATGTGATTTGAAAGAATTTATCGTTTTAAAATTCACTTTTATATTCCTACTTGGATTACACACGTCTCTTGTCTCTCAGCCATTGCCGAAGTCCAAAAAACCACAAAGCAAAGGTGGCAAAAAAGAGCGCAGTAGCTCTGGAGCAACAAGAAAAGCAAAACGCACCAAGTGCCCCGAGATCTTGTCAGATGAATCCAGTAGTGAAGAAGATGAAAAGAAAGAAAAGGATGAGTCTTCAGAAGAAAAAGAAAGTGAAGATGAGGTAATGAGGGGTTTTGTTTGTTTTTTCAACATTATGTCATTGTTGTCAATTGGTAACTCTTGGAACACGGAGTTGTGGAGTAAGTGATGTTTAACTGAAAGAAAAGGGAACACACCTGCAATTTCTAAGAGGTTTTCATAAATTCTTTGTGTGTTGAATTTAGAGAATCATTTAGATAAAAGGCAAAAGTTCTGGTTCTTGGGTATATGTATGCACCTTATAAAACTTTGCTATGTGTCATTTTGGGGGAGCCAGGATTTCTAATGTAATTGATTGCGTTTCTTGTATCATCTTATGATGACTTTATTGTAATTTCATCATGTAGTGTTTGATTTCATATCCAGGACTTAACTTTGAATTCAGTAGGAGTCCCTGACCTACCTGACTGCATTGGTTTGGGATCTTGTTTCCATATTCCTCCTGGATTTTATATAGTAATCTCTCTCTTCAGGTTTTGTGTCTTAGATTAAAGTAAGCAACATAGTCAGCAACCTTAGGAAGATCCCTGCACTCTCTGAAGTGTCTTAATCTCACCGTATTTTGTGTTTTCTTTGAAACTTTTTGCATACTAGGCGAGAAACATCAAATCATGGAATAGTTTGGGTTGGAAGGGACCTTTTAAAGGTGACCTAGTCCAATCCTCCTGCAATGAGCAGGGACACCTTCGACTGGATCAGGTTGCTCAGTGCCTCATTCATCCTGGCCTGGAATGGTTCCAGGGATGTGCATTTCCCACCTCTCTGGGCAACCAGCATTTTTTGATTGCAGAATTTTTAAAAAGAGTTAGGTTTATGACAGCTTTTAATACGCTACAGGTGGAAGGATGTAGGCAGTGTATCTGTTCTGCTGCACCAGCTCTGTTGGCATGGAATGGCTGGAGTAAATTGTCCTCAGAGTGGATAATTTTCCTTTAAGGAAAAGAGGTATGGATTGTTCAGGTAAAACCCATCATTTTAATTTTCTGATTTTCTTCTTTGTAGCCCCCTAGAAAAGCAACTAAAAGAGAAAAATCTAAAAAGATTACTTCTAAAATCAAGAAGGCTGCGAAGGGTGCAAATGTCAAGAAGGCAGACAGCAGCACTACTAAGAAAAATCAGAACAGTTCTAGAAAAGGTAAATGTTTCAAATCTTTCGTGTGTTGTCTTGTAGCTTAACTGGCATGCTTATTAGAAAGCAAGCTTTTGCACCTAAGTGTGAAAGAAGATGGAATTTGGTAAATTGTTGGCTTGCTACTTGATGTTTCTTTCCTTGAAAGAGTATTTAATGAAAAAGCTGTTGCTTTGGGTATATTTCATGTAATTTCTGCTGTGTGCACATATATAGTTTTTATTTGCATATAAACTGAAAGTGTCAGCCAAGTTCTCTATTTTCGTGGAAGAACATTGGTAAAGTTGTGTTTGGGCCTCTATAGCGGCTTTATGTGAATCTTGTAATTGATCCAGTGGTGTGTATCCCACATGTGTGTATCTTTGGTTCAGCAGCTGGATATGGGTTTTTTGTTAACATAGATGTGGTTTCTCCATGCATCCTTTTGCAGTTGGTTTTCTCATCTCTCACGATGTGCATGAAGGGTACACAGACACTGAGTTTCTTAATAGCTCTGTAAAGATTGCAGTACTGAGGGTGGGGACAGTGGTGTCTTCCCAAGCACCTTTGCTGAAAAGGGCCTGAGCAGGGGCAGATGATTCTTGCAGACAACTCACTGAGGCCGTTCAGCAATGGCACTTCTGATAAGGAACACTGACAGCACTCGGGGCTCTTGCAGCAAGTGTGGAGCCAGCGGCTCAGGGAAGTCCAGAGGTCCTTTCTCCCCTTAAATTCTCTGACTCTCTGAGATAGCAGCCAAGTCTGTCTCAGTTGTAGTCCAAGTTACTAATGCAGTTTATATCCATACTGCAGAAGTACTTCATTTAATGCCAGCATTGGCATATGCATGCTACAGCACAAGCATCAGGTCAGATTAGTTACCCTTCTTGTCAGTGCTTTGAGAAGAGGGGTGGATAAACTCTTAGGCATAGAATTATGCTAAATTTCTTTCATAGCCTTATTTCTCAGCAGAGTAAACTGGCCTGTGCTGAACTCAGTGTACTTTCAGTTTGACTACTGAATGTGGCTGTGTTGTGTGTACACCTTATTTTGTCATCAGCATACATATATATACACACACAAATGTTATATATGTGTTTTTCATATAAGTTATGTAATATATTCATAATTTCTTATTTACTCCCCCTGCATTTCTGTTTCCAGTGTATGTTTGTAGTACAAAAATCAAAATGTTAAGTAGGTCTTTCTGTCAGGTCATTATCCAGTTTGTTTGGCATCTGCTCTGAATTTTGTCTTGTTGGCAGTAGAGGAACTGAGTGGATGTTGGAGTCATTCAGTCTAATTCCTTTTCTGCTGGAAAAGACTGTAGGAGTGTCCTGTGCTCCTTCACTTAACTTCATTTACAGAGTTCTCCTTATTTGTTCTCATGGTGTTTCTGGTCGTAAGTTTGCAAAGTTACATTGCAAAATTACAAGATCCTAGTGTTTGGCTAGTTAGTGCTAGGGGAAAAAAGAAATCCAAACTCCCTTTTAAAGGAAATAATTACTTTTTATTTTTTTAGGGACATAATACCTGAATTAGAATCATTGTAATAAGTCTTTTTCATTAGTTTGATAGATTAAATTAGTCCCGTACTTTTTAGAGTTCTTGTTGATTTGTAAACGGATAGTTCATCAATAATTACACGAATTCATAAATAAATGTAGTACTGGTAGTAATAGCTTTGTTTTTAAATGGATGGTCTAGCAAGATGTCTATTTTAAAGGAAAATATCTGGATTGGATGTTTATGGAAAGTTCTGATGGCTTCTATTTTTAAGGAAGAAAGCAGACAAACTGAAAACCTTCTATTAAAATCCAAATTGTTCTTCATATTTAGAAAGCGAGTCTGAGGATAGTTCAGATGATGAACCTTTAATTAAAAAACTGAAGAAACCACCAACAGATGAAGAGCTGAAGGAAACTGTCAAGAATTTGTTGGCCAATGCAAATTTGGAGGAGGTTACAATGAAACAAATCTGCAAGGAGGTAAGTAAATACAATTTTGCAGTCTCTTTATAGGTAGTGGATTGTTTGTGAACTGATTTTTATCATCATTTCAGAAATGGAGGCTTGTACTCTGCACTGTTGTTCAGAAACTAAATAGTTTTGCATCGGTTTATTTTCTTGCTAATAGTTATAACAATGAGAGCTTTAATCTTTACATCTGCAACACTGATATCAGCATTAAAAGGGAAATATTAAAATTAGCTACCTGGGAAGTAGCAGTATTACCTCCAAACCAAGTGCCATGTATGACAGTGAAAATCTGACATGTTTAAATAGTAGTACAGCAGCTTTGCTGCTGTCCATAGGGAGGGCTGTGTCCTGTGCTCGGGACATTGCTGCTGCTCACCTTGCACACTCATTCTTCATATGTTCTCTTTATAAGTCCATTCATCTGTCACCTATCAGCATCTATCAGAATAGTTCTCAGCTGAGTTAGTGAGCTGAATCAGTTCAGCAAGAAATCCTTTAATTGGCAGAACAAGTGGGAACCATGTGGCCAGAAAAGGGAAAGGTGAGGGAAAGTGACCAAAACAAACAATACAGTTACCTTTATATTTTCTGGTTAACACACAAGTTTGGTTTTCCTGGTACCTTCAAGATGTTGTCACGAGAAAATTAAACCAGAAGTTATTCTTACCAGAAAACTGAATGTAACTTTTCTTCATATTTATAGTCATTCTAAAAGTCTGAAACTTGGTATGCTGAAATAAAATACTCTGAATTGGTTGTCAATGTTGGCATCTGTTTTTTGTTTGTTTGTTTGGTCCTCTCCCACCCTGTTAACAAAAAAGTAGTTGTAGAATAGCACTCAAATATGTTGACTTTTCTGTTGAAGAATCTTGAAAGGATCACAGTTTTACTTATTATCAAATACCAAGGCTTATTTATTTTTCATTAGTTGTTTAGCTTCCTACACAAATGCAGGGCTATCTGACTGCTTAAGAGAGCATTTAAAACAAAAACTGGAGAATTCTTACTTGTGTGACGTGGCAAGCTAGGCATTTCAGTTTGTTGATGTGAAAAATTATAGTACCGGTTTAGTCAGTGACCAAACATAAAACAGTACATCTATGTAAATATTTATGTGGTCAAAATAAGGACAGGAAAATAAGCTTGTGTCTTTCCCTAATTAACAGAGGGCATTTTGGCAGTTGTAGTACTAGAAGTACCCACATCAGTTTTTGCCTTAATTTCATTTAAGCTTCTTCTATTTATACAATGCATTGAATGAAAGTAATTTGAGGTTTGTTTTGTGGTTTTGTTTTGTTTTTACTTTTTTTTTTAGGTGTATGAAAAATATCCTAGTTATGATTTATCTGACAGAAAAGACTTCATTAAAAAAACAGTGAAAGAGGTAAAGACCTTATCACTTAGAAAATGTTCTGGGTTAGGGTGGGTTTTTTTTTTTCTTCCACCTGGCATGGCATCCTCTTACACCAGTTTTAATAGCCTCCTGTATAACACTGAAAGTTTAGTGCTTGCCTAAATCTAAACCTTTGATGTTTGGTTTGGGGATTTTTTCTCTTGTCTTTCTCTCTTTAAAAAAAAATTGCTTCGGATTCTTTTCTTAGCATGCCACTACTACTCTTATGCATTTCTTTGGTAAGCGTAACTAGAATTAACGTTATGATAGTTTTTAATGACTTGTACTCTGAAAGCTATGAATTTGCTTTGGATTAGAACCTTGGCTGCAAGATGCACTCTAATTCAGGCACTGGCCACATACATTCATAGATAACAATGCATGAGGTTGTACAAGCTCTGCAGACCTGTCAGCTAAGGCAAAAGGGAATAAAGACGCATAGCTTTTCTCTATGTGCTCCTGATAGTACAGTTATGATGTTGCCTTTGAGTTTGCTGTGCCTTATCTACTTTACTTATGACAGAGGGTTTATTGTCTAATCTGAGGTTTGTAATTTGTAAAAAAAAATCAAGTTTCGTTACTTTTGCTTGCCCTGAAACTAAAAATGGAACCATAGAAGTGAGGTTCACTTAGTGGAGTTAATAAAAGAACTTCATTTTCTTGTGGCTTCACTTGGACGTGTTGATACACAGCTATCTAGAATTGCTGTGTCTGTGTGTTATGCATACATGTCACTATCAGCAAAGGCAAGAGAGAGCAATTTGTCTGCTCTAGGGATGTTTTGGGGTTTTTTGTGATAGCAAAAGGAGAGTGTATTTTCATGATAATTTGAATCAAAAGAAGAGGTTATATGTGATTGCATTGAGAAAAAGGAGAAAACTAATATACTTCTCTTTTCAGTTGATTTCATGATCTGACTGTGAGAAAGGAAGATTCCTGGGTTTATGTTTCCATGGATTTGAAGATCTGATAGGCACCAGCAAAAGGAATGTGTCTTACCGTTGTGGTATTTAGTCAGAGCTAATTCTGCTGATCTAATGTTAAGAGTGTTAATGTAAATTGCTTTGTGTGTCGTTTTTGGGTTTTTTTTTTAAACAGAGCTGCATTTGATGCAATTTTTAGTTGAACATACTTAAGTTTCATGCATGGCAATAAATGTTCCTTTTTTATAGTTTTGTACATTTTGAATTGCATTGTATAACTAGATTCATAGAGCCATCGTAGCTTTTTTGTGTGGATTACCAACGTACAGGAGATTTTAAAATCGACTAAGATGAAAGCTGCTTATCTACACGTATACATGCAGAGACTGGAATATTGCAGTATTGGTTACAAAGATATTTTGAATACATATTCATTCTGAAAATAAGAAGAGTTAATCACATATTAATCTCTTTTATATTCTGATACATTCTACAGATGCAGAATTATTCTGAATCTAGATTACAGTCTTGCATGTGTAGGCACTGAAAGAACTATCACAGCATGGTAACTAATTGGCATATAGATGTTATTTTTGTACTTTTAAAAGGCTTTTTGTTGTGTATATAAAGTTATTTCAAATTTCTTTTGTGCAAATCAGTTTTTTAATTTTGGTATCTTTGAATTTGTGACATGAAATGTCAGTGTTCAGCAGTGAGGCAGTGATAAAAAGTGGTGCGCAGAAGTTTCATGAAAATGAGCTGGGGTTTCATCATGTTTGTCTAATCTTTCCTTGTACAGAAACTAAACTGTAGGTTTATACCTGTAGTTTAACTTTATACAAAGACTAAAGACATTGTTTCAATGTCTTGGGTGTAGTAAATAAAATCCCTCCAAAGGTGATAGGAAAATTTCTAAAGTTCACTTTGCAAAAGATCTTTTATGTTGGTGTCTTGACCTGATGGCCTAGCGTCTCAGAAGTGGGTGTCCAAGAGGTACAGCTGGAGGCTTGATAGCTTTGGAAATCCACAGTAGGGCATCCAAATCGGGCAGCACTGATGTGAACGTGTGTTTAACCTCTTTTCTGTGTGGGAAGGCTTTTCTGAACCTGAGCTTCATTGCCTCAACATGGACAATGGTACTTGTAAGGCTGCAGTCTTGAACTGTGGATGGCAGCTTTTAGCAAACTCTTTGCATAAATTTTTGTTGTTTAGGGTTTTTCTTCTCCATACACCTTGTTGCTAATATGGGAAGTCTTACGCTTCAAATCATGAAACTAAGAGCTGCCGAAGTGTGGGCTGCCATTAACACCGTGAGCACAGAATCCCTCTGACTAGTATTGCTGGAAAGACAAAGTGTATTTTTTTGAATTTTATTACTGTACAGTTGAGAAGTAAGGGTTCATAAATTATCTAAATTCTGAAAATGTTCAGCCAGTTAGACTGTTGATCTTACACACACTTTTGAATTTCTTTGCGTGTAATCATTTATAATAAGGCTGAATGTAATGGGGATTTTTTGTACTCAATAAATGTCTTTCACAAAAATGTAAATCAGTTTTAATCTAACATTTGCTTACATGTATAGTAAAAAAAACCTACACAGGAACAAGGTTGTTTGTCTTTATCTCATCTGGTAGAAAATATTGGCTTCTCTACTTTAAAAGACACTACTGCTGAAATGTGTGTCCTTGCACCACGATAAGATTTTATATCTTCTGTGAAGTTGATTTGGTTTTGTTTTGGTTTTTTGTTTCTGAACTGTCTTAGCAAAAAGAACACTTTTTAATTTGCAATTAAAAACATCAAAAATTTCCAAGTCAGGCTTAAGAGCAGAAAGTTACTTGTATTAAGTTCTGATGTTTTACAAATACTTGAACTGCCTTTTGATTTTTACGTAAATGTACTAGCCAGTTTTAATTAAGTGGGTCAGGAAGTGTTTGTAGGATTCACAACTCCAAAGTATAAACATTTTTTTAATAGTTTAAGTTCTAATGAAAGCATAGAAAAGGATAGCATACTTCTGTTTATTGTATATATGCATTAATTGCCACTTTGGAATTGCACAGATGGAATGGAAATGAACTTGACATCATTCAAATACTTTGTTTAAATCTCTTAACAACTCAGTGTTAGTCCTCAACTGAGAAGAAATGCCTGAGCTGTTTCCTGTCTGGCTGCAGCTGATACAGGTTTCCAGTTCTTTCTGCAGCTGGGAGAAATGCTGCACGACAATACTAAAAGGTAAATAAAATGTCCTGCTTATCCTGATGCTATTGCATTAGAAAGACATCTGATCAGGGATCTAAATCCTGTTCAAAGAGGCTCATAATATAGAAACAGGTTAACTGGATAAAAGGTAACTGAATAAATTGTTCAGGCGTATATACCTTCCAGATGCTTAAGGTAATGCCCTGACCATTGTATTCTAGAGAAAAATAGTCCTAACTTCTTGATTTGATTGCTTCTAGCATAATTCCTGCAATCCCAGTGTATTGGTTCCTCTTTTTAGTTAGGTTTTTGGTATTCAGTATTTTGGTTGGTGACCTGCAAAACCACAAGTTAATCTGAATGATTGCAGATACAAGCAGCTATTCTTATGAATGAGCTTAGCACTTGTGGCAAAAGTGTATGGGGCCTGTAGGAGAAGGAAGATGGAGAGGGCTAGGTGGGGAAGGAGATCAGCAATTTGGAGTGAAAAGAGGTTACATGCCTTTAGAGTTATGTGGTAACCCATGGTATACTGGTCAGGCATGTCTAATCAAGATGAAATTACAAAGACACAGCTGTGAATTCCATCCCACTTTGTTCCAGAAGCTCTACATCGACAGCCTTCTTGGACCTGAGCAGGCTGCTTATAGGAGCTGTGGTCTTTCTATGTTATCCTGTTATAAGGCACATGACAAAGCAAGATTAAGAATTGTCTGAGTTTATATTAGCCACTGCTAAACTGTACTTGAAAATAACCCTTTTGGAGGCCAGTGCTTAATCTGGACAAATAAAGTCCCTGGCTGTCAGCATGGTGATTCCAGTAAGGTTTATTATTAGCTCTTCTGCTGTTGCAGGGAGAGGGTGGCCTGTGACCACTTGGGCAGATCTAATCTTCCTTGTTTCCAAATCAGAAAGTTGACTGTAATCCAGCAGCTTCGACTGAACTAGATGAAAACATTCCTGAAATTACTTATGGTGGTTGTTATTTAGGGAGAAGAGTGGAAAAATCTGTAAGATACCAGAATACTGTCTGAAAACTTGCAGTAAGAAATTTAGTAAAATCAATATTCCAGTTGCTGAGAAAAGAAACATCTTGAATGCTGACAAGTGTGTTGTTTTCCTTCTGCAAAGAAATGTGGCTCCTGCCTTTGAATTCAGAAGTATTTATTAAAGCTAGATGCTGGAAATTAGAGGTCTAAAGGTTTATTCTTGACTTGCAGAAGAAACTGGCTGACAGGAATCTCATAAAGGTTAACAAAAGCAGAAGCAGTATCCTGCTTCTGAGACAGAGTAACGCCACTGAACAGTGTGGGTGGGGGACAGTGGTGTCTTGCCAGGCACATTTGCCAAAAAGGGCCTGGGCAGGGGCAGATGGTTCTTGCAGACAACTCACTGAGGCCGTTCAGCAATGGGCACTTATGATAAGGAACACTGACAGCACTCGGAGCTCTTGCAGCAAGTGTGGAGCCAGCGGCTCAGGGAAGTGAGTGTCACCCCTGTTCAGCACTGCGGCAGCAGTGTCCAGCTGTGGGCTGCCTGGGGCAAGGCAAACATGGACTTCGTGGAGCGAGTCCAGTGGAAGGGTGCCAAGAGGGTGAGGGAGCTGGGGCACAGGGTGGAGGAGGGAAGGCAGAGAGAGCTGGGCTGCTTCAGTCTGCAAAGAGACGGATGAAGGGGGATCATCCTGCAGTCTGCAACTCCCAAATGGGAGAGTATGGGGAAGGCAGGGCCAGGCTCTGCTTGGAGGTGCACAGTGAGAGGTGACAGGCACAAGCTACCACCAGGGAAAGTGCAGTTATTTGTT
The DNA here is from genome assembly GCA_013397115.1 of Edolisoma coerulescens. Classification (NCBI taxonomy): domain Eukaryota; kingdom Metazoa; phylum Chordata; class Aves; order Passeriformes; family Campephagidae; genus Edolisoma; species Edolisoma coerulescens. Next base: position 1,554,074 of record VWZW01006279.1, read on the forward strand.
AGGGAAAGAAAGTTCACCATGAGGGTGGTCATAGAAATGGGGCCTGGAGGAGCTGTGTGATCCCGATGGGTGGAGATGGTTGGACATCAACCTGGCAGGGGCCCATGTTGGCCCTGTTCCAAGTAGCAGCTTTGGTACTGGATGATCTCCAGAGTTTCTGGGTGTAAGGGGATGGCAGTGTCACATTAACCTGCCCTGCCTTTTTACTTGACCTTGTTCTCTGGATTGCACTATTTCACTTATTTCTGATCTAAGTGTTAGACAGTTGGGTGAAAAGGAAAAAAATACCCTCTGTTTTCTTGAAGGATTGTAATTTTTATGGGGAGTGTGATGAAATCTGCTGCTTTGTACATAATGTTAAAAAGCAGTATTTCATTTCTATTTTAAAGTATTTCATCATTATTTCATTTCTGTTTTAAAGCTTGTTTTTCTTAGAATGAAGCTAGCATTTTTAAAAAGCAGTATTAGGTGTAGTGAGAACAAAACACATCTTCAGGGTACGAACTTGGAACTGCTCAGCAAGTATGACAGGGTCAGGGGAAAGCAGTGAATCTTGCCCACAGTAATGCTTTCACTGATTCAGGCCTACACGTGGGTGAAATAAACCTTCAAAGCAGTAAGAGTATTTTTCTCTTAAGGCAGCTGCAGTCAGACTTAGTCTAAATGAACATCTAACCTCCCTTTCACAAAGAACAATGTAGAAAAGTTTTACTAGAATTTGTCATTGTTTGTATTTTAAACATTTCGAGTATGTAGTCAGGCTTGCACGTGCTTACAGTGGTCTGTACTAGTAGGAACCTTTCAGGACCACGATCCTACGAAAAGCATTAAATGGTTATTTGGTGATATTTTAAAATTATAGGCCATGCTTCTAACCAGTTATCACTAGCTTAAAATTTCTCTGGCCTAGGGAAAATAATCTAACACAAGCTTATGAATTGCTTTGTAAAACTTGGAGGCAAAAGACAGTGACTACAGTATTGTCCAAAGAGCAGCACAGCTAGGACTTAGAGCTCAGAGAAGGCTGTAAAGCAGCACTTCTGAGGAATTGTCGAGCTGTAAGATTATAGTAAAATGAAATCTTAATATAAAATGTAATAAGAAAGTAGGCTTAGCTACTAGTTAAATTTAAAGAAAAAACCAACCAACCAAAATGGGCATCCCGTGGATACTTTCCAGTTTTATTCTGCTGCCATAACATAGTCACACAGAAGAACTGAAGTGTAACAGATCATGCTCTGCATTCCAATCTTTTTAATAACGTTTAAACAAACCTACTCAAAGAAAACATTCCCCAGTTCTTTATTTGGGGGAATAAATTAAACACAAAAGAAAAAATACATACATGCTTGAAATAAATTTTAACATAGATATTAAAAAAATTTTGGGCAACATTAAAGAATGAAGTCTCAGAACCAGCCTGATGTTCTTACATATTTCAAATGAATGTAAATTAAAATGGAACATACTTATTTCATTTACTCCTCAAACTTCAGTGCAGCACAACACAGTTTTAAGTGCCCTGGCACCAAAACAATATACAAATAATTAATAGACTAGGCCATTGGTAAATTTATCATTTGTTATCAGTTTTTCTAATGCTGTAAGTGTGCATCATCTAAAGCCCAATGTGATAGTATTTCTTCATGTCCATCTCTCTTCTCTAGAATACAGCGTTTATCTAGCTGCAAAGTTGTAGGTAAATTGAAAAACCCCCAGTACAAATTAACAGAATGACATCAAGCATGTTCATACAAACTTTGGACTGGAGAAATGGATCCTGAGCTAAACTTTCCAGATCGTTCCTACCTGAAATGTGACATGTTTGTATATGTTGCTAAACTGACTGAAGTTTTTAAGCAAGGTCAGCTGAAGCAGCCATTGAATATAATGTTTTGGGCTTGTCGTAATAAGCTTTTTTTCCCACCACCAGAAGCTCCTCTCCTAATAATTTGTCATATATGATAAAGTGGGAAAGAAACTTGGAACTCAAACATACATAGCTCTCAATCTTTCCTAGTTATGCCATAAGTTGGCCTGTAATACATGAAATTACAAAGTGCAAATGACTGCCAAAAGCAAAATTTGATGTCCTGATTATTTTTTATCATTAGGCTTTGTCTTGCTTCTTATAGCCTTTAAATTGCAATGTAATAATTGGAAATACTTTAAAACTGTACATACCAGTATTTATGTAGAGGAAAATTATGAACAGTTACACTCTTCCTATTAGTCCATATAACTCAGCTTTAAGAAGCAGAACAGAATATATAGCTGAAAAACATCTAGTCGTATAAACATCTTCACCTTGTAAATTAGAGATTAAATAAAGGGTTTTCAACAATATCATACCTACTCTAAAAACAAAACATTACATATTTGAAAAGAAGAATTGCATTTATTCAGTAGGACCATGATGGTGTTCAAAGCCAGGCTGGATAAGGCCTTGAGCAACCCGGTCTAGTGTGAGGTGTCCCTGCCCATGGCAGGGCGGGTTGGGACTAGATGTTTGTTAAGGTCCATTCCAACCCCTTAACATTCTATGATTTTTCTTAAGGTTGCCTGTTATTAATTTCCAAGGATGCACCTTTAAGGAAATAAGTACTGTAAGTCAAAAATGTTTGCTGTGTCATTCTTAAATTAAGGGATTAATAAAAGAGAAAAGCCTATGCATGAAAATGGGGCAGGATGGAGTTAAGTGCTTATGTTCATTTCAGAAATCATGGTATCTATGCAGCCAAGTTATAGAGAAGGTGTGGGGGAAGAGATCTAAAAGTGGATTTAATTTTTTTTCATTAATACCAATATAGTGGAACATTATTACAATAGATATCCCAGTTGCATCTCTCTTATTTCTGTTGAAAAATATTTTCCTCCCTGTCCCATGGAAAAGCTACTAGATAGATGTCTAGCCCTTACTGAATTTCTCAAGTTGTTTTTAATAATACTTTCATAATAAAAGAAAAAAAATAAACTTCAAGTCAAAGTGCAAGCCACCTTGTTTCAGCCCTTCATAAGAGTGTTAATATTTTTCCTCATTCATCTTCATTTATTTTTTAATATAAAAGTTGAATGAGCTACTAAGAACTTACAGTCCTGCACCCCCATCTGTACAGTCATATCAGCAGATACTTCCTCTACTCTGCCCAAATAAATCTGGAAGTTTGTTTTCAAAATAAGCATAGCAATGTGGTATTTTTAAGCTGTCCTGTTTCTACAGAAGCAATGAGCAAATCTAAACTCTTAGCCTATTATTGTAACAAGAATTTCTCTGAACAAGTAGCAGAGATAATATTTCAAAGTTTTTAAAAGTAATGTAAAAGTTAATCTTTCAAGTTTTGATTAGCTACAATAACCTTTCTATGATTGCACTGTAAACTGTTCCAGCTCTCTTATTTAAAGGAACAAACTTCATATTCCAAAGCCCACTTAGTGGAAGCTAAGAATATGAAAAAATATTATAGAAAAGGTTATTGATTGCAAGTGGGAAAAGTGATAGTTGAGTTCCTTCCTACATTAATCCTAGAATTTTTCTAGGCTATTCAGGCTCTTGGAAGCCAGTTTGAACTCCTACAAGCATAATCAACCTGAGAAGCACAGTTAGTGGAAAATTCCCATATCGTTACTAACTGCCAGCATTTTTAATGCTGTATGTTAACTTGTTTTAATCTGACCTTCTGAAATGAAGGTTCACAATAGCATGACTTGAGCCATACAGAAGAGGACTCTTGACAAAAGTTCTCTTAGTTAAGCTGTGGCCAGTGATTCCAATGTCACTCCTGCTAGTAATACCTTAGCTGGAAAAAAGCCCCCAACACTATGTATCATCAGGGCTTAGAAATAGGGTGGGGGAGAAAGAGGAAAAGGAAGATGAAGATTTTATCTTCAGGTACCATATAGTATTCAAGTACCACATAGGAAAAAGGCAGCAATAGGAAACTTGAAGATAGTTTTACCCACAGAAATCAATTAAAAATATATCTATAAACACAAAATTTAGGTACTTAAAATGCTGCTATTTTGCTTGCTTCTCGAACCCCACTCAAGTAAGCTCCTGTAACCGTCTGAGGAAAGTGCCTATTTGTGGCCTGCATGAAAAAGAAAGAAAAAGAAAAAAGTCAATTGTTTCTAAAACTAATAGTACAGAATTTTAGTTTATAAGATCAGTTTTGTTTTCCTTAAGCATATACCTATGTTTTTAAAAGCCATGGAAAACTCTTTAGAAAGAACTTCAAAGGAAATACTCAAGATTTTTTGCAACATCAAAATTTGCAAGCAAGTCAGCTACAGAAGTAGCAGTCTGTTCTGCTATGGGCACTTTGGTGGGGCAGGATAAGTTCTCCTCCAGTACAGAATGCACCTACACCATCATGGTGCATTTGTTATGTTACCCACAAGTGGAGTAACAGAAAGACAATTTGACTAAAAATGCATTTTACTCCTGACCTGAAGTATTTGGCAGACTTCCCATGCCCAGTAATAATATGAATAGAGGGGGTTCTGTGTCAAGAATCATCAGCATATTTATGTAACAGAATATTTATATACTACCTCTAGGTTAATGGTGTTGGTTAGCAAGAGACCATCTTCCATAGGAAACTGCTCCCAGTAACCTTAATCAACAGTAACAAAGATACTTACCTCACCAGCAAAAAAAATTTTTCCTTGTATGTCTTCAGCTATAATGTCGTAAGCTTCGCCACTGCCCCCTGTTTTCACAAAACTGTACGCCATCTGCAGCCAAGGGTCGTTGCTCCATCGAGTAACAAAAAACTTCACTGGGTCAGGAACCTCCTGCATAATCAAAATAGAAGTTAAACACTGCAAAGAAAAGTTCAGAATTGCACAGCTTTTTCTCAAACAGTTTCTTGTAATCTTTAGAGTATTTAGTATTATTAAGATACAGATTAGATCGCATTCCAGAATTAAATGCCTATTTTTTTTATTATAGTACTAACTACAAAGATAATTTTGTTTGCTAGACTCGCCTGATGCCTGGAACATCACAGCTGCACTATTCTGAATGCAACAAATCTGCATATTGTAATACACCTAAAAGTACATGAGAAAAAAAATTCCCCTCAAAATACATATACACATACTCTTGTAAACAAATATAATACTGATACTATTCAACATGTTTGTATGTATACTGTAAGCAATTTTTGTCTTAGTTAGGCATAATGCTTGCTAGATCTAGCTTGTTAAATCTCAAAATTCAATTTTCATTTTGGAGATAAGTAATCTTATTTCTTCGTTGGAAATAAATTATCTAAGATCAGAAGATGAGCTGTCTTGAAAACTAGGTTCAGGGAGAAAACAAAAACCAGGAAGTCAGGGTCTGGCTGAGCCATGACAGTAATACTGTGTGTTCTTTGTCACATTGCAGCAAATTCCATAGATTTCTACCAAAAAGAGCCTGAATAACACTTGTATGCAGGCTTAGTCAACTACAGCTGTGTCTTACTCTGGAGGAGCTCATGACAAGTAAACAGAAGCAGCTCTGGTTGCCTCTTGCACAATGTCTGTTATTGACAAACAGACTGTTCCATTCAGACAGCACATGAGAGACTCAAGCTCAAGCAATCAAGACAAGGAACAGCCAAGTATGACAAGTTGTATGAGTGTCCCAGAAGTAGCTCTGGTACACCCCTGAAGATATCTTGTCTTTGAAAATCCTGCTGCATTGTCCTCAGGTGACTGAAATTCACAACTGCTGTAAACCATGGAGACAGCCATGACAATCACTCTTCTGGACCAGAATGGCAGTGAAACCAAAGACCCATTTGCTGCATTTTTCATGAGATCAAAATACAGGTATGTGAACTTCCACTGCATGTGGTTCTAGTAACAATAAAGCCATTACCAAAAGTATGTTTCTAGGAATAGTTGAGTTTTTAGATACTGAAGTTCTTCCAAGATCATTAATCCTAACAGTTGAACCTTCAGTAAAACTTGGTGGATCACCCCTGAACATTATTAACACAATCATTCCTGGGGATCTTACTGCTCTAAGTAAATTAATTGAGGAATTATTGTCTCCAGAGTGGAATGCAAATAACATTGCTGAGTGATAGTGTTCTGCTTGCCCCAGATGTCTCTGATTTTCCTATTCGTTTTTATCCTAATGATGATCTGGGGGAAGGAAAAAAGGTAGAAATTTTTATCTAGTGGGTTTTTTACACTCAGGATGTAGAGCCCTTGCTAGATCATTTTGCCTGTACCTCCATCCCAAGACAGCTGAGAAAGGGTTGTTAGTTAGTAGAAGAGAAACTGATTAGATTGGATTGGTTTCAGGGTGCTGTAATATCAGTTGCCTTTGGAGGGGAGAAGGCAGAAATCAATCAAATTCACCTAACTTAAAGATCTTACCACGTATTAGAAGCAGTGATGATAGAAAAGAAAGTGACAACTAAGTAAGATGTTTTGTGTTACATGCCTAAAGTACTGATTTTAATTTTGCTTTTTAAAAGCACTTTAAAGGATGATAGTTCATTTCTATTTTTCAGTTAATTACTACTGTCCTTCAGAGAGATCTTTCAATATACATTTTTCACACGAGAGATCAAAAATTGTGATTTTAGTATGTCTCAAAGAAAACATATTCCCTGAAACTGACAAGAAAAAAAAAATAGTTTTAAATGTCAAAGGTTTGCCTGTACATCATGAAGTACTACATTTGAAAGCTTTATTCTGGTAACAAGTTAATTCATCTCTTAATAAAAGAGGCTTATCTTACCTGCTCCTTAAACAGCTCTCGGAGTACAGTCATACACTGTTGCAGTACTTGTTGATCATCTAAATTCTTAATGGTTGTCACAGCATCTCCAGTGACCACTGACATTAAAATGCTTTCTTTGCCCTAAGAACAAGACCTTTTTAAGTATTTAATAAAAAGTCTCTCTTAATTGGTAGTGCAAAGATATTTTCAGCTGCAAAGCAACTATTGTTCTAGAGAAAAGTGGGTTTGATTCCTTGCAATAAAGGGTGCATATTCTACAGTATTTATGTTCAAATTACTACAGCTTCTGATGTCTTGTTCACAGATCTGTTAGTCAGCCCCTTTTACAACTTGCTGAATTTACTGAAAACTTCCTACCTACCTGCTTAAAGGCTCTACCAAAAAAAAAATTACATTGATAGTGTTATTCTTTGTGCACCCTCTTAAGCTTCAGTTCTGTGCCACTTTCACCTCAGCTGTACTCCAATTTCAAAATGTGGTGAGAGAGAGAGAGTCTATTTAAATACTTGTTAGATATGGTTTTGATTAGACCAATACTACCAGCAGATTTTGGACCAAGAAATGAAAGGTCACGTCTACTGGTATTTCCATCCACTTCAAGACATCTGCTACCATGCAGAAGTTTTAGAGGTGAAGTGGTGAGTAGGGAAGAGCACACAGGTTCTCAGTCCCTTTATAGAACTCTGCCTCTCTTGTTTATATAAGGCAATAACTCTTCTGTTACAAAATATGATAACTAGCAGAGAATAGCTATCAAGCAAATTAAGAATTACATGTAGGGTCTCTGGACAGCAGCAGCACACTGAACCTCTTGTAGCATGAGCTTAAGAGTACTGGACAGAACTCACTTAAAGTTGTATACAGGTACAAATCAGGCAGTAACAGAGCACAAATCTTGCAGGATGGTTTCCTTTTGCAGTAAGACATCAGGTTACAAAATGGCTTTTTAATTGCTGCCGAGTAGTAAGCAGCAGTTTTTGTAAAAGTATGAACAGGTATAATATAAATATGTCATTTGTCTGCTTGGAACTGGCAGGGAAGAGAAACATGATGTCAGTCCACTGGTTTGAATTTGCATTGAAATTCATTGCGTATGAGACTGACCGTACAGGTCTCAGTTTCATGCAGAAACTGGTATTTGTCTTTTCTTCTGCTGTTCCACATAGTTATTCAGACTACTGCAAGCCAGTGAGCATTAGTAAGTCAGCATGATCTTTTTAATGGGATGTTTAGCTGATTTAATAAGGGAACAGAAGTCCTAAACTGGAAGTGACTAGTAGCCTTTTTCCCACATTGGTAGGTCTATAGTAAGGTATTACAGCTTTGTTTTCAGTAGAGATAGAGAACGTACTTGTTTGTATATTATTCTGTATCAAACAATGGAAAACATTCCCATTTATTACAACAAAATATTGAACAGGTTTTTCTTGATAAATAACACTGCTTCCACTGCTTTTAATAGTTGCAGATGTTGGGGGGG
>VWZW01006279.1:1562355-1582588 GCA_013397115.1 Edolisoma coerulescens
GGTGGGGGGGGGGTGGGAGAAGAAAAATTTTGTTGTTGAGTAATTACTACACCTAGATTTCAAACTGAATTTATGCGGGGCCAAGAGAAAATACAGTTGGTATATATCATACCTCTGGATCCATGTCATAGAAGACACTAAAGAGCCCACGTTGGCTGGAATTGGGTGGAACATGACCAAAAAAATCAGCTCCTTGAATTTTACTGTCCCAAAATCTATATGGAAACTGCAAGGCAATCTAGAAAGATATAGAAGAATGGAATTTAGGCATTTCATATCACAAAACTCATAACAGGATATGGTATATTTTCTTCTAATACATTTCCTGTTACCAGTCATTTAGACACACAGCTCTTCCTATGAGTGGGTCTCAACAGAGAATATATGGACCTGTCCTCCAAGGGGGACAGGCAAAGAAAAAAAACCACTGATCTCATAAATTGCAAATGCACAATATCAAATCCACAATGGAAGTAATTGTGTAAAATGCTCAAGAAATTCAGCAGACTTTTTTTGCAAACCTGATGTATAACTTAAATGATCTGTGTCCTATATTTGGAATTTCTTCATCTTGTCTTTAAATTTCAACGGTGTTATAATTCTGTTTCTGACATTCCTTTGTTACTGTTTTCTTCTAAGCACATGTCTTACTAGGGAGCTTTTCAGGAGAGGCTGTGTTTTTGTATTGCGAAAGGGTAGGAGATTTTACACTGGTCAAACACATAACTTTCAGTATTCTTCACAAATAATTTATGAATTTACTAGGTTAAAATGACCTGAAATAAACACATTATTGGAATTCTGAATGATCCAAGACCACCATAAAGGCTTGATCAAAATTAGGCACAAAATGTTTAAGCCATGAAATTCTTCTGCAAACAGTTTCTTTAAAAATGCCATTTAGTTGTGAAATCTAAGAAACAGAAATACATGTGATCCCCAGTAACATTTTGCTCCCCTGGGCTACTGTATACAAGTAAAACAAAATGCTTCATAAACCCTGAGAAATACACTGCAAAAGCAACAGGGACAAAACAACCAATGTTTCTTTGAAAAGAAAATTGAAGATAATATGAAATCACTTACTTTCTCAATGACTCCTGCTCCCAAACTATTAATGGCTTTAATTTTTTTTTCTGACAGTGGAGGATTAAACTGAATGGCATTTTTCTGAAGAAGGGCCAGTGGTACAGTCACTAATACCTGAAAGAAATAGCTACAATCACAACAGTACCAAAACCTGAATACAGCACTTAAGCCTCACAGCATCCTCCTCACTATCTTGGATTATTCTTGTACGATGCAGCATAATAACGCACCAGACATTTCTAGATTAGTGTGTGGTGTTAATTCCCATTAATGGGAAACACATGCCTTACATTCACAAGAGAACAGATCCTACAGTTAACTGATTTTAAGTCATTGTCTGTTGAACGGCTTGTATCATAGTGGCTAACCGTGCTACCAATACTTCCAGTAAATGATAGTCAATGGCTCTCAGATTAACAAAACTGTCTATTTGAATGGGGAGAAATTGGACTAAATAGTCTTCTGAGAGAAAAAAAAAACCAAAAAGGATATGTACTGTGTGTTCTCTAAAATACTTAGTCTTGAAGCATACTTAGTACCTTTTGTGTTGTCCACACTGTTCCATCTGCAGTAGTGACCTGCACTTCTTCACCAGAATAGTCAATACTCTGTACCTATTGAAAGACATTGAAAGGCTGTACTACAAAATGTACATATGCAATGCAAATTCCAGCAAGAATAGCTAATATAGCACCGGTCAGCAAACTAGAAAGTGAATAACACAGATTTCCAGAGAAATCCTGAAAGACAAAAAACAGCCTCCATGAAGCTGAAAAAGAAAAATCATCGTGATTCTAACATGTAAGATCATCATATCATAATATTTAAGTACTGATAGACCTCAAAGAGAATTTAAGAAATGCTGAAATTGTACTCTTGGGGTTTTTTAAAGACAAATTGAAACAATCACAGGCACAGATTTGCCTGGTCCAAAAGAATACAAATATATGACTGGATGTTTCAAAGCAATCCAAGACAGGCACTGCATCAACGTTTTCCAGACTCACTGGGAAATTCAGCCGGATGTCCAGCCCTTCTGCCAACTTGTCAGTCACAGTTGAATATCCCACAGTTAGAAGAGTGTGATCTCCAGCAAACTGGGCAAAAAATTCATTGTGGTCCCATGAGCGTGCAGATACCTGTGGACAGAACATAACTGGCTGTTTCTACTGGTGAGGGGACGTGGGTATTATGAAAAGTTCCACGGTTTAGAAGAAGCCACCCTAGTCCCCTTTGCAACTGGAAAAAAAAAGTGTATCACCAAAATTTATGGCAATGCTGACAAAAATCAAAATGCTTATTTACCTAATGCTACTATATAACATATGAATTGCTGGATTAAGAAAAGTCATAACATGGGTTGGTCACTAGCAGGGAATTTATGGTTCTGCTTAGGAGAGAAAACAAGGAAAGTAGTACAAAAATCCAGGTGAATTGCAATGTATTTATTTCAGTTGTCCGTATGTAGCAAAGCAATCAGATTTTACAGCCTTAGGACTTCATATAAAAATGGAAATACCTTATTTCCCAACATGAAGGGGAAAATGAGATACAAAAAAAAAAACAACTCGATGGAGTTTTTCTGTCACTTTGGAAGTTCTTCCATGATACCTTTCATTGACCTCGTCCCCAGCCCCTGCAACCTTATAGGGAATAAAACAGTGGTATTTGCACTAAGCAATTACCACTTAGCAGTGAAAAATCTGAAACAATTCTCAAACTACTATTCAGATGCTAATTCCTATCACTGCAGTTGCATAAAATCAATCATATTTTGATTTTAAAATTGAAGGTAAGGTAGATTTTTGCATCTTTCTTAATTCCCCTGGGTGCTTGTGTAGTATGAAAACTTGACCTATCAAAATATTTTCCAGTGATGGCTCTGGTATAGCATTGTCTTGCAGATTTTTGTTATGTTCTTGTGCACTTCTCAGGTCAGATTTGTATATCTGCATGTATCAGTCAGCCATCCCACTGCTGTAGTATAATTGACACCCAAATGTCTTTAAATGTAGCAACAGGACTGAGTAAATAATGCACTGCCAACAATATGATACCTCGGTATTTCCTGGAGCTGCTTGGTTAAAACTGAAGTCTCAAGGGCAGCCAAGTACCAGGTAGCCAAGAGAGTACCTAGGAGTGGTGAACTGGGGCTCACCATCAGGGGGTTGGAACACTTCAGAAGTTAAATGCGTTTATTCTCAAGATACTTAGCAGGGTAGAGAAATACCTCAGTTTTTAAACAGAGCTGAGAAGCAGAAGTCACACCCAACATCTGAGGAAGAGTAACTTTCCTGTGAACGAGATCACCCAGCATCTCAGCAAAATGCCCTGCTCCCTTCTAACCATCTACTCTCAACTTCTGCTTAAAGAGCATCTCACTGGAAAGGCATCAGGAACTCCCATCAGATTAAATAATGCAGTGTTGGAGTCAGTGTCTCAGTGCTTGCAAAGAACAGGTCGGGGGTGTAGGAATAGTCGGGATAGATGATTCTTCCTCTAGGGCCATAGAATGGATCAGGTGATTTCTCAATGTTACTTCCAACCCTATCTTCTGTGGAGCTCAACCACTTCAGAACACAGCTGTCAAAACTCACCTGAGAGAGATTGCTGCCGCAGGCATATTCCAAATTACTGAGATGGAACTGTAGTACTTTTTCTTCCAGCTCACTGAACTGGATACCAGACTCCTGAATAAATGCTTTATAGATCTCCTGTATTTTTTCTGTGAAAGAACACATTTAAAATTAGAATGTATCACAATTTGTCAGAAGTCCCACTGCATTTCAACATGCTGTTCCCTGGATCACAAGATTTTCAAGCTTAGTGCTAGTTTGTACCAAGATGTTTTTCTTCTCATAGAAAAAAAAAAAACCAAAACCGCAAGATCTTTCCAGTGATAGAGTACAACTTTGTTGTTTACTCATAGGTTTCTGAGTGAGACAGGAGAGAAATTAATTGTTTAGCTATCATCAATATACAGTTGAAGATATTTCAGGTAAAATACACTTTAAGATAATGGAGGATCCTTGCAAATAAATCCTGATTGATTTTTACAAAATCAAAGAACTGAGAAATTTGATCTAGGGTTCACTGAAGAACATAGGAATTGTTAATTCTGTCTTACAGAATCCTTGCTAAAGAGATCTGGGATGCAGACATTTCTGAGCAAGTTTATTTTTTGCTGTTGAGTTTACAAGCTGTAAGCTTGGTGGGAGGCGTTACCAATGGAGACAGGACTATTCTTGCCAGCAGAAGTCTTTAATCAGGCTTTTTTAGGCAGGTTAGTCAAAAAGTGTAAGAGCTAAGGCTAGCTATGGCCTGCTTCAGCCAGAAGCAAGTCTTTTGAGCTGCTAGTGACACTAGTTATACTGAAAAAAGCTACCTCATGAAAACAAGATACAATATCAGAAATATCTATTGGATTTAAGGTCAGATGGACAGCCATACACTTTTTAAAATGTCTGATGTAAGAGCCAAATTAATATAGAACTTTATGAACACAGCCAACATCTTCACTTTGCAATACATCTCTCACTTACCACCAAGAGGAACATCTTGATGTTGGGTTTTATCTTTTCTCCACTCAGAGACAACATCTAGGATGGCATTGAAATGAAAGTCCATACGTTTATCAATAGTGGGATCTGTTATCCTTCCACCTTCCTGGATCAAGTCACATTTCTCCCCTAGTTTGTGCATTTTAATGCCAAGCTTAAGAAAAAGACATTTTATTGCTTTTTTAAGTATGAAAAATCTACAGCACCCAGCCTGCTCAAAGTTACTTAACGTAAGGTGAATACCTCAGATTTAAGCAATACCATTTAAAAAACATCAACAACTTTAGTCAGTAATTCTTGTTCTCTTCGGACTGGAATACCAACAGTCCTTCTGTTAGTTGTCCACAAATTGGTTTTTTCCCCACTTTTCCATCCTTTCCTTTATTGGGGATTCACAGAAACCTCCTCTGCAACTTTCCTGTCAGGCCAGAAATGTAGAGTCTGGTAATCAAACATGATGAACCAGTCTCCTTTATTTCCACCTCAATTTATTTTCTAAGTCACAATTAACATCAGTAACTTTGTTCAACTTTCTGGTGTCTGAGGCCCAAACAGTTCCCTGAATTCAGGAATTGACAGGATATTGCTTGCCAGTTACCATAAATGTTTCAACAACCACGCAAAGGAAGAAATTATTTGGAATTAAACCTAGTACTTTGCTTTGCTTGTCCAACCTGCATTGAAAACACAACAGAGCTAAATTCAAATAAAGATGTTTTTGTGTTCTACAGAATCAATCCAGAGAAAATAGCACAAACATAGTGCTAATTTCTTCCTAGGGCCTTGTTACTTAGGGCACGCTCCAGTGTTTTTCACATATCCTCACATCTCTCTAGGCTGTTGGTCAGCACTGCAGATCTTAAGCCACAGTTGTACTTTCAATGAAAAATTACATTAAACAGCCACAAAGGGATGAGTATCTGAAGTGTATCCAGAAATCATTGTTCCCCATCTCATAAATAAACCATGATTTTTTTAAAAACCTAGATAAAAGACCCAGAATTTCTTGATGGCACTATAGAGCACTAAACAATTAAAATGGCATGGGCTGGATTTACACTTGTCTCTGAGCAAAATCCATACTCAGGTTCCACTTCGAGAAATTCAGATTCCTACCTCAAAAAACCAGCAAGTAATAAGAATTTGTAAAGAAATTCAACCACAGCATGTTTGCATCAGTAGCAATTTAGTTGTTTAGTTGTTAACTTGTGCAGGATTTAACTAGAAATATAAAGAGGCAGCAAAGGCAAATCCATCACAGAAGCAGTAGCCTCCCACAGTAAAGCCTTTCTCAGCCCTGAGGAAGTCTGCTGGGGACCTTTTATGTTACTATCTCTAAAAACGAGGAAAAAAGTGGTTTCTTCTGGTTCTGAAGCTGGAGTCACCTTGTTTTTCTTTACATAATGTGCCTGAAACCATTCTACAGCCCTTCTCTGTTCCCAACTGTTATCAAAGATATAATAGCAACATGAAGTTTACTTACAATACAGAACAGGATTTTAATCATGTCACAAGAAAAGGACTCCCACCCTTACCCAGCCATCTGAGCCTGGCTTTAACAACAGTTTTTCACTAGTGATAATCATGACCACTGCAGGAACCCACTTGCTCACACATTAGTGCCATTGGGTTGTTGACACATCCATTGACGATTTGTGCACCTCTTCCAACAGTGACTCCTGTGAATGTCTTATCATCCCACACTCGGCCACCAATTCTGTCTTTAGCTTCCAAGACAATGACCTGTGGCAAAATGCAGCTTAGTAAATTTTAAGATTTAATTCTGTTAAACATATCTGTTCAACTCCAGAGCAAAGGAGAAAACAAAACACAAAAAAAGCCCTGAGCAATCCAGCAATGTTAACAATCTTAACACTTTATTTTCATTTCTGGATCATTTGTAGTTAATTTATACATTTAAATCATCTTAGAAAGGTTACACTTTAGGATATATACATATACAAATATAACTGTTACTTTAGAACCAACCCTAACAAAAATAAGCCTGCTTTTTAAAAAAGCTGAAGACTTATTCAGAAAATCTCAAAATTGGAGTTTAAGGCATGCTACAGGCTATTAAACACAATGATCTGGCTGCGGTGTCTGTACAAAATATATGCTGCATGCTCTGTTTAATTTTAGATACAAATGAATGCTGGTTTTAAACAGCAGATTTACTCAGTAAAACCTCAGATTTTGCAAATTAATTAGGATGCTCTATATATACATGTTTGTAACAAGAAGGTAGGCTTTTTCTTTTTGATGAACAACTTTCCAAAGCAGAGGAAGTCTGATTTTTTTAAGTAAGGTACTCTAAGGCTTCTTACCTTAATTCCAAAGTTGTGCAGTTGTCGGGCTGCTGCTAATCCTGCTGCACCAGCCCCAACAATAATGACAGATTTCTAAAAAATATTTAAATATTTAAATAAAGGTAGTTAGAAATAAAATGGAAATTGTCATTTCACTCTCATTTTTCTTTTTACTAAATGTAAAAATGTCTGTAGGTTTCAGAAGTCTAGGTTTTCTTGTCCTCTAAAGTAACCTGTGATAACTTTTAAAGACGACAGTGTGTTTAATATAGAAAAATGATCAGTGGTAGCTTTGAAAATAATTAAAGTTTTTAAGGACTTCAAAAGAAGATGCCTCAGTTTCTTTTAACAGAAAGAGCTGAAGTTATCAGTGACAAAAGTAGGAATCTAACTGAAATTATCAGACAAGAAACATACTTACCTTGTGAAGATTTCAATCATAAAATGGGTTGACCAGTAAAAACTATTTTATAAATGAAAAACATCTACAAATACACTTTCCGAACATGACTTACAATTTCTAGGAGGTATTCTCTTACAGAATACATTAATTTAATATGTTTTGGGTGCTATCTAACAACTTGCCAGTCATAAACATGTTCCCTTTTAATCACAGTTCTTGCAAATCAACATGGAATAGCAGTTTCCTCACCTATGGAAGCAGAGGTGTATTATAGGAGTAAGCCACAGAACCTGTATATTTTTCACACAGTTCCCATCCATCTGAACAGCACACGGGAAGCGCAAATCCATGGGAATGAATTCCATAGATTTT
The DNA here is from genome assembly GCA_013397115.1 of Edolisoma coerulescens. Classification (NCBI taxonomy): domain Eukaryota; kingdom Metazoa; phylum Chordata; class Aves; order Passeriformes; family Campephagidae; genus Edolisoma; species Edolisoma coerulescens. The sequence goes on from VWZW01006279.1 coordinate 1,570,089, forward strand.
AGTGGGGAAAAATCTTTTCTGGAAGGAGTCTAATTTATGTAGCTTTCATACCCATTGAAGGCATATGAGAACAATGTGAGAAAACTTGCCACATGTTAGCTTTTAGATGTAATTTTACTTATCATTCCATCCATTTATGTAAATGAGAAGAAAAATCCAGAACCAAAAAAATTATTGTATGCACCATGTAGTTTTATAGCACTAATAATGTAGGGATCATTACAGCAACTTACATTGTGGTATTCCTTAGGAAGAAGGTACTGGTCAGGACTGACTGACAAAATCCCGGTATTAATTAGCCCTTTCCTTGTCATAAAATACAGGATCCTCTCCATTTCCTGTACACAGCGAATCCGCACAAGCCCTCGAACAATGATATGATGGATACATTTTTGAGGGGTAAGAGCCTCCTGCAAAGGAGAAAGGAAGATCAGAAACTGCTGATTTCCTAATATTCCATGTTTTCATATGTTTACGTCATATTTAAACTGTAAACCAAATGGTAAAAAATAATGACTCAGGCTTCTGAGAGCATTTTAAAAGAATTTTTGTGGAAATTTCTTGTTAGCCAGCTGTACAGTAAGGTAACAATTTATTAAGCAAGATTAGCATGGAATAACCAAATGAGTCTACAAGAGACTTTCACAAACTTCATGGTGTGTTTCATTAGTACAGGAATGGTATTGAAATGGATTCCTGTTTGCAAAATTAATCTACATAGTGGCAATGCTCACAATGGCATTCCAGTAAAATCCATTCCAAAATGGCCTTCCAAGGGAAAAAGAGATTATTATCCAAAACCTTCACATAATGCAGACATCCATATCAGAAAGCTTTGGTATGTGAAACTTCAGTAGGTCTGTCGAAGACAGTGCCATAAGTTAGCCTAAGTAAAAAGACAATCATTTCCCTGTCCAACAATCAGGTAAGAAAAAAAAAAATTATAAAGCACCCACAAATCACTGTTTGGATGTGTTCAAGCATCCCTTTAAAAAGTTAATAGCTGGGCAGGCAGTGTAGAGTTTTAATAGTTTTAAAACTTTTAGTTTTTACTGCAGAAGAAGCTCCTGTGCATTAAATCTAAAAAAGAAAACAAACCAAACAAAAAACTCTCAACTCCAACAAACCCCCCAAAACCCAGTCAATCTTAGAATGGATTTTCAAAAACATGGGAGCAATTTTTCTGGTGCATAAGGAGACATCCAAGAAGTGAGTCCACATCCCAGAAAAGCTGCTATTATCTTTAAACAAACAAATTAACTATCAGCATCTCTTACCTTGCAGTTTGTGTACCACAAAGCCAAAATCAAGTTTCTCAATGCCAGGTACATGGTAGGGTCTCGTGAATATTCTGGGAACTCATAGAGCTCATCCAGTTCCATGACATCCGGCCTCACACAAAGTGCTTTCCCACATTCATTGGGCTGGTAGAAAGGCTGGAAATACTTGTTCATGCCTGCAACTGAATAAAGACGCACCAGGAATTAGTCATACTCCATCATATCTTCATCGCATCCTTCTCCCTCTAAAACGATCCACTGACCTCACACAGATAACAAATAAGGAAGCTTTCCAGCCTCTAGGCACCTCCAGAATGATTCCATTTATATGGCTCTCCTCTCTCCTGCCTTCTAGGCTGTGCATTAATTATTGTCCTGCTGCCTGATGGGTACACCTTGGACCTATCAGAGCTGAAGTTTTGTCAAAGAAACAGTAATGTTTCATGGTGCTCCAATGCCATGAGGATTCCAACAAGGAGTAGGATCTAAATTCAAGTCTGAGGACTAGCATCAGTGTACTGACTCAGGTAGTACTCTGAACTACTTTCTTTTTCAACTCCTAATACTGCCCAGGGGGGTAATTAAAAGTAATCATCTTCCACATTCAGTATTGGTAGCTCTGTGTAATGAAGTTTTCTGTCAAGCAGATACAACATCTATTGAACACATGAACAGATTTATTTCCAGCACCTAAGGAGAACAAAGCCTGCTAAGACAACACAGAAGCTGAAATTTCCTCAAAGCACTCTCTCAGAGGTCAGTATGACAATCCTGAATTACCTTTCTCTATACCTGACCGATTCTGCAGATCTGCACTCCCAGGCTGTCACTAGCAAAAAAAAAATAACCTAAACAGAATCTGAGTGCCTTAAGAAATCAAATTCTTTTCTTCAAAGGCCAAAAGATCCACAGTATCAAAACTAGCAGAATCTTGGAGTTTTTTGATAAATCTTCATTTCCTTAAGAATGCAAACAGTCTTTAAGTACCCGCATGGTAATTTCCTGTTTCTATACACAAATGACAGTGGTACACAGAAAGCCTCTGCTGTAAGAAATGTATTATGTTTATCTTACAAACAAGCGAATAGCATCAAATTACAGAGGCAGTCACACAGAGACTGTGCATTAGTGCTGAGAACAGAACCAGTGTTCTGAATCAGGAGAATTCTGGGCCTTATAAACTCAGTTATAAGACAAAATTTATCACACCTATTTAAGCAACAGAGCCCTGCAGATGGCCCTTACCAGTCACATTAGGCACGCTCTTTAAGTGCTCTAACTTCACAAGGTTGGATTCACCAGGTAACCGATTAGTGCTGGTACAGGATGGACTCATGCCCACGCAGTCTGGATAATATGCAGCTAGAAAGGGAGCTGCCACACTGTCTTTCAGCAAAGGAGGGAGTATGAGCATGGAGTACCACCAATGGTCTGAAACTTCAGCCACTCTCTGGCCAGGCGGAGAAGTGAAGGAAAGAGGGGAGAAGAGAACACGTCAGTACTTTAAAAACGAACCGATTTCCCCCCTCCCTCCAAAACTGAGACCAAAAAGCACTAGAAGTACCAATCTCAGAATTGCAAGTCATAAAGACATTTTCTCTCCCTCTTTCCCCTTCCTCAGCCTGACACAGAAAACCTGCAGTATTGATCTCTTCCTCAGACATGGAGCTGAAACTTCACAAACTCCACACCACGTGGGAAGTAAACAAATGAGACGTGCCGTAACAACACATCTATGCCTTATCAGGCCCTATATAAAACATTTGCAGTCACTTATGCATCCAGAAATCTGAGCTTAGAAAAGTCTACACTAATTGATCAGTTTAATTTAGATTTTGCTATCCCCATCAAAGACCTTCTAGAACCCTAAGAAGTGCTAATGATTCACCCTTAATTTACAAGTCAAACATGCATTAGGGAAGCAAAGCCACAAAGCTTCTACACGAGCCAACAATAAGCTTGAACATGTTTCCTGTGATAGAGGTACCTCAGGTACACTTGTGAATATTGGCTTATTGAACATTAATTTATATGAAATCTGAAATGCAGGGTGACATGATCACAACCCCCTTGAAACACCAACATGCATCTTGTATGTACATTTTGTATTATGAAGGAGAGGACAGAGAAAACATGCTTAGGTGTTCTTTTGCAGTCTTCAAAAAAAGGAGACTAGCTTGACTAAAGATAGAAACCACCTGAAAGACAAGGAAATTTTAGGATGGGGAATTCTACTTGAAAACTGGCAACAGAATAATATTTTGCCTGATCAAAAATGAGAACTAGGAGTAAACTTTGAGTCACAGGCCACGACTGAAGGACACCACAAACCACTTGAAAGCTACTTGGTATGGCAAGGGAAAAGAGGAAAAAGATGAGAAAGTAAAAGGCCCTAGGCTCTGTTGCAAATACCATCTGACAGTTTCCTGAGCAAAATGCATAAATACTGACATAATTGGCCAAAGAACCAAAATAAAAAAGGAAAGAAATATGCTGTGCTTTAAGATTGCTTTCATATTCTAGGACAAATGAGGAGGAACAGCTACTACTCACCAAGTCCTCAGGCATGGAACACTGGTCTGAGCCCTCAGTCTGAAAGAAAAGTGAATGGTATCAGAGCTTTTCTTAAGCTGTATGGAAAAAATTATGTATAAAGCAAAATAATTTTCTATGGCATAATTCTCTAAATTAAACAAAAAGAAGTGCTTAGTGTTAGCCTTCTGTAATAGACATGATTGTTTAAAAAAAAAAAAGTAGAGAGATGTGTAGGTTAAAAACACAACACATCATAAAGCAAAAGCACTCTAAAAAATGTTTCGCATTTGTTAAATTAGTTTCTAATGATCAGACATTAAAATATACATTCTATTCTATAAAATGGGGTGGAACACTGAAACAAATTAAGAAAAAAAATACAGAATTTTATAGAAAAATCTGGAAATATCCCACATTTTTCCAGAGTGACTCTTCTAGCCTAGACTATAAAAGAGAGTTTCTTATTTATTGTAAGAATATCTTTATCACAGAGTTTCAAAATTAAATGCTGACCCTTCAGGTTTCATATGGTCACTATTTTCATGTTTTTTCGTAAGTGCCATATAGATTCTAAGTACTCTTTCAAATTTCAGGAGTTATCTTCATGCCAAAGCTGAAACTTTTCATGTAAAGCTCCATGACAGACGTGATAGCAATTAGGAAAAGCTCATGGAGCTTTTCAAATGCTTTCCTCAATAACAAAGAAAGGCCAAACAAAACTGAAATGAGCATTTTGGTGTATGTCCATTTTGTACATGTTGATAATCCTCCCATAGCTGAAGGATTTTATAATTGACTGTGCAGACCAAGATATTTCAGATACTTCTTTCTTGACATTTCCTGTGAGAAAACAAAAAGTCCAAGCAGCATGTAGGCCTGTCACTGTGCAGCTCTCCAGGCCATCAGACTATCATTTTGACATTAAAGACACTGAGCAGCAAACAAGAAGAAATTCATTTCTGCAAACAAGAAATACCAACTTGTTAAGTTTCAGTATGAGCAAAACTGTTGTGTGGTACCTTGGTGGAATTGTTCAGTTTCATACCACATCTGTAGGTTTTTGCTATTTGTGGTGTCAGCTGGATTTCCTTTGTTAGCTGACGCCATTTACCACATTCTGGCTTTGTGCACTGCACCTACGAGTCAAAAAACAAACGTGTTTTTACTTGTTTCTTGTGATTATAGATAAGATTAATGCAACTTAAATAACCAATTAGAAAGAAGTGAGACCCGAGAAAGTTGTAAAATATAATTTTTAGATACATTCTTGTGTAATCATCAGGTCATAAATAGTGTTTGATCTACAGAAATCATGTACCCATCTCCTGCAAAACTGAATTTCTGCACAGAACCTAAGGCCAAAATTAATTCAATGCCCCATTACTATGGTCTTCAGTGGACTTTGCAAGCATTACTTCAAAAATATATTCTTCACCACTTAAAGAAAAAACAACAAAAAAAAAACCCTCAAACAAAACACCACCACCACCAAGCTTCATTCCATTCCCATCTTTCTTCTGCTCTCTTTACCAGGGAAATAAAAAAATCTGATTTCAAAGTCTTTCACACTCATATTTTCTCTGCCAAATCTACCTGAAAATCACAGCTGCTACTTCACTGAAAAGTAACAGAAGATTGGTCTTTGTGGGGTGTGGAGAAAGTCTCCAACAGTGGAGGAGCTGATCAGAATTTTTATCTTGAGCTTTTCCATAATCCTCCAATACTAGAAAAAAACCCACAAAAACTCAGCTGACCTTCTGCTTGAACAGCAGAATGTCAGAAACACATCAGAACATCACATTCCTATTAAATAAATCACCTTTCACCTTACCCAGTAAGGAAGCTGTTGATCAGCCATAAAGGCTTTTGGACTGGGCTCACTTTTACCATTACTTGTCCAAATTCTTTTCCAAGCAGTATATTTGTCATAACCATCTTTATGACTAAGAAGAAAGAAAACAGCAAGCAGTCAGAAAATTGAATATCTAGTTCATTTTAAGCAATAGCAGTTACTCTAAAAATTAAACATTTTATATAAGTCCAGAGAAATAAGTCTGTAGAGAGTACTGGTTTTTTGCTGTTAAAAGGAGAGAGTCATGGTTTTTACGACAGCAATAAATTGCATCCTGACCATTACGGCCTCTTGCTTATGAGCACACTTCCTGGTATCTAAGGCCTGGACTGAGTGATAGGTACTGCTGAGCACACAAAAGTCTTGGTAGAGCTGGATGTAACTCCCACTCAAATGGGAAGAAGCTTGGAGCTGAAAGCACTCTGTTAGCCTGACAAGAGTCTTCATGGTCACTGAACCGCAAGAGTTAGATCTCCTTACTGATTTCTAACTGCTTTTTATTGTACTGCTTTAGAGACGCAAGGTCTCCCGAATGCACAGTGTAAAGTGAATTTACCTTATAAAGGAAAACACATTTACTCATAATTGTTCTCATAATTTAAAATTCTCTGACATTGTTTTTAAAAAAGACAAAAGCTTCAGAATAATTGCACACACAAACCAGCCTGCCTAAACTAACCGGTTTTGTTCACGCTGCCCTGTTTAAGTTGATTAGTTCATAAAACGCCTGCAGTTTTAGCATCACTGTCCAAGTCTCACTCTAGCTAAAGCAAGCACAGAGGACAAGTCTTTGTATTACATTTATGTACATGTTTGTTGTTGTTTATATTTCAACAGTTGTAACAGCTGCCAAATTTTAATAAGCTCTGAAAGGACACAACCTTAATTGGTAAATCTACCTTCGGTAATAGTGGTCAAAACATTCATTGCAGAAGTGTTCCCCACAGGACAGATGATACCATCTAGATGTATACCCATTTTTCGCACATCTGTAACGAAGGAGACATAGAAATAGTTTTACAGTACATTTAGGGAAAAAAAAAACCTTTCTATTGACAGTAGCACATTCTAGAATGTGAACAAAATATTCAGAACAAGCCATGGCTTTATGTTATATTCATGAAGGCTGACTTGCACAAGACACTACAGCCATACAAATAACAATAAGGTCATTTCAATTGTCTCAAACATTTCCAGTTTCCAAACTAAGCAACACCAGATGCAAAGGAGGCAAAGCGTACACAATGTGCAGTTTTATAGTTGGTCTGGCTTCCAGCAGCCTCCCTCTAACAATGGTCAACTGAGCCTGTCTTTAGTACCCTTTAAGCAGGCATTTCCTGAACATGAAACAGTGAATATGAAGCATTTTGCAAACATGTAAGATGACAAAGCTCCTCTCCACAAGAACTTAGAGTTCCTTTACTTTGTTGCATTTTGTTCCAATATTAGTGCAGAGTTGGAAGGGATCATTTATATTAGGATTTTTCTTGTACATGTGATCAGTTGATTCATAAGTCATTACAATGTTCTGTCCCCAGAACAAGTGACAAAACTATAAAGGCAAATCTGAACACAAAACAGATGTTGCCTGGTTTTTTCTCATGAACAACTTGTGATTTTAACCCAGTGAGACAAAACCCTAAGGAAGCAGTTATGCACTCTGGGCATTTGTTCTTTACTACTCTCAAAAAGAAATATCCATTACAAAGATTACATTCATCAATCAGACAAAGCAATCGTTCTTCACTTAGAATACTCTAATTAAAATCAATGAAATTGCTCAAGATAAATGCGCAAGGTAAAAAGCAGTGACCTAAGCTACTAACTCAAATAGCCACGAAATGAGCTCATCTCAAATAAATAAAATTCAAAGTATGTACTTGGGGGAGTGGGAAAGGTGAAAATCAATATATTAAAGTAACAATTCAAGAAGATGAGTAAGCAGTATGCATTGTTTCCTAAATAAAAACTGTAATATCACCAATGCTGATCTCACAGGTGTTCACTTCCTAGACAAGTCTCTCAAGCAACTGCCAAAACACTCGGCTTCCCTATGACAACATCCAGAATACATTGACTTCCTGCCACCAAAGAACAATCCATGGATATAACTAAAAGAAGCACCTAATTAGTTTTATTTATTTTTCAGTGCTATGAAGAAGGAAAGTTTGTCTCAATTATCAGGGAGGGAGGAGTGCTACTGAACTACAGTGTGCCTGCTTCGTAATGAGGTCTAACATGTTGCCTATTATAAATATACCTTGCCAGTATCATGCATTCAAAACCACCAGGGTCACAATGCAAAAGCACTTGTGAAAGTGCAGAGAAAGTGTACAAGAACAAAGAGTTCAGATAAGTATGATTGTCTCTCCTAAAACCTAAAATTTCAAGGCTAGAATTTCACCTCAGACTGCAAAACATTCCAATGGAAGAGTGGTAAAGACGTTCTACAGTAAATGATGGTTTCATTTTCCATCTTGAAAGCAAATTTAGCTGTCTCAAATTACACTAATATGCTCTCACTTTCACAGAAGCAAGGCATGTTCCAGAGGACACCATAAATAACACAAATAAGCATATCCCAAAGATACTCTGTATCCAAATTAGCAACTTGCACAGGAGAAAGTTATCCACAACAGGAATAACTTGTAACATTTTCCTGGCATCTTAAGACTCCTATTAGCAGTATCTTTCAATTCTCTCTCTACATTTAGAAATGAAGGGATTTTTCCGAATATAGTTAGAATCCTAAACTTCAGCTGCAGATTTAGAAAGTTCATGCAAAATCCAAATAAAAAGTAACAAACCTTTCAGCTGCACTGGCAAAGCAAACGGGACATGTTGCAGTGCATCCAGCTTTTTCACACTTTCTATATTTCTTCTCTGACGCTTCATCATCATCATCTGCTGCTTCAGCTGCTTTCTTCTTCACCTAATAGAGAATAGCTGGAATCTGACCATAAATGACACAAATGCATCTTCTACAAAGTGGCATTCAGACAGTTTTGCAGCTTATGAGTGGCATCCCATAGTTAAAAAGATCCTAATGAAAATCTTTGTAGCCATTGTGAAATAGCTGCAGCATGAAACAGCTGTCAAATTAGGTCAGTTTTTTCTACTAAAAAAAAAAGCCCACAAAAAAAACCCCCCAAACCCACAGTAAGACTGGAAATATCATTTATATCTAAAAATGTCTTGCCTTAAGTGATGCCACTGAAGACATTATAAGCAAAGCGTACAGTTTAAATAGTATTTTAAGCTACATCATGTGTTAATGAGTCAAGCCTCATGCATTCATTTTATTTCTCCTTTGGAAAATCTCCTCTTTGATAATACTTATTGATATTAATTAGCGGCAATCCTATCTGTGCCTCAAATAAAATACTAGGGTAGGCTTAGGGCATTTTTTTGGATACAAAACTGTATATTAAATGTCTCTTCTGGGCGTCAAAGGTACTGTGTATTATATTGTTTTAGGCCTCTGTCTGAATGGGCAGAAAGCTTTGTCTGACTGTACAGAAATCTGTGATTGTATTTTTAACATATTAAGTACTTAGAGGTTATATTGAGTATTTATCTTTTCTGAATATTGTTTGCAAAATGAAACACTTGACTTGCTTATTCACAGAATTAACTTGTTCTCCCTCTCTGTGGATAAGTACTTTAAGACCTAACTTACCCACAACGAAGCCCACTTTCTTTACAAATGTCAACAGAAAATAAAAAATAGCAAAATAAAACCCACATGTTTTTAAATTACTATAAATACCTGTCTTCCAGAACTCCTCACAGGAAGGTTGTCTGGAGACTGATCTGAAGAACATGCCTTTTTTTTTGTTCGTACCCTTCCCGTTGACATTGTATTGTTAGATCTGAAAAAAGGTAAGCAATAGTTAATTAATTTAAATTGCTTGACTTCACAGAGTTAATCACAGCCACTCACAATACTACTTTAGACAGAGTTACCTAGGTAAGAATCTGTTCAGCTTGACTGTTAATTCGAGAGGAAAATGGGAATGAGGCATTACAGGAAAGGAACAATACTACTATTTAAAACTAAATTCGTAGTTAAGATTAGATCCCTGAGTACATCTTGACAGGCTGTTCCAGATCAGCATATCCTGGATTTCAATAATCTGATTTGCATTACGTGAAGACCTGGACTGGAATTTGGGTTGGCAAAGTGAACAGACATCAGCTCAATGCTGATGCAAGCATTTAAATACCACTCAGAGTAACACTCATCCTGCTAACTACTGATTTATTATTGGCAGCAAGAGATTTGCTCTGTAAAGCACTTTTCCAAACAGTGTACTGAAGAGACATTCAACACCAGATGAACAACCAGTTCCAAGACTTGCACACCCTCCTATGAAAATACGTCAGAATTTGAAGTCTAGACTGATGTTATATTGCAACTATAAGTGATTGGAATATTACGAAGTTTGTTGTTAAGTATTCTATAGGACAAAAAAGATTTATGGCATGAGAGTGCTCTGCAGCTGCATTGCTACATTGGTAGGAGCACAGAATGGACCACAGTTAACCATGTAAACTGGGAACCACGGAGTGTGAGAAAGTATGATGCAGAAATATGAAAGCATATTTAAAATTACATTATCAAAGGCATTCTTTTCACAGGGAGTAAAGCACAAAGCCTAGAGGAAGAAGTAAATCTAAGAGTGCTCTACAACATACAGAAAAGAAGTGGGAATAAACCACTTGTACTACAGCACTGCATCATGAATGTTATCTTGTAATAGGAATCAGTTTGTAATTGTTTTTGGGAGAGGTTTTTATACATATATATATATATAAGATTTCTCAATTCTCCCTGTTTCGGGCTGCAACTTCCTTATTCAAGCTGTCAGTGATGGACAAGGCAGTAGTATCTTTGTTCAGAAATTCTGCTAAAGGTGAAGGTAACAGGAGGAGAGTGGGAATTTTACAAAATTTCATATTAAGATTATTCAAGTCAAGTAAACTCCTCTCGAGATAGAAGAAATTATTTGTAAGAGGAAGAGAAATCACATGAGGATATCCACATAAGTGAAAAATTAGTTCAAATGACCCAATACAAAGTTAAACTTTGTTTCTTGCATGTATCCCTTCCAATTACAACTAGCCAGAGGTAGGAAAAAAATTAAGTCAATCTCTATTACCTAAAGAAGAAAAAAAAAAAAATTAGCATCACTTCACTGTAACTTACCACTGTATGGGGGTGGATGAGGTTGGAGAGTAAAGAAAAGAAAACCAACCAGTTTCACTTACATGAGATTTCCCTAAACTGCTGCATAACGCCCCAGAAAATGGTGGCTTTTTTTCCCCCTAGAGTCTTCTTTATGGATCAGTGGCATAACAGTATCTCTCTGTATCACCTTAGCTTCTGATGGTAAATAATTGTTCCAACATGCCATGGTCCTTACAGTTGGAAGCTTCCAACTGAGCAAGGAGTGCTGAATGCTGAGCAAGGCACCAGGTGACTCATTTCGGTGACCATCAGGTGATCACAGTCTGCTGCTGCTGTGGGGCCTTTTTATCCAAGAAGGTAAAAGAATACGCATATTTTTCGTTGCATGTCCAGGGATAGAAAAAGTGCCAGTTACCAATCATAAGGAAGTTTGGTAAAAATATTTCTGATTCAGAGAGGCCTCCCATTTTGAAAGGCAGAGGTCAGTTGTACAGAATCACAGACATATTTTTGCTGTAAGCACTATGGGAGGGGTGAGAGGGAGGTGGGGTGAAAGGGAGAAAAAGATCAGTTGTGTGATACTTTGTCCCCACTTCCCTCCCAAACCGAAAAACACCCCCCTAAAACCCCACAAATTTTTAGAGAACAAGCAAACATGGCTTACTCTACTAAGCTTTACATGACTTTGCATCCTATCCTGTAGACATCTTACTGGCTGAGAAAATAAGCCCTTTAAAAGGAGAGAGAGATGCATAATGCGCTGTCACATTCGATAACGTTTCATCCGTCTGTAATGTGTGGCCTCTATTGGAAAGCTTTGTGGGGTTTACCTGCACAGTTGTCAGCAAGTTTGTCTTTGGGGAAGAAAAAAATAAATAGAAGAAAAAAAGAAACCACACAGACACACACTGTCAGAAACGGAGAGGAAGCGAGAGCAGCCTGATTGACACGGGGAGTGCACACACCTCCAGAACTCAGCCCGAGTAAAGCGGCGGCGCCCAGCCCCGCCTGCCGCGGTGGTGACAGCTGGCGGCGGGCGGGGGTCCCGAGGGGCAGCCCCCGGCGCAGGGGAGCCCCCGCGGCTGGGCTGCCCCGGAGCCAGGCGGACTCGGTCCCGGGGGTGCCGGGCGGCGGCGGGGCAGGCGTTGAGGCCGGCGCCTGGCACTCACCTCGGGTCCGGGTCACTCGGGGGTCGGAGACCACATTCACGCGTGTCCGCACCGCCTCCTGCTAGAGCTGCAGCGAGGAAAAAAGGGTGGAGAAGGGGGAAGGAAGGGAGGGAGGGAGAGAGAGAAGGGGGAAGGAAGAGAGAAGCGAGGAGGTGAGGACGGGGCCAGCGCTGGCACCTGCCCCGCCGCCCCGGGGAGGAGCAGGCAGCCCCGCGGTGGGCGCTGCAGCTGGGGGAGGGAATCACTCACCGCCACCGCCATCCCCACCGCCATCCTCCTCCCCCCCGGTGCCGTGCACTCTCAGCCCGCCTCCTCCTGCCGCCGCTTCCGCTCGCCGCGGTGCGTAGCGAGGGGGAGGGCGGGGAGACACCGCCCCGGCCCCGCCGCCCTCGCGGGACCCGCGGCCGCGCAGGTACCGCGGCTGCTGCTGCCCGGGCGGGGGGCGGCAAGGGGGGCGGTGCTGAGCCGCCCCA
>VWZW01006279.1:1582620-1612765 GCA_013397115.1 Edolisoma coerulescens
GCCCCGAGCAGCCGCTCGCCCCCGCCTTCTGCCCACGGGTTTCACGTGAGAGAGGTGTCGGCATCTCCCTCCTTCATTACCGGGGTAGGGGGGCTTCCCGATGGATGCGAACAGGGAGGCCACCGACGGTCCCGTAGTACTAGACAGGGCGCGTTCAGCCGTCTTCGCCCCGGGAAAGGGGCTCTGGCCGAAGCTATCGGTAGCAAGAGTGCTCGCTCCGTCGCGTTCGGTACACCTACATTGCAACTGTCACCAAATTGTGATCTCTTGAGATCTACTAATTTTTGTCCGACTCGAGGAAGTAAGAGCCAGTTACAAACTACGCATTGGGTGAGGGTAATTTTTCTCTCTTTTTTTCACAGCTACAAGCACTCCCTGGAGACATGGACCACTCAGCTGATGCATCCGGGCTCCTGGAAGGCTCTGATATTGGGTCACAGAAAGAGAGAGTGGTGACAGAAGAGGAATGGCTACAAAAATGGGAAATGGGTAACATCGGGTTTCACAAGGAACAAGGGCATCCGTACGTGACTTCACTTTTCTCCCTAAGCTGTTTTAAGAAATGCCATGAGATGAGTGGCTTGGCTCATTTGAGAAACTCTTAATTGAAAATGGAAATTTGCAAAAAGCAAATTATCTTACATGGGCACAGCTTGAAACAAAAATAAATATAGATATTTTTGTGACCTACATTTTTCAAAGGACAGAGAAAAGAAAGTATTGAAATGAATATAGAGCTTTTACTCTTGAATCAGGTTTTAAACCTTAAAGCTTGGATAGTTTGGCTAGAAAATCTTAAGTTTTCTGATGGAGAAGCTTTGAAGTATTGTTCATGTTATGAAACTGGGGCTTGAAACAGTGTGCAGAGGGCATCAGAGCAACTACCATGCACTAAAAGACAAGGACCTAAGAGAGCAAACCTGATTATATAGTCTTTCAAGACCTGTAGAAGTAATTTGATTGATACAGAAGTTTAATAGTCATTCTGTCTAAAATCTCTGTTACGGCCCTCTTAGAGGTGGATTGGTTGAGTCATTTACTTGCAAAGACAAACAGAAAATAGAACAAACCAAAATGTGTTAATTTCTGAATGTCATGAAATTGACTTTCTTGCTATGTAAACAGAAGGTGAATGTTTTTATTCTATGTTTTTATTTCTAATGGCATGAAGCAGGTTGAGCTAATAACATATGTACCATTATGGAGTTTTCATGCTACCTGGCATAGTGTGTAGCACTTGGCTTTTCATGTGCCAGCACAAATACTTGCAAAGTAAAACATGTCTGTTTTTCTGCAGGCTCCTCCAGAAGTATCTGGATGTTCTTTTAAATGGCAGGAGTGGACTGAGGATATTTTTCCCACTTTGTGGTAAAGCAGTAGAGATGAAATGGTAAAACACAGATAATAAGAGCAAAAACCTTATTTGATGTGGGGAAGGAGGAAGGGAGATGGGGAATTCCCTGCCTTACATTGGCCAGTGGAAAGGTGCCGCATCTCCACTGGTAGGAAAGCAGCGGCATTGGAAGCTGAAGGGAGGAGGAAGCTGGTGTTTTGTATAGTAGCATAAATTGAATGGGTAAGGTCTGACCTGAAAGTCCTCTTGATTGTCCCAAGTTCAGCTTGGGGAATGCTGAATTTAGATGGACAGAGTGACTGAAGCTATGGCCTTACCACTGCTGCTTTTGGTAGCAATGCCGGCTTAAATTGCCTGCAATGAGGTCAGTTGTGCCAGATAACATTTTCAAGAGACCATGTGGCATGCCAGTCTAGAAATTTAAATAAATGATTTGGGCTAAATGTAACTTCCTCTTTTTTTATACTTCTTATTTTACTTTAACCTTTTTTTTTTTCGGGGGAGGGGTGGTGTTGTATTTATAATTAGGGCCTATATAAGCCAGTGTTTTTTCTTGGAGGGAGGGAGCACAAACCAAAAACTGAACTGCATCCTCAAGTAATGCATCTATCAGGTTTTATCACAGTAACTACTTTTTAGGCTGACTATGGGCTCTGACACACACTGGTGTTTTGCTGAGCTGCAGCAGCCCTGAGGTTACCACACCTTCATTGCCTGTTCCTGCCAAGCCACAGAGACAGCTGGGTGGACAGTGTGCCTCAGTCACCTCAGTTCAGAGCACCGCACCTTTCTGAAATGGACAGTTTCTCAGTGCGATCACCTGTTTTCATTGAGTTCAGAGGAATAAATGAATAATTCATTGAATCTAAATAAAGCACGAAGTCCTTGTCAACTGCATGCTGAGTGGTGCTAATTTAAGTTCAAATCATGGAAGGGAGGTGTTCAATACAAACTGAATGCTTCAGAAAGTCAGGATTAGGTGTATCAGGGCATCCTAAAACTAGGGTTTCCCTAATGAATAAATGATGCATGGGAGATACACATTTTGCCCAACCTGTGCGCCTCATGTAAACTTGGGCCCTCTCTTGTGTGCAGGCTGGCGGATATGGGACATAGTGTTGTTGGTGTGGAAGTCAGCGAGCAAGCAGTGAAGGAATTTTTTTCAGAACACAGTCTGCCTTACTGTGAGGAGCCAGTCCCTGAGATTTCAGGAGCAAAAATGTTCCAGGTACGTCTCCTGCGTTGTCAAATGATCTGGTGTGGTTAATCATGCAATGCAGGCATAACTGAGCAAACAAGTCATTCTGCTTTTATGCCTCTGTTTTACTGGTAATCATTCACCTCTTCTGAAGAGGTCTAAAAGGAAGCTCTGAGTTGTATCTTTGGACTGAGAAGTTATTCTTCTAAACTTACTACTTTGAGCTTCTTATGACAGTGAAGCACCTGAATATAGAAGGAATGTATTTTAAAACTGGACAGTTGCATGCCTTGGTAGATCAGAACCTCTCTGGAGGGGATCAGAAGAGTTACCTCAGTAAACTAAAACTAAAAATGTTTCTCACTGTTTTTCCCCATTACATGTAAATATATTTTTAAAATTTCACTTTTAATAGTATATGGGTGTATTTTAAGATATATCTATATATATGTATATATAGATATAAGATTTAAGATAAGTATAAATATATACTTATGAGTGCATATTTAAAGATAGTTAGCTGATCAGGATTGTTTCCCTTGCTTTTTATTGTAGAGTACCTCTGGCAACATTTCCCTCTACTGCTGCAGTATTTATGATTTGTCCAGGTAGGAAACTCCTGTTTTACCATTCTCCATAATTGAATGTGTATTAATACTGTCCAATACTATTATTTTATTTGAATCAGACAAAGATTTGTCAGTTCCTCTCAAGCAAACTTGTATTAATTTGTATAAGAAATGTGAATAGCCAATCTCCAACAAAAGCTTAATTCCATTGCTCATCATTAAGGATGACAACTAATTATCTTTAAGTGGGCTTCTTATTCCAAGCCATTCTGTGAAAGTTACCAAAAAACATTTTTGCTTTTACAGTAAAACCAAATTATCTTTAACATTACTGATGAATTCTATGAAGCAAAACTCTAGCACAATCCCTTACTCAGAGTAGCTTAGTAAAAGTAAAGAGAATACATCCAGAGGTATCTTAGCACAGTAGTTCCCTCCTCTTGCAGTTCTTACTCAGATGTGATTTTCCCTAGATTACAAGGTTTTGGTAAAGTTTTTTGTGTTTGTTTGCTCTTCCTACAAACAACTGTCAGGCACAAGAATTTGTTCCATAGCTCTTGAGTAAGAAGGAGGTAAAGTCTTAACATTTACTTCGATAGGCTTTCCAGAACTAGTACATATACAGGCGCAGTAGGTAGTTCAGGACACCAGAACATGTTTTTCAATCCACCAAAACAATGGAGAAAAGACTATTCATTACTAGAGTCCAAAGTCTTTCAGACAAAAGACCATGACTAAGACCTGCTGCTGCAGCTGACTCCAGTTGGTTTGAACAGGGTATATATATAACTAGTCTTGCAAAGTGTCGAACAGATGAGCTGTGTATGAATGTGACTTTGTAGATACTGCCTGGTTTCTTCCCTCCTTGCCCCTTCAGTGTAGCTACTTGCTACACTGTACATCCCTATAAATCCTTCTTGCTGGGAGTTGACAAGTCGCCCAGGGATTGCTTAAGCTTCTCAGAAATTTAAAAAAAATTCAATCATAAGTTTTGTAGCAAGTCATGTGGTGAAACCTGTAACTTCCATCACAACTTGGTGGAATAATACTTTGAAATAAACAAAATTAGGTAATTAGTGACAATTTCAGTGCATATCACTGGATCCAGTACATAGTTTGCCATCCACAAAATAAATTGGCACGTAGACATTCTGGGTGCAGAATGAACTGTATTTCCAACAGCAGTCAGCAGATACCTTTGACTAGAAAAATGCACATACACTTCTAGTTTCTGTGTACAGACAATTTGATTAATTACCCAGTAATTATGGAAATTAAACTTATTTCTCTCTTGCTGAGGCTGGCTTACTAACAGGTCCCTTTGATCTCCATTAGCCTAGCATTCATTAGAAGAAAACTCAGATGTGCTTCTGACCTTTGTCAGATGGGACATTTCAAAGACTCTTGCTAGTTAAAGAGTAACAAGAATTACTGCTCTTTCTGGGAATTCTGGGACATATGTAGAACAGTTATATTACACAATCATTGTACCTCCTACTACAATTATGGCTGCAAGACTTCAAAACAAATCAAAAATGGCATTAACTGAAACTATTAAATATATACAGAGATAGAAATTCACAAGTTTATTCTTAAATCCAGAGGGTTTTCTGCAGATATGTGAATTTCTGATTTACATGTTAAATTTTGTTAGTTGTGGTAGTACCTAACCCATGCTGAATGCCGTATAAACACATAGCAGTGTGATACAGTGGAAGGTACACCCAAGGGAAGCGCTTCCTAATACTTTAGCTTCATCTGGACTCCACATCAGGATGAAAGACAGCTGTGTGCCTTTTTTGACCTTTTCCTCATGGCTTCATTGTGTTGTGAAGCTGAAGCTAACTGTCCTGGGCATGTAGCTGGGAAGTCAGGTGTCTAAAGTTACTGAATGTGCTGAGTTCAATGATAGTAAAAGCAACAAGGCACCTTCCTTAGCCTGCATCTGAAATCATGCATGGGCAAGGAGCACCCAGACATTCAGCAGGTCCTGAGATCTGGGCAGCCAGGAGACCAGGACTGGGACAAGGCCACAGCATGAGCCTGCCTGCAGCCTGGGATGTCTGTAGGCCCTGATGAAATCTCTGAGGAGGAAAGTACGTGAAATGCCTCTATGGAGCCACTGCCACCATTCCAGTTAGACCAGATTAAAGTTGGAAAAAAAAACCAAGTGCAGAAAACCTCAGTGGCTTGCCTAAGGTCACACAGCAGACTCAGCTATGCAGAGAGAACTGCCTCCAAGCTTCAGAAGATCAAGTTTCTCACCTGCCTCACTAAACTTTCCTTTGTGCCCTGCATGTCCATTGCTGTTTAGCTGTCTCTTTAAAATCCTCCTTTTAGTTATGAGGCTGGTTATTTAAATTAGATGCTTAGACTTGGCAAACTTTAAAAGAAGTGAGCACTTGAAAGTGTTATCATGTCTCATCGCAGTAGAGTGGGAAATACAAGATCAGCTTGTAGGTTAGATGCCAGAGACTTAGCAATGCCATTGCAATGAAAATAGCAGTGGGCAGAGAGAAGTTCTCATGGTTTAACTCTGGCTAAGGTGGTGGAACTAAGCACCACACAGCTGCTTGCCCACTCCCCCCATCATGAGATGATGGGGGACAATCATAAAGGTAAAAGTGAGAAAGAAACATGTGCATGGAGATGAAAACAGTTTGATAATTAAAGAGAAATTTCGAGAAGTTGTAAGGAAAAAAATCACACAAAAAAGAACAACCAAAGAGAGAGGGAAATAAACCCCAAGAAAGACAAGTGGTGCAACGGAAAGCAGTTGCCCACCAACCAACCAAGCAACTGATGCCTAGCCAGTCCCCAGGCAGGGCCCCCATCCACCAACCTCCCACCCAGTTTTATTGCTGAGAATGGAGCCAGATGGTCTGGAATATCTCTTTGCTCAGTTGGGGTCAGCTGTGCCTGCTGTGTCCCCACCCAGCTTCTTGTTCATTCTTGTGCTCTCCAGCCTACTCACTGGTGTCACGGTGTGAGGAACAGAAAAGGTGTTGGTGCTGTGTAAGTGCTGCTCCACAGTAGCTAAATAGTTGGTGTGTTACCAACATGATTTCAAGCCCAAATCCAACACAGGCCCATGCAAGCTATTATGAAGAAAGGTAACCCTACCCTTGCCAAAACCCGTACAGAAATGAAGACAGAGGTGATGCAATTGGACTCTGACATCTGCCCAGTAGGCAGAAGGGTATTGCACAATTTATGCCACATTTTTCTAAGTAAATTTATTCAAACTTTCTTTAAAATTACGCAATTTACTTTATTACTACCTTACTGTCTAACCTCCTATTTTAATAATTACCAAAACCAAGGCTCTTTCTTATCCCCCGAATATTCTTGTCTTTTGTGTCACTCTGGCTGCTCTTACCATCCACTAATAAAGGCATTTCTTGATAGTCTTGCCCACTTGCAGGCTTTGGGTGGTCACTGAAGCCATCTGCCAGCATTTCCAAAAGCAAAACTAGTGTCTGCAGCAGCGTTGCACTGAGGCAAACAGCAGTGTAACTTAGCTTTTCTAGCATTAAACAAATTGCAAGCTGAAGCTAGCTGTCCTGGGCATGTAGGTGGGAATTCAGGTGCCTAAAGTTACTGAATGTGCTGAGTTCAATGATAGTAAAAGCAACAAGGCACCTTCCTTAGCCTGCATCTGAAATCATGCATGGGTTTTAGAAGGTGGTCAAGAACTGTTGATGTGCTGAGTACATGTTAGACAGCAGGGTGTGGTTACTGAACACTCAGACTTGTAGCCGAATGTGTTAAAACTACATTCCTTCCTCCCTGACATGTCTCAGCACCCCCTGATGGGGAAGCACTGACCAGTTCCTGCACCTCTTTGCTATTGCAGCAGGACCAAGAACCAGGAGGGCTTCTTGAATTCCAGATCCCATTGGTTTGGATTATGAAAGTGCTGCACCATAAAAAAAGGTGGTGGGGAATCTGCACCACTAGCTGCAGAATCCTTGTGACTTCACAAAAGTATCTGAATAAAGATGAAAGTGCCTTTTTACTATTTCTAACCCTTTTCTTTATCTTCTTACAGCTCGATAGTTGGCAAGTTTGATGGGGTTTGGGACAGAGGAGCTCTTGTAGCCGTGAATCCATGTGACAGACAACGGTTAGTAAATTGCATTGTTACTATCTTTTCTCTGATGTATCAGTGACAAGTTTTTGATCCTGCAACTTGTTGATGAGTCCTTTTTTATTTAAAGAACCAACCTACACAAGTTCTTCTCTACCACGAGCATCTGCTGCAGTTGCAGAGTGCTGTACTCTTCCTTCAGGAAGCCGCCCTGCCTCTCGGTGGGAAAATATGTGGTTTGTTCCAACCCAAAAGAAGCAGAGCTGCAAGTCTCATCTGAATTCTATTATTTCCTTTTCACCCCGTCTACTTCTTCTCTCTTTGTTCTTTTTCCCTTCACTCCTCTTAATTCCAAATTTTTGTTCTTTCCTATAGCCAGCCCAAATTTAGTTTGAACCTGCTCCCGGGATTTTTTAATTAGATACATAATCCTCAATTCACTATAATTTTAAAAGATCAGTAACGTAATGTGTACTGCGTTCTAGACTGTGGCAGATGAATACTTGGTTTGTCTGTTAATCTTGAGCTGAATGTGCAAAAAAAGGATAAATGCTTGTTTATGAGGAATAAATATAACCTTTATTTGATGTTTTTCATGTGTAGCATGAATTTTATGCTCCTGAAATTTTACCTGTTTTGCTTAGTCTCTGTGCAGTTCAGTTCAAATTCAGTCTGCATAGAAATGCATTTTATTGAATATTTGAATGCTATGCTTAAATGCTTTACAAAAATAATAAAGTATAATTTTTTCCTTTTAGCTATGCCAGTTTGATGATCAGCCTTGTGGAGAAAAATTCTTCTTATCTCCTTGTTACAGTTTCATATGATCCAAACAAACACAACGGTGAGAACGTTGTACTGTTCATGTTGTGATTTTACTTCAATACAAATTGTATAAAGATATAGTAGATGTATTAGTATCTTCCCCAAGATTCTTATCTGCATAGCTTTTGACACCAGTATAACTGTGTGTTAAAAAGTTTAGATATTGACCAAGCTTGAGAATATATTTGGGTTTTCTCTAGCATTCAGAGATGCTAAGGGTAAGTTGAGGACAGTCATGGTATATTAACAATGAAGTGAAACTCTAAGTCTGGCTGTCACAATGAAGCTGGAAGTCAGAGCACTTAGTAACATCCTGTCTGGCCTCGGGAGCTTGAAACACTCCCAAGAACATCAGCTTCATGCTGTTTATCCAGTATTTGCAACCCGATGTGTTGCCAGTCTTGTGCCTCTCTCTCAGCCACTACCACACTCTGAATGTACTTAGAAGAGGTGAAATTCTGTAAAGTCATAAGGTATTTTTTCCTTTTATAGTTTTTATATTATGTACTGAAGTGGGAGATTTTTTAGTTAATATTAACTCACAAAAGAAAGAGATTTTTTTCTGCTTTTGGGCCCTTCAGCATAATTATCCCCCCAAAAAATAAGTCTTGCTATCACAAGCAACAACAGTTTAATTCATTGCTTTCCCTCTGACATTGTTCAGCTTTTAGCCTTAACCATGCCATTGTAGTATAAAGAGATTGTGGACTGGATTCACACAGCACACTGAGAGTGGTCATAGCCACATCACATTCATGATTCCTGCTGCAGCTGGAGAAGAAGCAGCAGCAACACCTAAAGCTGTCTGGCCCACCAAGGTGCCACGAGTTCCTGGACAGGTTTTCTGGTTCCTGCTAGTGGTGCTACACCCTGGGGCCCAATTACAGGCCAGGTGCTGTGAGTGAAGGGGTTTGCTCTCCTATTGCAGTGTAAATTTTGTCTTCTTCCTATGTCTCCTCTCTGATTAGCTTCACCCCTTTCCTTTCAGGCCCACCATTTTATGTTCCTGAATCCGAAATTAAAAGTTTATTTGGTGAGTAAAATTTCAGCTAACCCTTAGGAATTTTTTCCAAAGCACATAAAGATGCTTATATGCCTCTACCTTGCCCTGTGACAAGTGATACAGTCATTTGCTTCTTATCTAAAGGCTAGAGTCGTGGGAAAATATTGGGAAAAATTATCACCATTTAGCCACAGGGATTTTGCCGTCAAGGAAAGTTCTCAGTTCTTCAAAAGATATGAAGAAAACCCAAGAGACAAACAGTTTCTTGTCTCCCTTGGTACTTTTTTATTCTCCCAGGATTCATACTGCACTCAGTAATCCTGTAGCTGCAGTCTTAGAGTCCTGGGGTTTTTTTGTCTTTGCCTGCACCTCATCAACCAGTTGCCCTGGTTTTAGTACAAGTCCTACCAGTGCTGCCATTTCTGCTGTCCTTCTGTGACAAAGAAGGAAAGTAACATGGCACTCAAAGAAAATGCTAAAAATGTACAACTCATATCCATCAAAATAATGAAATTTGGAGCTATGTCAGGAATTTAATTTTAAGAGTTCCTCCCGATGTGCTGTAACATCTCACTTTTAAATTTACAACTTTCTGAGACTCCGGCAGTGTTTGTGTGCAGTGAGTCATTGGCATAGACAGTTGCATCCCAGTGTAAAAGAGAGAGATTAAGTTTCCCCCAGTGCATTTATATCACTGTGTTAGGGACTATGAGGAAATCTGTGGATAAGATTTTTATTTTTTTTTCTGGACAGTTTGCATTTTTCTTTGACTAACCATTCACTAATTTGTTATTCTTACCTCCTGTTCAGGCAACTGCTGTGAAATTAAGTGTCTTGAAAAAGTCGATGACTTCTCAGAGAGACATAGACAATGGGGACTAGATTATTTTCTGGAGGTGCTATATATACTGAAGTTTGTAGCTTGATTAAGATGAATTAAAATAACTTGCCTCCCATCTTGCTTTTACTTGCATCTCACATTTTAAAATGGGGCCTTCTTAAAGCAGACTTTTTGTCCATTTTGCTTACCAAGTCATCTCTCCTACACAGCTGCCTTTACTGCCTTGAGATGTGAACAGCTTTTCTTAAACTCCGTGCACAAACAACCATTACTAAAGTATACCTTTTTCTTCCATATCAATTCAAATCATGAGAGTTGTGAGAAAGAAATGTTCCTGTTCCTTTCCAGCCATTGCTGGTCAGTGCTGTCTGCCTGGCACTCTGTAGGTTGGCCTCGTCAGCTGGCAGCCCTGGGAGTGTGGCAGCTGCAGTTCAAACACTGTTTTCTGGGGCACCGACCTTGCACCAGGCTGGGCAGAGAGAGGTGGGAAGCTGCTGCAAGTTGGTTCTCTCTGTCCCTGTGAATATATGTCAAGTGAAGAGCTGGCAGTGAGTGGGCAAGGCAAGGCAGCAGCTGCGAAGAGGAAATTACCCTCCAGCAAGAAAGGCTGGAGGGAAGTAGACTGGATGACAGTAAAGGGGAGAGTATGGGTAGAAAATGTCCTGGCAGTTGCTCACAAGTGTGCTGCTCCCTCATTTGAGAGCGCAGCTATGGGCAGGCAAACCAACAGGACTTGGATAAGAGGGTTCAAAGAATGCTGAGAGAGATGGAGATGTTATTGCTACGTCATTCTCCATCATCTCTGAAAGGTCACAGAGTATGGGAGGGGTGCCTGAGGACTGGAGGAAAACCAATGTTGCTCCAGTCTTGAAAAAATGCAAGGAGGACGTAGGAAGCTATAGGCCAGTCAACCTCACCTTCATCCTTGGAACAACCCATCCTGGATGTCATCTCTAAGCAAGTGGAGGAAAACAAGGTTTTCAGGAGTAGTCAACATGGATTCACCAAGGGAAATGGGCTTGGTTAGTGGACAGTGAGGTAGATTGAGAACTGCCTGAATGACAGAGCTCAGTGCTGTGATCAGTCTAGTTGGAGGCTGTAGCAAGCAGTGTTCCTAGGGGTCAGTAGTGGGTCCGGTCTTATTCACCTTATTAGTGAGTGAGTGACCTGAATGAAGGGACAGAGTACCTGCAGTAAGTTTGCTGATGATACAAAACTGAGGGGAGCAACACACTGAAGTGCTGTGCTGCCAAGAGCCAGGCAGAGAGGAACCTAGTGAAGTTCAGTGAAGGCAAGTGCAGGGTCCTGCACCTGGGGAAGAAAAACCTAGCACAGGCTGGGGGCTGACCTGCTGGAAAGCAGCTCTGCGGAGAAGGACCTGGGAGTCCTGGTGGTCACCAAGTTAGCCAGCGGTGTGCCCTTGTGGCAAAAAAGGCCAGTGGTATCCTGGGGTGCATTAGGAAGAGTGTGGTCAACAGATCGAGGGAGGTGATCCTGCCCCTCTATTCAGCCCTGGTGAGGCCACATCTGGAGTGCTGTGTCCAGTTCTGGGCTCTTCAGTACAAGAGAGAACTTGACATGGAGTAGGTCCAGCAGAGGACTATAAAGATGGCTGGGGGACTGGAACATCTTGCTTATGAGGAAAGGCTGAGAGAGCTAGGATTGTTTATCCTGGAGAGGAGGCAACTGAGAAGGGACTCATCAATGCTTACAAATATCTTTAAGAGCAGTGAACAAGAGGATGGGACCAGACTTTTCAGTGGTGCCCAGGGACAGGACAAGGGGCAACAGGCACAAACTGAAACACAGGAAGTTCTGTCTGAATATGAGGAAAAACTCCTCTACTTTAAGAGTGACAGAGCATGGGAACTTCTCCCCTTTGCAGCTTATTTTGAAAGAAAAGGTATGATTGCAATGTCGTGTATCATAATTCGTCAAGAATAGAAGGCGAGTAAAAGCCATGGGGCTTTTTAGAGTGCCATAGTCCTAGAGCTGCAAATGGGTCTGCTGGTTTTAGCACAGCAGTCCCCATGCCCACAGCCCATTGGAACACTCAGTATTGCTTGTAGATACTTGTGTTTCAAAGTTGGGTTGACAGAGAGAAGAAGGAATGTAGCCAGTGGGCCATTGCAAGCTGGGAGCTGCTGGTTTTGTTTGTTTTCACTCCTGGCCAGTACTGCAGCTACCAGGTTAAAGCATCTCCTTCCTTTCAATCCAGAAAGTTTTTTCCGGATGCAACGTGAGAGCTCCTGAAGTTTATCTCAGACTTCCAGATACGTGATAGCTGCAGAAGGCCAGGCGCTTGGCACGAGGCTGCTGCATGCTCTGTGGTGTCCTGCACAGGACTCCCAGGCATGCGACAGCCTGGCAAGAGCAATGCCACATACCAAACCAGCCATTTTAGGATGTGTAAGATGGCTCTCAGTGTGTACCCTGCAATTACTCTGAGAATACCCTGTAAATACGCCTAGCAGAATGAGCACATGCTGTGCATGCACCATACAAGATGTGTGTCCTTGTCTGTCTGAGAAATATGTCTACGAGTGATGAGTGTAAATATTTTCTAAAGTTTGCCAGACCAGCAGGGAAAATCCAATGAAATAAAGATGCTCAGAGGGATGGAGTGCATCTCCTATGAAGACAGGCTGAGAGAGTTGGGATCGTTCAGCCTGGAGAAGGCTCTGGGGAGACCTTAGAGCAGCCTTCCAGTACCTGAAGGGCCTGCAGAACTGGAGACAGACTTTTTACAAAGGCATGTAGTGACAGGACAAGGGAAAAACTGACAGAGGGTAGGTTTAGGTGATATATTAAGAAATTCCTTAGTGCAAGTGTGATGAGACTGGAACAGGTTGCCCAGAGTAGCTGTGGATGGCCCCATCCCTGGAAGTGTTCAAAGCCAGGTTGGATGGGACTTCGAGCAACCTGGTCTATCCTGATCATCCCTGCCCATGGGAGGGGGATTGGAACCAGATAATCTTCAAGGTCCCTTCCAACTGAAACCATTCAGTCGTTCCACGATTCTGTGAAATTGTGGCTTAATTCCTTACTCTGGTAGGGGCATAAATAGAGCTAGTAGTGGTGTGGTAACTTGGTAACTGGATGTCTGTAAGAATCTGGTGGATATATGAATATTCTGGCGGGTATTTGAACATCCTTGTGGATATTTGAACATTGCGGTGGAAATTTGAATGTTCTGGTGGCTATACGAACACTGGTGGATGTACGATTGCTGTGGTGAGTACACGGACACTCCGCGGTCCCAGCGGGAAGGGCGGCCCGGGCCGCAGGGCCCCAGCGCCGTCCCGGCGGCANGCCCGCCCCGCTGGGCCCGGGGGATCCGGGGCCGGCGCGGGGGTTCCGATCGCTCTCCTCCGGCGGGGATGGCGGCGGAGGACGAGGCGGAGCTGAGCCTGCTGGAGTGCCGGGTGTGCTTCGAGCCGTATGGCCCCGACGGAGAGCGGCGGCCGCTCAACCTGCCCTGCGGGCACGTCCTCTGCCGGGGCTGCGTGGGGGCCCTGGCCGGCGCCGAGCGCCGGAGGCTGGAGTGTCCTTTCTGCCGGCGGCCCTGCGGCCCCGCCGAGACCAGCGACTGCCGCCCGCTGCTNGGCGCCCTTGCTTCGGCCCTGGGCAGGAGCGGAGGAGGGGCGGCGGCGCCGGCCCCCGCGGGACTCGGGCTGCGGCTGTGCCTGGGGGGCTGGGGGTCGCTGGTGAACCCCACCGGGGTGGCGGCCTGCCCCCGGTCGGGCCGCCTGGCAGTGGCACACGACGGCAAGAAGAGGATCCACGTCTTCGGGCCGAGCGGGTTCTGCCTGCGGCGGTTCGGGGAGCGGGGGGACGCGGGCAACGACATCAAGTATCCGCTCGATGTGACGGTCACGTCGGACGGACACGTGGTGGTCACTGACGGCGGGGACTGCTCCGTGAAGGCCTTCGATTTTGAGGGAAGGGGGGTCCTGGCTGTCCGGGAAGGCTTCTGTTTGCCCTGGGGCTTGGATACCACCCCCAAGAGCGAAGTAATCCTGACCGATTCGGAGGCAGGCGCTCTCTACCGCTTGACGGCTGACTTCCATAGGGGGGAATTAAAGAAGTGTCAGATGATCCGCTCCCGGCTTGTCAGCCCCAGAGCGGTTGCAGTCTGCCAGACGTCGGGTGCCGTCGTGGTAATAGAGCACCTGAAAGTTCGAGGACCGAGCAAGGGCAGCACCCGCGTGAAGATATTCAGTGCGGAGATGGATCTCATCGGCCAGATGGACAGCTTCGGTCTGAACCTCGTTTTCCCCGCCAGAATATATGCTACCGCTGTGGCCTTTGACAAAGAAGGTCGTGTTATAGTAACGGATGTCTGTAGCCAGGCTGTCATATGCTTAGGGAAACCTGAGGAATTTCCCATCTTTTATCCTCTAATTAGCCACGGGCTTTCTTATCCTGTCGGACTGGCTTACATGGCAAACGATTCCCTCGTTGTTTTAGACAGCGGTGATCATTCAATAAAAGTATATAGCTCTACCTGAATGGGGTTAGATGCTTACTGCTGCAGGCTCAAGCTGCTTTTGGCCATAAAGCATGCGGAGTTCTGGTGTTCGTAGGCGTGGAGGGAGGAGGCGGTTTTTGGGCTTTGAGTGAAATTACCCTCTGACCAACACGCCATGCTTCTTGCAAAATTTGTATCACATCTCTTGCCTCCCTCTGGGAGAGAACCTGGCTGTTGCTGCCTGTAGCCAACAACGAATCAACCAAAGAAAACATTTGGCATTTAAAAACTGTTCCATGCCTTGACAACCAAATGTTTTTGGTTGTTTTTGTCGAGTAATCAAAGACCAGCACCTGTGAAAGTAATGCGTCATTTATTTACATTTCCCAGCACATAGTTTTCACTATTCTTAATTAAGTATAGATACACTCCTGACAGAACTGTTTCCAGGAATTGTGCACAAGGAAGGAGATTGCCTTGACAGAATGATAGGAGAATTGGAAGCCTCCATTCAAGGTTGCCTAAATCCAGCTAAAATCATTGTGATGGAGGAGCTACCACTGATGAGTGAGTTATGAGAAATGAATTCGTGTTCAAAGCCTATTTTTTCCATATCAGGAAAATGCATTTCTGGGGCACTCTTTTCTCTGCTCGTTTATTCCCACATTTATTAAGGTCATACTGGAGCACTTTGTCTTCCTCTAAAATGCCCACATCTGTGTCTTTACCTAGAGTTAATCTGGTGTGTAGTTACACAGCGTGGGCTGCTTTCCCTAAAAGCCCCTTGAAGTATTCACTTTCAGACCACAAATACTCCTGCATATGTAAGTTTGAGTTGGCTGCGCTGCTAACACAGCTACATTTAGTAGGAGGTTTTCAGCACTGCCTGCCCCTGTTTGTCATTAATATGGTGCTTTTGCACCTCAGACTCCAGGATTCAACTGCAAATTGAAATGTTAGTGAGAAACAGTAGAGAAAGGGGGACGTAAGCCTCATTTTTTTTCCTAGCTTCCAAATGAGGTTTTGTTGATTGTGAACACACAGGAGATTTAGACCAGTTTATGTTCTCTTGTTTTACTCACAGTAATATTATATTCTCACTTACATTGTCACAGTTTTACTGTGGACACAAGTCCTGTTGCCTTATTGCGCAGGAAATTATGCACAGAATTTATATATTGCACAGAAATTATGGTATATATGAGATATTTTGCAAAGGATTTAATACTCCCACTAGAAGTCACTGCTGCATTTTTAGGCATTTACCTGCTGCTAAAATGATTACTTAGCTGGTTCAGCATTAAAATGAAGTTAGATATAAATGTAAATGCTATCTGAGGTAGAGACGAGTAGGTTAAAATGGCATAAAACCTTTGGGGTAATTTCTTTTTTTTTAGTAATTGAAATCATTAATATTAACTAACGTAATTTGAAATTCACAGGCAATCTGTCAGTAAATTTTTCATCTGGCTTTTGGTCTGACTTCAGGGCATTTAATAGCTGCATGTGTTACAGCATCAGTGATTTACCAAATACTTGCATTAAATTGGAGCAGTTTAATCCTCTAATTCAGCCAATGTGTTAATCTGTCTCATGTCAACATTTATATAAACAAAACAAATCTATTAATTGCAGCTATTTGTAAAGGTTAATTGAACAGTGACCTGCCAATAAAGTGTGATTTGCTTACTCTTATATTTTAATAATTTAGTGACAATTCCTCATATCTTTTCATCACGTGTTTCCTTGTTACAACACCATTTCTGTATTGCAGTTGCCCTGTAGATGGTTTCTTCTTCTGTTTGGTGATATCCTGCAGAAGTTGTTGTAGGGCCATTTGTTGCCATTGAAAATTATATAGATCTGCACAGTTGGTATTTTTCAGCCTTCTCTACTGCCAGGCCAAACAGCAAGTGCCTTTGGAAGAACCAGAAATCCTCCTTGGCTGTTCTGCAGTAGGTGTACGGCCCTGAGCAGGAGCCCAGGTGGGAGGTCAGGAAGGAAATTTACTCAGAGAAGCAGACTCCTGGATTATATATTCCTTTCTAGATGCCAAGGAGACGCCTGTCTTTGATAGAACCAATTAGATAACAGTTCCTTTGGGGGACTGCTGTGTGTCAAAATGCATGCAATGCCATCAGTGCTGTATTCATACATAATTAATACTTTGTCACCATAGCACTTCCTCTGAACCATGGGCTGTGAGCTTTCATCTCCTCAAACCTTTGTATGCACCAGGAGCTTGTTTTTGCTACTGAACTCATGGATGGGCAAATTTCCTAGGACCTACTGCCATGTAGGCAACTTTCCAGCAGTTGAAATGCTGATTTTTAAACATTTGACTCATACTGTTTTAAAATCTACAAAAACTCCCATTGTTGTCCATTCTGCTCCTGTCTCCTTTGGTAACTAGAAATCACTTGACTTTTGGGTTTGTAAGCAAAATAAACTTTGGGACTTTATTCTACCTAATTTTTTTTTTTTTTTTTTTTTTTTTTGCTGTGTGCCATCTCCTGCAGTCTTTTCTTTACGTGCCTACTGAAAGCAAATGTAGACTTTTTCTGTGAACAATGCAACTGTTTTCCTTTTACTTTACAGCTTGGTGCTTAGTGCTGTACGACACTGCATCAAAGCAACCATTACATTCTGCCTTAATTCATTTGATGCAGGTGCCTAAATTGAGAAGCCATAATGAACTGTATAAAACCAAGTATTAAAAATTCTGAGTTCTTTAGTGTGTAAGGGAAAATGCAGCAGTAAAGCTGAAATCTTTCTTTTGACACAAAATCTTGTGTTCTGAGAGAGGGATGGCAAATATTGAAGAGCCCATACTTGAACTGATATCCTGAGGTTTGGGGTCTGACTGGTTGTGCTTGGAATGGGGATAGCTAGATGTATGCTTGCCTTTGGAAAAGAGTGATGGCCATTCCATTTAGAAAGGAACATAGGACTGTGTCTTGTTGCTTCAGTGATAATTACTTCTGTGTTTATTTTTTAAAATCCACTACCTTTGCATAACTCCCTGCACCTCATGTTCTAGCCATTGGATTAAAACCAAATAAATATAATGGACAGTATTCCTTTAGTGTCATGTCTTCAGCCCCTAGTAGAGATTGCTACATCTGTTGTGCACACCCACACACTGCAATTCCTATTTGGTTTATTTTTAAGCTCTCATCTCAGGTTGCATATAAATATATCAGGGTTTGTTTACAGTGTTAAGGAATTAAAGGAGTCAGAGGAGTTTCAGAAATGTGTATTGAGATGATGTTCTGTTACACATATTTTTTGTTTTGCTTGTGATGAAAATAATTTCAGATAAAGAATATAATCTCCTTTTCAGATTGATGAATAAGGGAGAAAGGGTGAAAAAATTGTAAAATTTACTTTATTTTGGCCATTGTCCATTTGAGCACCTGTCCATTCCCTCCAGTCACATCGCTGTGCACATCAGTTTGATCTTTATATTTTCCCAAAGCATGGATGTAACATCACCATAGCATTTTTTAACATGGACTGATTTCAGGAGAAGAGGGGATCTCCTGTAATGCCAGCCCCCAAACCACTAAGAATTTTATAAAGCTGGTCCATCGAGATAATGGCCTTGAATATAGGAGACCTTTCAGTTCTGGAAGGGTTGATGGAGGTCAAAAAGCAGCTTTCTTCCCTGGGACCATGGGTCACAGTGCTGTTGCATCCTGCACAGGAGGAATTTGTTTTCTTTCTCTTCAATGTTTGAGGTTTTTTTTTCCTGATTCTTCTCAGAGGCTCATTTTACAGTTTACATGTCACCTGTGAGTCACAGCTTGCCTCCACAGGAGTAAAGCAAAAATACACATATTTTTCAAGTGAGTTCTAAACCTCGCTCTTTATTCAGGCTTCTCAGGAGAACTGACAAATCGTTCAGAGAACAGCAAGCGCCTGTTTGATACTGTTGCATAAACATCCAGGCTTTCTCTAAAGCGCCTCCTTCCTGTAACATGTCTGACTCTCCTGGGCAGCTTCAAAGCTCTCTAATACTGGAGAGGTTCTCAGGGAGCAGATGATGCATTGCACTTACACCTTTTTCTCACTACTGCTTTCCAAGAGATTTACAGATATTCCTGAACTTGGCGCTCCAACCTCTCTGTGAGGCAAACAGTACAAATGTCTTGGCCCTGCAGCTGCAGACGAGAGCTGAGAATCAAGGGAAGCCTTTGGCAGACTGCAGGCTAGATCTCAGAGTTCTCATTACAAGGTTACCTTAATAAAGCAGGGAGAGTCTGTGTTAATCACCCTCTTATCTGGGAGGTGCCTTCCTGATTTTGGAAGAAGTTTTGACACCAAACTGATGATCTTCTTGTTACTAATTCCTTTGGTGTTTCCTACAAATCACGGAAATTAATACTTTTCCAAACCGCAATGTATTCCTAGATAATTGCTTCCAGTGTGCTCCACAAAAGTGTGTGGTTTCAGTTTTGAAATGCTGATGGAATTTCACTTTGAGGATAGAATAGAGGAGAAGAGATCAACTCTGAAATGGAGAAAAAAATTAATGAAAGGTGTCTGTGGCTTAAGCAGAGGGTGAACTCCACCAAGTCAGAGCACACCCATCATTCCAGTAAAGGGAATGCATTCTTAAGAGGTGAAGCATTTCAGCCTGGAAAATGGACAAGATGATAAGGGCTGTTGCCTTTTGGTTAGTATTTACCTCTGGCAGAGGAATAACCTGCATTTGAACAGATTTTACAGCTACAATTAGACACTTTTCAGATGGCTATCCTTAGGAGAGCTATCTGTTACTTCTAGCTTTTATTATGTTAGTTTGTCACAAAATTCTGTGGAGAAATAAAGATTTGGAGCAAACTAAGCATTTTAGGTAAGTATGCTCCTGGTAATTGAATAAATACATATGTAGCATTTTTCTAAAGAACCCTCTTAATGCAGGCAATTTTTATTCTTTGTTCGCAGGTGAGCACTATATGGGCAGAGAGTTGAGGTGAGAGAACAAATCCTGCTTTCATGGAATATATTTTTTTTTAAATCATGAAACTATTGCTTGTCACAAGATTCCATAAAACATTTAAATACTTTAAATATCATTATATGCATTGTAATGAATAAAAGCTAGGCAATTTTAAGCAAGACATAGGATTAGAGATATAAAATTATAACTGGGAAAAAGAAAGAATTTACTTTGAGAAAACTCTGAAGATAATAAGAAAACCAGCCAACCAACCAAAAAAACTGTTAAAATTATCTTTATCAAAGCTTGCTTTTAAAACTTCCGGTACAAAGAAAATGATCTTGAAAGAACTGTACACCTACATAATCAAAGGAGGTAACTCTTACTGGGAATTTTCCCAAATATAAATAGATGAAAGGTAAAACCCATTTGATGATCACCTAGCATGATTTCATGAATAATATGGCTATGGAATTTAACCAGTATTAACCAGTATTTAGTAACTACTGATCTGTACTAAAGGTAAGAAACAAAGAACAGTTGTGTCTTCTACTATGACAGACTAAGGCACTACCAAGAGAAAAAATATAATGTCATTAAAGTATGCTTTATAAGAAATCTATCAAAAAGAGTCAGACAGATTAAGTATTAAAATATATATAATCACTTTAATGTGAAAAGGATGTGCCTGGCTCCCTTATCTGTCATTGTCCTTAATTAGGTAGGAAATAGGGCTCTTCAGTGAGTTCTCTGCCAGCTTCCCCTCAACTTGCAGCATGATATTATGGAGCCAGAAGTATTTAAAATACGTGTATTAGTCTTTTTCTATTCCTAATATTACTTGAACTGACTTGTTTGAGTTAAGGCTTGCTCTGTCATGAATAGTTTATCTGTGCAGTCATGACTACTGCAAATGGAATTGTCCACATAAATAAATGCTGCAGGACTGGGCTTGAAGTCAGGGAGATTCAGGCTAGTGCAGAGGTTTGCCCTGGAGAAGTCTTTGCAGCAGACTTTACAATGACAATTTCTGGGAATGCTGCTTTGGGGTTTTATGTGCTGAAAGTCCTGTGCATGTTTAAAATATACTATAAGCAATTATGACTTTCAACATCAGAAATGTTTTGTGAAAGAAATTTATTGTGATAGTTTAGCTTTTCTTATTTATTCTTTCATAACATACTGAAGAACCCTTGTTTGGTTCCTAACAGTCCTTTAGATTGAGTGGATCTGATCCCTTTTGGCATGTGCAGTTGCTCAGTAACCAGCAAGCTGGGGCAAGACCCACCCTGGACCAGCTTCAGTGGAGATCTTATACCTGAACATGTCTTGCAGATCCTACAGAGGAGGCTTTTAGTCTAAGCCAGCAGGTTAGAAAAGTTATGGTGTTTACACTGCAGTAGAGATGACACTGTAGGTTCTAGTCCCAAGAAGACTCTGTGAAAGGATTTCTAAGGCTGCAGGGTAGTTAGCCACTCTTAGTTTAATTTCGCAAGAAGGATGGCTGCCTTTTAAAGACCAAGTGAAAAGTGCATTGTTTCTTCCCTAGTATGGCAAAGTGAAATTGAAGTTACCCCAGGCCCAGCATTAGAGCTTTTTGTAATTCATTTTGTGATGTTCATAAAGCTGTTCGGTATTTGGATTGTGTTATCATTAAAATGCAGCTGATACTATATTTCACATATTTCCACTGTGTCAGTGTTACTGAGATTAAAAAAAAAAACCCAAATGAGACACTTTAAAAAGTGTCAAGTGACACCTTGAAGGCAGAAGTAAATCTTGTCTTTCATGTATCTCTTTCACTGGAGAAATAAAGGCCACGCAAAAATTATTATCAGCCATCTATATCAAGCAATGGACTTTCACCCTTTTGCTTGACTTGACCTAAACCTCAAGTCAGTGTTCTTGATGATAAGGCTAAATTTTTATTTTCTGAATTTCAATCACATTGTTCCTATTTGTGACTTTTGCACAACCCTTACCCATTCTTCCCAGTTGGTTTAGTCCATTCCAGAACTGTATTTCTCATTAGCTGCTGTTCAGTCAAACTGTGGTGTATATGTGTGTCCTCATGACTTTGATTTCAGAAGAAAGGTTAATTCCCCCAGAGGTTCTGTCCATGTTTTGGTTTTGCTGTGTTTCTTTTCTAAAACAGCCTTTCATCTTTGCTGTCAGATTAAAGGGAGGAAACCTCAGATCACAATATGAATGGTGGGAAAGGACTTAAGTCATTCAGGGAATGCCTTTGGGAGACAGTCAATGCAAGCTTTATTGCAGGAAAGAAGAGGGTGACTGTACAATTTAAACTGTGTGTGAACTAACAGTTTTAGGAATACTTCTACCACAGCTCCTCCTGTGCAGCTCCATTTGTAATAGTGACTGTGGGAAAAATTAAATCAGAAGTCACTAACTTACAAGTCACTGGTTTGTTGGGGTTTTTTTTCAGTCCTCTGTGACAGCAGCAGGCTGGTGCCAGTGACCAGGACCCTGTATAGGATTTTGTGGATGACTGCTATAACTGGTCTGAGTTTTCATACCAAATGCTGATGTAGACAAACTACAAGAAGCTTGGAAGCTTCCATTGGTCATCTGTTCCTCAATTTATTTTTTTTTTACCTGCAAAGAGCAAGCCTTTTGCCATGTGTTAAAGAGGATAAAACTTGAAGTGACATGACAGCAAAGGATACCCAGTGGCTGCACTCTTTGACAGTCTTTAATAGAAAAATGAGAGTATGATCTGTTGCTGATAATTTTGGTGGTGGTGGCAGTTATGAGATTATTGTATTTGGTGTGTTTTCTTCAGACTGGAGAGAACTGGCAGGAGAAATGATGGGGTGTTTTGTTTTCTAAATAAAAGATCATGAGTCTTATTATGCACCTTAATTAGCACCTTCAGCACTTGTTTCTGCCTTCTACAGGAACTGATTAAACCTGCTCAACTTAATGTGAAATCTTCCTAATGACTTCAATAGACAGCAGACAGATCCAAGATCTGTGCTGAGCTGACTTCCATCTGTTTTAACAAATACAATTCTACCTCTTCTCTCAAGGCTTTGCCTCACTCAGCTTCCTTACTTGCTGACGTGCCAGTGTGTACTGTACTCCTTTCTAATCTCTTTCAAGCAAGAGCTTCTTTCCTTCTCCACACTTTGGAAAGATAACAAGTTTGGCTACAGTGCTTATTTGCAGGCATCGCTACAAAGTAATTGCGTAAGGAGAAATTTTGGCTTGGCCAGCATGGTTAATAGCTCAGCTTACTTAGTAAGCAAGCTTGGTGGATGTACTCCTCCCTCCCCACCCTCCTCTTCCTCCCAGGGGCAGCGCCCCAGTTCCAAGTCTCTCCCACGGTAGCCAGCAAAGTTCAGCTTCTCTCTCAAAGCAGAAAGTAAACCAACAAGGGGACTGTGACTAAGTGCAGAAGGGTTAACAGGAATGCTGCTCTTTTGTTCCAAGAGGCTGCTGCCACTAATCAGGCTGTTGATATTTACAGCTTTCCCACTCATCCCTACTGAACATAAAGCTCACCTCTGAAGACAGAGTCTGAGTGCTGCTGTGTGTTTGACAGACTGCATGTAGTATCTGTTTGCTAAATGAAGACACTTAGAGGCTGGAGACTCACTTTTCCTACCTGTGGAAAGGCACACACCTGCACTTAGCAAATGCATAATAATTAGTGATGCTCTGGACAATGTTTGTGAGCCAACTCCCTGCTCACAAGTGCCCTTAATCTCAATTTGGGACTTGAAGTCACAAGAGAACTGCATGGATGTGCTGGAGTGATGCTTGCATACCAGACATTCCTAATCATAAGGATGAAGAGGGGCGAGAGCTTTCTGGGTAGGGGGAATAATAGCAGGGTTGTCCTTTCCTTCAGTTCACTGGGGCCTGCCTACTGATTTAAATGTTAAATAACTTTACAAACCAGCTGTGGCAGTTTATTTTTTCTTAAGCAAAGCACCTGATTTCTAGTAATAGATAGTAGAAAATGCAAAGAAAAAAACCGGAAAATCTCTATTAATTTAACATCAATCCTTGTTCATAACTTAATAGTTATGTTAACCACAGATAGGTGATGTCAGTTCCTTTGGTACCCGGTGATCTTACTTTTTAACAGTACAAAACTGTTTCCTTTCCCTTCCCTTTCCACTACCATAAACTATTATCATCACCATGATGTTTAAAGACTGTATGGTGGCATGTGTCTGGTAGGGTCAGCAGGAAAGGTTCCCTGCTATCACATCACCTAACCCAATCAAGCTCACTCTTAAAATTAGCTTAATTTAGTCCTCTGGTCTTCTGTGTATGAAGCCATTCATTCCTCTGGGGGTAGAAGTCAATTCATTTCCAGCCTGAGACAGAAACACAGAAGGACTGAGGTTGGTAGGGACCTTTGGAGCTCATCTGGTCCAACTCCCCTTCCCAAGGAGGGCCACCTGATTGCACAGGGCCATGTCCAGATGGCTTTTGAGTATCTCTAAGGATGAAGTTTCTCCAACCTCTGTGGGCAACCTGTGCCAGTAGTCAGTCCCCTTCACAGTGAAAAAGTGTTTCCCAATGTTCAGAGGGAACCTCCTATTTTTCAGTGTGCCTCCTGGCCTGTCACTGGGCACCACTGAAGAAAGCACTGAAGCACCCCCACTTCAGATATATCTATACAATGATAAGATTCCTCCCCTTGAATCTTCTCTCCTCCATGCCAAACAGCCTCAGCTGTCTCAGCCCTTCTTCTCAGGAGATGCTCCAGACCCTTAATCATCTTTGTGGCCCTTCACTGGACTGTCTCCATTATGTCCATGTTGCTCTCGTACTGGGGAGCCCCAAACTGGACACAGCATTCCAGGTGTGGCCTCACCAGTGCTGGGGTACGATCACCTCCCTTGACCTGCTGGCAGTGCTCCTCCTAATGCAGCCCAGAATAAAAGGGCTGTATAAAAGAGAGTTTATACCCATTTATTCTTGTCCTAGTGTTTTTCCTGGAATTTCAGTAGGACCATGCTTTTGACTGGCCTGAAAGGAAGCATAAACAGCCATATCCCTTCTCAGTCTTCATTTTGCTAGACTAAACAAACTGAACTTTTTTAGTCT
Source organism: Edolisoma coerulescens (assembly GCA_013397115.1). NCBI lineage: Eukaryota > Metazoa > Chordata > Aves > Passeriformes > Campephagidae > Edolisoma > Edolisoma coerulescens. The sequence continues at coordinate 1,607,002 of VWZW01006279.1, forward strand.
GCTCTTCTTTGATAATGTTCACCATTCCACAGTTCTCCCAGTAACCCTTTAATGGGTCTATTCTGTTTTGAACTCCTCCTCCTAAATGCTGTACTGAGTTTTCCAGGTGGAATCTCAGCCATGCTTTTTACCGTGTCATCTGTATCTCTTCTTTCACTGTACAAAATAACTGAAGTGATAACTGAACTACATAGGTTTTCGTTCAGGTATTACTTGGTTGAGTCCAGGATGAAGACCCACAGTCCTGCTCTCCCTGGTATAAACAAATTCAGGAAGGTATTTGAGTTGGGGGTGGAGTGTTTCCTGAAGTGAAAAATGGATGGCATACAGATAGATAACATCAATAGCAACAAAAATGTAAATACATCCACCATTTCTTTCCTGGACAACTAAGGAATGTGAGCTACAGAGAACATGACTAGCTGTCAGAGGAAGACATAACTGTTGCTCATATCTGAGGTTACAATTGCAGGGATGTTAAATTCCCTGCCATAAACCAAATCCCTCCCAAGATGACAGTAAGGCTCAGTTTGGATTCAGTAAAAGCTTTAGTTACACTTTTGGAGTGTAGGGAAATGTTCTGAGCAACATAAAGAAATCTTCTTTTTCCCCATCAGTTTCCTTGCTACCTTTCCCCACTTTTTTACTTCCCATCAGTTTCTTTGCTATAGCTGCATTACTCTGCTTCTAAGCTCATTTATTTCTATTAATAGAACTTCTCATCTCTAGGTAGTAATGACCATTAAAGTTCCCACAGTAACTTGGAACTATTTCTCTGTTCTAAGTGATAGGAGATGGGGAACAGAGCTCCCTGTCCCCTCTTCTTCAGTGAGTGGAGCAAAGAGATTATCCTCTGCAGAATGGTCATGGAGTTAACTGTAGCTAAAATTGGGCAGCTCCTTTTACAGGTGGGTTGGTTTCATTTACTGCACTGATCTTGGGATGAAGTTTATAAATGCCTATTGCAATATTGTATTAGAGGCAGGGAGAAAACGTTGGATCTGATCAGTGAAATGGCATGCGATATTTTTTCCCCCACAGCAAGGAATGTTTCAGCTTGATGGAGATGTGACTGCGCCTGTCTTGGGGATGTTCATTCATTGTAATTGTTCACCTCTGATCCCAGTGTGAGATCTGCTGTCAAGCAGCCAGGGTGGGCATCGAGGCAGAGGTAGGGTCTAGCAGAGGTCATCACCCCAGCCAGGTAAAGCCAATCAGGTAATTCAAAACATTTGTAAATTAGCCTGTAAGAACAGATTTAGTCTGTTCATCACTGAAAGCCAACTCTGTTCAGAGCTGAGGTAGGTTTAAACTGCAGGGCCTGTTCAAAGCTATATACCTTGTGTAGCTTTGAGCAGCACCTGTCAGGCAGGATAATGTTTAGGTGCATATATTCTGCATTTGTTCTTAAAGCTGGCAGTTCAAACTCCTTCATTTTTTTCTGAGTGTCAGAAGAGCATTTGTCACTGCAGCCCCTTTCTGGGCCCAGAGCGTTGCCATAAATATGCTGGACATAGAGGACAATTTTCATGCCTCCTGCACAGCTTTGGAGACAGTCAAAACAGATCTTTGATAAGACAGAGGTGGCAACCATCCAGCCTGACTAACGTCCAGCTTGAATTTGGAGCAAGAAGGAAGTGGGAAAGCAGCCTGAAAAGAGCCCTCAGACAGGTCACTGGCTAAAATCCTGCCCTCACACTCTTTCGTAAATTCAGTGCATCTGTCCAGCAGGGTTACTTGCAAAATCTAGTGATGTGTGATAGAAATTTGGTTCTTGGTGTACAATTATGGGCAGACATTTGCTTCCCCAGGTGCTCTCTAAATGCATCTTATTAAATGAAAAATTCAAGTTTGTCTTTGTAACAGGACACTCATTTGTGTCCCGTCACAAATATAGTCATATTTTATCCCACCCCTCCAATATGAAATATTTCTCCCTTCCATAATGACCATGCCTCCTTCCTATGTGCTAAATGCTATTTTAAAAAATGCACTAATTATTATCCATTCTTCTTTTTCACCAACATGAAAAGTGAATGATTTTTCAATTATTTTGTTAGAGCTATGGTTTCTTCCTGGTTTTTTCCTAACTTAAGTGTAATATATTAGATTATTAACCTTAAAAATATCTGTTGGTTTTATTATACAGTGTTTGTTCATTTTACCTCTTTCTGACTGGATGATGCTGGAATGTGTTTGGGTTCAAAATAGAGTTTGTTTTCTCTGTCAATTCAAATTTAAAAAACTACTCAGTAAAATTTTGGAAACATAAAACTTTTATTTTGGTCAATCTTATAAAATACGCTCCCTGGGTTAAATTTAGTAGTAAAAACCTTCATTGTAAGCATCTCTTGGATTTCAGGTGCTACAAAATTAAACACTTTGTCTTTCTTTTATCACTTTCAACACCAAAAGAATAGCACTGCTTTCCCATGCTCTCACTGCTGCCAGCTCCTCCTCTCTGGCTCCTGTGACACAAGATGAAGTTAGATGTGCCAGTGACAGCATGCATCAGTCAGGCACAGTAAGGTATGTGCTGGGGATGCTGCTGACAAGATGGATATTCTTGGCAGGCTCCGTGACATTTCTCCTTGCCCTTTGCTGAAGAAAGGAGGTCACCGGAACACCATCAGGGCTTCAGGCATCAACCTGGATGCACAGCATCGCTCCCCCATTTCCATGCCACAAAGCAGAGCAATTGATCCTCCTGCTCAGAATATATGGGAAGACATGGGTGTGCCTTCACATCAAATCCCATTACCTGTGTTATGCCTTGGGAAGATGAGGAGCATTTGGAACTTCCCACCAGACCAAAGGAAGGAGCAATGTTTTCTTTAGGCTCTTTGCTGAACTGTGAATCAATGAGCAAATGTACAGAAACGCTCTAAGGCAAGAAAGAAGAATGAAACAGATGGAAAACAAGAAACAGACAAAGATTCAATCCTGGCCCTAGTAAAGCTCCATAATTCCTGTTGACTGCAGTAGTACAGAGCCAGAATAAAACAGAGGGTGGAGGAAAACAGGGAGAGGAAAGGGAAATTAGGGAAGGATGGCTCCAGATGATCTTATCCCCATGTTTCCATCTGAGTTCCCCTCACCCACCATCAGTCTTCACTTTCTCCAGTTCTCATCTTTTCTCATTGCTGAAGCAGTAAGCTGTCATTTCTCATCCGGTATCTCCCATCCATCCATCAGCATGTCTGGGATAGCTGGCAGCTAATTCCAATGGGTTAGCAACCCATCAGTATCCCTTGCCAGTTCCCACGGGGCATGTAAACTGATCAAGCTAACAAATTCTGACAGGTGAGAGACATTCGTCCGCAGTTGCTACCGGTAGCAAAGACAGAGATGTAAAGGGTTCCATATGGTGTTCAATGGGGAGATACAATGCCAGAAGAGAAATGTCGCATCGGCCTGAATTCACAGATTGCTCTTTGATCTACCGAATGGTCTCATGGGGACTCTATAACATGACCCTCTTCCTATTCTGCCCTAATGGCAAAGGTTTAGGGGAGGCCAGAAATACATTCTACTATAAGCATGCTGCCTAATAGGTGTGGTCAGGTCCTGGTACAAATGTTGCCAAAAGCCCTTTCTCGAGAGGGCAGAAAAACCTGGTGGAACCAAGACAACATTTCTGGCAGCTGTTTCTCAGGGTACATAGATGTGAATGAGAGAGTAAAAATCCCTTTCTCAACTACTTAACTCTAGAATAAATCAGAATTTCACAAGAAGTGAACAGTTACAGTCTGAGTTAGAACAAACTAGGTCACAAAAAGTTTTGCATGGCTAGCTTTCTGTACCTGCAAATGGTGGAACATAATTCACAAGCCTATACCAGACATTCGTAAAAATTTCTTCCCAAGACTCTTCCCACAGCCAAAATCATTGTCAATCTCATAAAGACTCCCTTTAGTTTCTCTTCAGCTAATGTAATTGTTTTTATTTAATCTTGCAATGATGTCGTTTTTCCACTAAGAGGTGGAAAATTGAGATGGAAGGGAGTATTTTCTCTTCCATCTGTTGGCTGTCTTCTCTTTCCCAGCAGTGTCCAAGTTTCACAGAACAACTCCCTTTTTGCACAGCCATTTCAGACCTCATGCCTTGTTTTGAGCCAGCGCTTACTTTGATCTGGGTTCTTACAGTCTACAGCAGTAAATAGGATGTCTCATGTCAGCATCACTCCTTTTCTTTACTCGTTGGGCCACATGCTTATGATGCATTTCATAATGAACTTCATTCCTTATGCCTGCTTCTACAGGCAAGAAGTCCATGTGCACCAGCTACTTCTGCTGACGTTCTCCAGATGCCCGGCTCTATTTGGTAACTTTTCTCTTTTGCTGTGCTAAGTAAGTGTCTCGTTTCCTTTCAGCATTCCTGCAAGTTGTGGCCATTTGGGGCAGCCAGCCCTCCTCCAGAAACATTCCTCTCAGTCGCTTTGCAGGGCTCTTCTGGTTGGTGTGCTGGCAGCTGGGAAGGGGTTGATCTTCTAAGCCTCCCTCCATTGTTTCCACCTCTGTTTGAAAGGTCTGCTCTTTCTCAGTGCAGCTATCTATTCATCATTGGTTGTTTAGCCCATTCTCCCTACAGTGGTTTAGCTCCAGAGTAGACAGAATAATCCCATTTGGGTTTGAGCCTGTCTTCCATAAAGAAAATGTTACAGACTTTGCTGTTTTGCACTGGGATTCCTGCCAGTTAGCTGCATTGACAATAAGGATTGATTCTTTGGAAGATATTTTACTGAAGCTAAGGAAACATTTCTGGGGAGAAAAGGTTTTAACAGGACACCTCGAAAACAGGCCTATTGCATTTTTAACTAAAAAATCTTTCTTGGCTTGCCCACTGGAAGCCCAGCCATCCTTGGAGCTTGCAGTTACTGGATAAAGCACCACTGTTTGTAATGCTTTCCCCCAATACTGAGCTGGCCACTGGTAAATGGACACTACCCTGTCCTGCAGCGTTTGAGCTGGCACTCGTCAGTGGCGGCCCATCGCTGCCTGGAACAGGAGGACAGTGCGAGTGGCCCTGGCGCTTCGCAGGTAGCCCTTCACAGTCAAGGAGGTGACGTGCAGGCTGGAGCCCGGGCTCCTCGCTCCATCACCTCGAGGTGCTGCACCGCTTCCAGGCCTCCATGCACGTTGCACCCAGGTCATCCATACTGTGCCAGAACCGCGCCAGGCAGGTCGTTGTTTTCTAATGGAGCGTTGTGCATATTTCGTCAAAAAACATCCCCTGGCGCCACGACATTTTTTTCCGTGGCAGACTGTGGCTTTTCCTTTCCTTTGCCACAAGGAAACTTGGTGTACAGCCGGGCAAGCCGCTGTCTCTGTGGTGGCGGCGCACACCTGCACAAGGCAGGACAGGACGGTGGCTGTCGGTCAGGGCCCGCGGGCGCAGCCCACTCCCGCAGCATTCCGCTCCCGCCAGCGCCGCCTTCCCGCGCAGCGCGCATCCCTCCGCGCGTGCTCCCTGGGAAGCAGCGGCTGGCCGAGGATGGGGCGGGGGCAGAGGGAGTCTCCCCACGCCCCCGGTGCCGAAGGCGCTCGGGTGTTTTCGTCGCTTTCCGGCGGCACCGCCGCCGCCTTTCCCCGCCCTCTCGCCGCTTGCCTGGGCGCCCACACGCCCGGTGGCGCGGCGGGAGGAGGAGGAGGAGGTGGAAGATGGCGGTGGGGATTGGCAGGGAGGCGGCGGCGGCAGCGGTTCTGCGAACGAGCCCCTCGGCAGCCAGCGCCGGCGCGGACCGCGGCTGAGCAAGGAGGTGGCT